>BSYO01000026.1:7426370-8013836 GCA_033239525.1 Nepenthes gracilis | reverse complement strand
TGTGGGTAAAAAAAAAAAATTATTTTTGTTGCCTTCTCACCCTTCCAGGTGTGTTTTGATGTTTTCCACGCTTGGTTGTGGCTTTCACCGCAGCTGTAATCGCTGGTTGTTCCGATGATGTTTGATGATTAGTGCCTTTGTCCTAAAGGATCTGGAGCTGATGAGATTTGCTGTTGGTTTGACAATTAATGCTGGATATTTGTTTGCTATCTGGTGCCTATGATGCAGCAGGTGCATGAGATGCATGACTCTAATCTGAGTTATGGCCTCGGATTATGCGCCATTGCAGGGCTCAGTATGTTTTGCCGATACTGGTCTCTTTCTGACTAATGTGTTTGCCCTCCTGGCGTAGTGGGCTGTTGGCATTTAGCGATTTATGTTCTGAGGTATGGTTTACCCAATTTCGGCGAACTGATGTTATGGCAGATCTCTGATGAACCTTCCTGGCCTGACTCCTTGCCCTGGTTTGCTGCCTTCTGGAGTGGGGAGCTGCTGCTGCTATAGTGATTTCTGGCCTGAGTCTGCTGATTGCTTGGCCCATGGCTTGTCGCTGAGGGTGGATGCCATTCTTATCTCGAGTAAGCCGATTGGGTGTTGTGAGCATACTCTCCGTAGTTACTCTGATGATGCCACTGCAGGTTTTTGTATCTGATTTTGGATGCAGCTGTTGGGTTGTATTAATGGTTCGGTACTTGCTGGATTATTAGTAGACAGGATTCTGTGCTGGACAACCATTGCTTCTCTGCTGGATGCTGAAGACAGTGACTGTGGGGATTGAATGTGGTACTGGAAGATGCAGTTTATGGGTCGTGGTTCATCAAATGGAGCAGGGAAGGCCTTTGGCTGGTTTGGAGCTTTATTGATGCTGAACATGTGGGTGTATAGGCTTTTCTTTTGCCTGTTTTTTGGAAATGTTTATGTTTAGATTGTCTTGTTTTAGGTTCTGCTCTACTGATGGTAGTGTAGTCTGCCTGGTTTGCGTGAAGTCCAGCATTTTTCTGTTAGTTTCATTCATTGTATCAAGGTGCTCGGGGAATGCCCTAGCAATTATGATTTATCCCCAAGTCGGAAAAACACTTGGTGATAAATCATTACTTGTAAAATTTTTACTCCCATTAATCCAAATCACCTACTTACCAAAAAAAAAAAAAAGTTTATGGGTCGTGGAAGCTAGGAGCTGTTGTTCTGTCCTGCAATTGAGTGGTGTTGATTCAGCTGCCTAGTGTGCTGTGCAGAAGCAGCTGTTGAGAGAAGTTTGACAGCTGATTCTGGTATGAAATAGAGGATTGATGCTGAGAAGGCTGACGATCCCATTTTCTGTGCTGTGGTGATTTGGGTGGTCCTGAATTTCTGGTTGACGTTCGTTTGGCATGGTTGCTTTAGCTCATTAAGATACTGGATCTGGTTGTTGTGACCCTGGCAGGGGTGCACTGGGAGTTAGATTCTGTTGCGGTCGGGTTGCCTGAGGTGGATTGGGTGAGCCTTCCGGCGTTTGGCAGTGCTTGAAATGTGGAGGTGTTTTGTTGCTATAATGGCCATGATATTAAAATGTTCCCATAGAACTTATAGCTGCATGTGGATTGATATAATCGGTTGCTGTGTGTTGCAAAAATCTGTCTTAAACCTGCTCTGTAGTGGTAGTGTATTGATGATGCTGGTGTGGTCGACGTTTTGCTGGTTCTACTCTTCTTCCTTAGGTGTGGGCTGCTCCATCAGTATAGCACCCCATATGCCTTTCGCTGCAGCAGCATCTTTCCTGAACAATAGGAGATGCCAGTTGAATTGTGCTTTACCTCTTTGCAGCTGGGTATCTCGGACCCCGATGCCGTGTGTTGGGTCAGTGAATGTGTGTTGAAGCCTTTTGAATGTTTCGCTGCTTCTATTCATCAAAGTCCTGATGCTGGAGGTGTAGCAAATTTTGTAGATGCAGGGAGATGCAGCTGCAAGCCAGCTCTCTAAAATAGTTTTGAACTGGGTTTTCTTTTTGCTGTCTTGTGTCACTTAGTGGGACTCTCTTGATTTTCTATTTGGTTGATTGGCTATTGCCTTCGCTGCTATGACAAAATTCCAAGTCGGAAAAACACCAGGAATTAAATCATAGGGTGTAAATTTTTATTTTATTTTTTAATACAATTGACTTATTTACCAAAAAAAAAAAAAAAGAAGATTTGGACCCAAGGCTTCTCAGATCCATGCAGAAGCTCCCATCCAAGCTTTCCAAGTAAAACTATATTGTTATCCTTAGCACTTTGCAACCCAGACCGCCAAATTCTTTTGCGGAGCAGAAATTGTCCCAACACATGAGATTGGTCTTTTGGTCTCCCCATAGGAATGTCCTAATAATGCAAACAAGTTGAACGCAGATTTATAAAGATGGGCAACCTCGGCAGAAGCAGCGCTAGACACCTTAAGAGTCTCAGTCACAACGATGGCTTGGTTGGTCATGGCTTTAGAAAAGAGGAGGAGATCTTATGCAAAAAAGAGATTAAAGAAAGGTAGGCCATTGTTGTATTCCCCGAGAGGCTTCCATGTTCCTTTATCCACCTCCAGGTTGATCAAATGGGGTACAAGCAAAGAAGAAATATGTATAGAGAGAGCGGGTCCTCTTGTCATGATGAATGAAAGCTGCCTGAGATTTCCCCATTCCAAATAACCAGAAATTACAGGGGTTAAGATGCAATTCATGATGAACTGAATGAGATTATTGGTGAGGCCGAAGGAAGAGACTGTATCTTCGACAAAGCTTTAGCGAATCCTGTCAAAAGCTTGGCAGGGTTCATCTTCTTCCCGAATTTGAATTTCTGCCTCCCCGCCTCTATCCTATCATGCCGGCGCCTATGGCGCCGGTCAATCCTTCTCCTTCTCCATGTCCGAATCCCTTGAACTTCTTCTCCCCCGCTCCCAATCTCCCCTTTTCCAAAGCCCCTACATCTCCCATTTTCTCCCGACCTGCAACGCGCTCGGCCCTCAACCCCAATCCAGTTCTTCCCATCCCAAATCCACTTCAACCGGCCCTATTTCTCCTTCTGTGTCCGGTGCATCTTGCCGTCGTAGCCTGCTCCGACGCTCCTCCTCTTCCCCGTCGGTGGCTTCCCCGTTGTTCGCTGCGCTCCCCTCTCCCCCCATCTCTTCCCTAACCCTTCCCCCCGATTCCCATCCTTCGTTCAACCTCCCTGCCCCTCTCCCTCCTTCGTCCCCATCCTCTGCCTCCTATTGTCCTGTTGTGGTCCCGAGCGTTTCGCTCGGGTCGCACCCTCGTTCAGCCCCTCGAATTCCATCCGACTCATCCCCCTTGCCCCAACCTCTCCCGTTGGCTTCCTCTGCCGGCGTCTCCTTTGGTGAACCTGCTGTATCCCTTCTCAATCCATGCTCTGTTGGGCCTCTATCGTGCTCTGCCGTTTCTCCTTCGGGAATGGGGATTCGGCATGGATCCCTGGAGGAGGTGGCCTGCCCGGTTGGCTCTCCTGTAGAATTTCCTGGTTTCAGTGATTCAACCGGCTTGCTCTCAGCGCAATGTCCAGCTGGAGTGGGCGGTGGTTCCATCTCGACTGTTGACTCTTGCCCCTCCATTGCTCGTGGCTCCAGCCCGCCGGGTGTCTCTTGGGCGTCAGTTGTTGAGAAAAGGGCTATTGGAGGTAAGTGTCCTCTTAAATTCTACCCTCCTAATTCTTCCGATTTGGAGAATACCATATTATCGCCCCCTCCTGAAGTTTTACAACAGGGGGCGAACTTGTGGGGCACTACCCTTGTTGGTTATTTTGTTGATGACCCTGTCCACTTTAATATTGTCAGTTATATCACCAAGAAAATCTGGAAGCGTTTCGAGCAACAACATGTGGCTGGGAACGATTCGGGGTTTTTTTTCTTCCGCTTCTCCTCAATTGCTATGATTGATAAATGCCTGGCTAATGGCCCGTGGATGATTGCTGGACATCCATTCTTTCTTAAAAAATGGTGGCCCGGAATGATTTTATCCCGAGAGGATCACAAATCATTCCCTACCTGGATCACCATGTCGGGGATCCCGGTTGAATACTGGACCCCTTTGGGATTAAGCTGGATGGCGAGTGCGGTTGGAAAACCACTTTTTCTAGACCCCGTCACTGAAAAACTTGAACGTTTGGGTTTTGCAAGGGTTTGTGTTGAGATGGGGGTGAATGCCCCTCATCCGGTATCTCTCAAAGTTCAGGCTAGAGGCTGCGTCGATCACCCTGCTGATCATCTTTGTGAAATCAAAATTGAGTACCAGGTTAGGCCGGTTAGGAGGACCGCCCGGAAAAGTATAAGAACAAGAGTCACCCGTCTCAAAATTCCTGGGTTCCTAAGAAGGTGGTCCCTTCCCGGGATCCTATTCCCTCCCCTGGGTCCTCTAAAATGTCGCCCCGCTCAAAATCTCCGGCAGTGGCGGAGCCCTTTCCCATTGTGTCTGATCATAAGGCCATTTCGACTTTTAACTCTTTCATCGCCTTACAGGAGGGGGTTCATGAACCTCCTCCCAGTCTTGCTAGCTCTGACCCTACTTCGGTGCACGTAGTGGACCAGGCCGATCCCACTCGGCATCATGGCCCTGCCGCCATCGTCCCTTCTAGTCGGCTCCCTGACTCGTCTACCCCTCCCGGTTTGTGAGTCCCTCACGCTGTCCGGTGCCTCCCAGTATCTCAAAAATGAGGATTGAAAAGTACACCTCCGAACCAGGCCTGTCTGGTCCTAGTAACAACCATCCACCTATCGCACCAGTTGCTCCGCCGGCCACCAAGCTTGGTGATCCACCTTCTAGATCCCCTGGTAGTCTGAATAGTGGTAGTCCCTCTCCCAAAATTGGGGAGCGTCTTTCCTCTCGGAGAAATAAAAAATCTCGGAGGATTAAAAATCATCCCCCACCTTCTCCTTCTACTCATGACTAGCATTGCCTGTTGGAATGTGAGGGGCCAAAATGGGTTGGTAAAAGCCCATGAAGTCTCCAACCTCATTAGCACCCATAGGTGTAGCATTGCAGGCTTGGTGGAAACCAAGGTTAGGGAAAGAAACTCTTTGACTATTTCCACCAGGATTAGACCTAATTGGACTTGAGTTATGAATTACTCTGCCTCCTCGAATGGTCGGATTTGGGTGGGCTGGGATCCCACTCTGGTTTCGTGCAACGTCCTCGCCTCGGAGGAACAGGTCATTCATCTTGAAGTCCTTTTCCTCGAGGAGAATACCCGATGCCTGATATCTTTTATCTATGGTGCTAACTCTGAAATCTCTCGTAGACTCCTTTGGGATAGCCTTCGGATGATGTCTAAACATCCAGGCAACCTCCCGTGGGCTGCCCTTGGGGACTTCAACGCTATCAGATCCCATACTGACGCTTTGGGTGGTATCTGGCACAACAAAAGCTCACTTGAGCTGGATCACTGCCTTAGAGACTGTGATCTTGATGACGTTTGCCATGAAGGTATGCACTATACCTGGAACGATGGCCGCGACTCTTCCCTTCGCATTTTCAGAAAGCTTGATCGTGTGGTCGCGAATGGGCATTGGTTCGACAATTTCAGACGGGCTATGGCCCTTTTTTCCCCTGCTAGACTGTCTGATCATTCGCCTTGTATCCTTCTCACCTTTGGGTTCTCCCCCAGAAAAGGTGGGATGTTCCGGTTCAACAATTTCCTCACAAAATCCCCTAATTTTCACTCTTTGGTTGCAGATGCTTGGTTGGATGTAACCAATGGTTATCCGATGTTCAGGCATGTAGCTCGCCTCAAGCTGGTGAAAAAGGCTCTGAAAGAGCTTAATGTCCATGAGGGTGATGTCCATGAGGAGGTTGTTCGCCTGAGGATAAAGCTTGAGGAAATCCAGGGTCAAAACCCTCCTAACCTTGTGTGCCATCTCGAAGAACGCAGATGCAAGGATGCTTACCATAATGCGCTGGCCAAGGAAGCCGACCTTACTAAGCAAAAAGCTAAAATAAGGTGGCTCAAGGATGGTGATCAATGTAATAATTTCTTTGTTAAGACTGTTAATGGGAACAAAAATAAGAATCGGATCATCTCGCTCCTTGATCATGATGGGACTCCTACCAATGGTATTGAAAATGTCCAAAAACTAATTGTGGACCACTTTAGCATGGCTCTTGGGACTGGACGCACATACGGTTCAGTTAACGCGGATCGCCTACGCCCTTACATCATCCACTCTGTGCCTGAATCACTCATGGACCTTCTTGCCGGCCCTGTAAGTGATGATGAGATCCGCAAGACTATCTTCTCCATTGGTGATTATAGAGCTCCGGGCCCTGATGGGTTCAGTGCCCATTTCTTTAAAGAAGCGTGGGATATCGTGGGTTCATCTGTTTGTGAGGCCATCCGTGACTTTTTCGATCATGGTTTGCTCCTCAAACAAGTGAACTCTACGATCATTAGCCTGATCCCCAAGGTTCAGTCTCCTCGGCTGGTCTCTGACTACCGCCCCATTTCCTGCTGTAATGTCATCTATAAAGTCATCTCGAAGATCATTGCCAATCGGTTAAAGATGACGTTACCTTATTTGGTTGATAAATGCCTGACGGCTTTTGTGGTGGGTCGCCAAATCAGTGACAATATTCTCCTGGCCCAAGAACTCCTCCACAAGTACCATCTGGGTCACGGCCCCCTCGATGTACTTTGAAAATTGACCTAATGAAAGCCTATGATTCTGTCCATTGGGATTTCATTCTATCTGTTCTGACCATCATGAATTTCCCGCCCAAAATGATAAATTGGATCAGGCAATGTATTACCACCCCCTCGTACTCGGTCAATATTAATGGGAAAGCGGCTGGCTTCTTCAAAGGGGGTAAGGGTCTTCGCCAAGGCGATCCGATCTCTCCTTACCTTTTTGTGCTGGCTATGGAGGTGCTGAATGGTATCATCAACCTTAAGGCGCGCAGGAACAAAAATTTCACATTTCATTGGAAGTGCGATGCGACCTAGACTGTCATGCTGGCCTTTGCTGATGACCTCCTCCTATTCTCTCATGCTGACGTGAGCTCCATCCGTATTCTCAAGGAATGCCTCGAGGAATTCCATTGGCTGTCTGGTTTGTCGGCAAACATAAATAAGAGTGAGACCTTCCTTTGCTCTAATGACCTTGTTCTGATTCAGAATATTGTTGATGTTTTGGGCTTCAAATTGGGTTCTCTCCCCATCAGATACCTTGGCGTCCCTCTGATTTCCACCAGATTGTCAATCCGTGATTGCACGACCCTTACTGACAAAATTATCCAACGCATTAAATCTTGGAAGAATAGGTGGCTCTCATTTGGCGGTCGCTTACAATTGGTGGCCTCGATTCTCTCATCTGTCCACCTTTACTGGGCTTCGATCTTCATCCTTCCCAAATCCATTCTTAATCAGATCGACCGCATCATGAGGCGATTCCTATGGAATGGATCTTCGGAAGGTAAGGTAAATGCAAAAGTGGCCTGGGCGGATATTTGCTACCCTAAGTGTGAAGGTGGCTTGGGTCTCAAGAATTTGCAAGCTCAAAATAAAGCCCTCATCTGTAAGCTCCTCTGGCGCATCCTGTCTAAAGATCCTGACTCGGCTTGGTCTTCTTGGGTCCACAAAACTAGGATCAAGGATCGGTGTATTTGGACTCTCAAAGTCCCTGAATCTGCTCCCTGGAGCTGGAAGAAAATTATGAAGCTCCGTTCTGTCATGTGCGCTCACACTTCCAAGATCATTGGTGATGGCATGTATACTTTTGTCTGGCATACTGGCATCCTCAAGGCCCCCTTAGTGGGTTTTGCACAGACCGCATTCGTACTGTCACTGGATTATCTGGGGACGCCAAGGTTTCTCAGATTATCAGAGATGACCATTGGGATTGGCCTAACCCTTATGATCATGAGGGTTCTAGCATTGCCGAAAACATGCCCCATTATCTACCCAATGCCGAGCGAAATGACTCCCTGAGATGGCTTGGATGCCATAATGGTATTTTTTCGACTAAGTCTGCCTACCTCCTTTTTCAACCCCCCAATCTGAATCTCAGTTGGACCAATTTAGTCTGGGGTCCTTTCCATATCCCTGCCCATGCTTTTACCCTCTGGTTGGCAATCAAAGGCAGGCTTAATAGTGCCGACCGTGTTCGCGGTGTCCCTAATCTATCTCTTACTTGCTCCCTTTGTGACTCGGATGCTGAAAATCATAACCATCTTTTCTTCTACTGCCCGTTTTCTAATTCCGTTTGGACCACCATCCAACGGAATGCCGGTATTCATTGGCCTTACCAAAACTGGCCACAAAATGTCAGCTGGGCTGCCCTCATTTGGAAAGGCAAAAATCTTTCTGCTTTGTCTAAACGTCTCTCTCTGGCAGCTACTGTCTATTATATTTGGAGAGAACGAAACAACCGTATCTTTGAGAAATCTTTGCCTCAAAACATCTCCCACATTTGTTCTCAAATCTCAAACACTGTTCGGGATAAGTTGAAGGCCTCGTTGCCTCGTGCTGGTCACCCTAACCGGACGTTGGCTAGGCGGTGGAATTTACTATAAAAAAAAAAAACCCCTCTTATCTTTATGTTGTTTTGTTTATTTTTTTGTTTTTTTGGTTTCTTCTTCCCCTCCTCGCCTCTCCTTTGTTGTGGGCTGTTTTTATTTGTTTTAAAAAAAAAAAGCTTCTGATTCCCAGGGCACTCCCAAAAAAAAAAAAAAAAAAAAAAAAAAAAAGGAGATGAAGAGAAAAAAAAAAAAAAAAACACTTTGTTCTTGTTGGCTTCTCGTCCATTGGCTCTGCTGTGGCTTCTGGCGGCATGCTTGATACCTTTGTATTGCACCTGGCTGGTCTGTTTTGAAGAGGTGCTGGCCTGGAAACGGTGGATTTCGCTGGTTGCTGCGTTGTGGTGTAAATCTTGTGGATGGTTACTTTCGTTTGGCTGTTACTCGGGTCCTGATGCTGGTGTCTCTTCCTCCAGCCGGATGATGATTAGGGAACTATCCTTTGGAATCCTGGGCTGCCAACAATGGTGTATGATGCCATTGCTGTCACCTTAGTGGAGCAGGGTTTAGATTGTTCAGGTCTTTTGCTGAAGCCTGTGTTGGAAAATACAGCTTCATTTTGATTTTGGCCTACTGTGTGTTCTCCTCCGGTATCAATTGATGCTGTCGGGGGTGCTGATCATGCTACGGGCTGCTGCATTGTCCTGCTGGAGCCTTTCGTTGGTACTGGGAAGTAGGATTGTGTGGGCTGTTTTGTAGTGTTCGGCAGGTTTTGGTCTTCACTGATGCTGATTCTATGGTTGGTTTGTGGTTGGCAATCGGATGCTGAGGGCTTTCAGGGGATCGGTAGCTGGGGTTTTTCTGTATAGCGCCTCGGGCTGCAGTTGTTGGCATGTATATCTGCCTGGGCGCTGAATGAGGTTATTTGTTCTCCATTGTGATATGTTGGATAGTGATTTTGCTTCCTTGGCCTTGGGGTAGCTCTCGGCTTTTGGCTATCTGGTTTGGTAGATGGGCAGTATCTTTAGTTGTTCATTTTTGATCGTCTCTGCTGCTCGGGGCTTGTGGGCTGCTGGAGTTTCTTCCTCCTGCTGTATTTCCTTCGAGGTCCTGTTGATTGGCGTGGGTGCATATATGCTCCATTGGCAACTCTTGATGTTTGGATGCTGCTTTGGTTAGATGCTGTACCTGATGGATTTTTCAGTTAGCTGGCGGCCGTATCTGGTTGCATGCTGGTTGTTTTTGCCGCGCATTTTTCTGGCACTACGTTTGCCGATAGATCTCTGTTGTTGGTTGCTGCAGCCTTGTACTCTCTGCAGTTGGAAAACTTGGGTACTTCGGGTTGCCGGCTGTTCCGTTTGATGTTGTTTGTTGCCGCGGGATGATCGGATGGATAGCTCCGATCTTCTCGGGTGTAATTCTTTTTACTTTTGATTTTGTATTTCGACAGTGTTGCTTTTTTTTCTGTTCTTTTGTCTGATAGTTCCTCTTAGGTTTTTTGAGAAATTTTCTGATGTACCAGTTGCTCGGGGTATGCCCCAGCGTTTTATGTTATAACTCCAAGTCAAATAACTTGGAGCTATAACATAAGTTTTTTTGTAAATTTTTCTCCCTTTAAACCAAATTACACACTTACTTACCATAAAAAAAAAAAAAAGCCTGGTAAGAGAGTCGATGATTCTGCTGGTTTGAGATTGCCTTGCTGTCAGCTTTGAAGTTGCTCTGTCATCGTCGTGCTCTGACAAGAGGCGTTTTTGAATACTGCCCTGCCCGCCTCCTCTTCCGTCCTCGCCGGCGCCCATGGCGCCAGTTGCCATCCCACCCGTTCGCCCCTCTGAGCTCATTTCCCCTTCTTCCCCACTCGACTCTCCTCCTCAAGCTCTCTTGGCTCCTCATTCTCCTCCTCTCCCGCGCGCAGGCACTCCTTGGCCTCACGCTCCATCCAGTCCTCCCTCTTCGTCCCCGCCCTTCTCCTCGTCGTCCGATCCTGATTTCCCTCCCCTAACTGCCGTCCCTCGCCGTCGCCGTCCCAACCGTCGTTCTTGTTCCTCTTCCCCGGTCGAAGCCCCGTTGGCCTCGTTTGAACCCAATCCCCCCCTCCTTCTCCGGTTCCTTCGATTCGGGTGTCCTACACCCTGCCACCTCCTTGCCGCCTTCCCCTTTGGTCGATTGCGCCCCAACCTTGGCCTCTGTCACTCCGGTCCGGCCGGCTCTGCTCCCTGCCTTGACGAGTCTGGTTGCTCCTTCCTTCGTGGCTGCGCTTCCCTCACTGTCATCGCCAATATCTGAGGATGGAGGGCTTGAGTGTCCCTCTAATCGACGGCCTTTCCCCGTTGATGCCTTTTCAAAATCCTCTGCTCCCCCTGCTGATGAGCGTTTTCAGTCGGATTGCATAGAGACAGTGGATAAACCGACTTCTCCAATGATGCCCTTGTCGAGTTTGCCTGAATCTGCAGGCCCTTTTCTCCAAAATCATGTCTCTATGGGCCTGCTTGTGATTCCTTCTCACGATGTTCGTGCCTCTGCCCTGCCCAAATCCGTTGACTCTTACTCTGCTACTGATCATGCCCCTGGCCCGTCTGGATCCTCTTGGGCTTCAGTTGTTGGTAAAAAGGCTTTTGGAGGTATGTGCCCACTTAAATTTTTCCCTCCCGATTCTTCCGATTCGGATAATATTATTTTATCCCCTCCTCCCGAAGTCACCCAACAGGGTGAGGACTATTGGGGCCCCACCCTCGTTGGCTATTTTGTCGGGAATCTTGTTCATTTTAATGTTGTGAACTATATAACAAAGAAAATATGGAAGCGACTTGAGCTACAGCACGTGGCGTGTAACGAATCGGGTTTCTATTTCTTTCGCTTTTCCTCAAGCTCCATGCTTGAAAAATGTTTAGCTAATGGCCTGTGGATGATCGCTGGACATCCTTTCTTTCTTAAAAATTGGTGGCCTGGTATGACTTTAGCTCGCGAAGAACACAAATCTTTCCCTACCTGGATCTCCATGTCTGGGATCCCGGTTGAATACTGGACCCCGCTGGGGTTAAGTTGGATTGCGAGTGCCATTGGAAAGCCACTTTTTTAGATCCGGTCACTGAAAAACTTGAGCTGTTGGGATTCGCTCGGGTTTGTGTTGAGTTGGGGGTCAATGCCCCTCGGCCTAATTTTGTGAAGATTCGGACTAGAGGTAGTCCCGGAGAGCTAAAAGAACACCTATGTGATATCAAAATTGAATATCAACATAGGCCGGCGCGAAAGGTCGTTCCTGAAAAGAGCAGGGTTAAGAGTAAACCAAAAAAAGTCTCCTGGGTCCCCAAGCAGGGGGTCCCCTTTCGGGTGGTGTCATCCCCCTCGGGACTTCCTAGGCCATCTCCCCGCCTAAAATACAATGCCGCGGCTGAAACCCCGCCCATAGATATTGTCCCTAAGGCTATTATAACTTCCAATTCGTTTATGGCCTTACAAGAGGATTGCACAAATGACTTGCCAGAATGCCCCAATCCGAATTCATCAGCACAGCCCATTGGGTGTGGTCACGACCCTCCTCCCGGTCTTATTGGTCCTGCCCCTAATCCGGTGCTCGACTGTTAGGCCCTTGAGGCTTGATGGGGGCAACAGTTCCCAAATGCTCCAGTGAAGGCGACCTTCATTGGGGATTGTGGTTCCCTCTTGTCTTTGTCCTCACTCACCCCCTCCCTGTTGGAATCTGAGGGGACCTGTTAGTCTCATCTCCTCTCATAAGTGTAGTATTGTTGGTCGTGGAGACTAATGTTGTTGAGAGCCTCCTGGTCAAGTCCTCTGCTTGTTCAAGAGGATTTGTTGGGGACCCAAATCAGGTATCCATCATTCTTCTGATCCAGGTCCTCTTGCTTGAGAAAGGGGCTTTCCTTTGTTTAGTGCCCAGAAATTTCCAGGCTTCATGGGATTCAGAACATTACCCACTGACTGTAGCTTCTGGACTTCTGCCATCCGATCCCCATCCAGGCCCTGGGTGACAGCCATAATAAAAGCTCCTTTGACCTTGATAATTGTCCTTCATTGGGGATTGTGTTTCTTCCCGATGATGTTGGAAAGAAGAAATCACCTGGGGGGTTAAGATGTCCTCCCCCCTCAACCCTATCCCATGACTAGCATGCCCGGCGGATGACCCTGGATGTTTGGATGAATCTCTTGAGAAGTTATGTTTCGGTTCCTAACTCTCAGATTCTGGGTCAATCCACCACCACCATCTTGATCTCCTTGAAATACTCTTCAGATCCCACTATGTGTGCTGAATTGGGCTTGTGGAAGAAAGCCCATGAAGTCTCGGCAACCTCATCTCCTCTTAGAATTTGCTGTGATTTTTTTGGTCTGAATTTTTGGTCCTGGATTCTGGTTTTGTTGCTGGAGACTGATTCAGGGCTGTGTTGTTGGAGAGAAACTCTCTTTCTATTCTCCTGGTTGAATCGTTGGCCAAACTGGCTGAGGTGAGATGATATTTTGGTTTATGAAGTTCCATCTCTGTACATTTTAGCGGAGTGGAAGTGTGTCACCTAAGGCGAGGTTGTTCAAGCCCTTTGGAAGGATTTTGGGGAGTGGCTTTATGCCACTTTTGGGACCCAAATTGTTCAGGTTTCATGCATCATGTCCGGAGTGAATGGCAGCTTGCATCTCAATAGCAGAGGACGGAATGGTCATGTGGCTTTTCTAATTGTTCACCTTGAGGTCCTCTTCCTGTTGAGAAGAAGTTTTTTGGAGAGTGCCTTCATTTCATCAATTGCGGTGTGTCCATTTTTCTTTCCTTTGTTTATGGTGCAAGTATCCAGTGCTTCAGAAATTTGCCCCGTAGGAGTGCATTTCCGTGGTCTAGTGCTTGGGGATAGCCTCAGTGTTACAAAACATTATCTAACCATCGGAGTGTGATCTCCTTTGGGCGGTATTGGTCGGTGTGACT
The DNA here is from genome assembly GCA_033239525.1 of Nepenthes gracilis. NCBI lineage: Eukaryota > Viridiplantae > Streptophyta > Magnoliopsida > Caryophyllales > Nepenthaceae > Nepenthes > Nepenthes gracilis. The sequence goes on along the minus strand of BSYO01000026.1, from coordinate 8,000,445 downwards.
TTGGGCCAAGTGCAATCCGATCCCCATCCGAGGCCCTGGGGTGGGATCGATTTCTTGTCGGAGTCTTGGCTTGTCATAATAAAAGCTCTCTGGGTTTTGACCTTGATAATTGTCTTAGAGATTGTTGATCATGTTGCTCGGGGTATGCCCAGAGTTATGTCAGTCAAGATACTTGGCGATAAAATATCAAATCACTATTAATCAAAACTTGCAAAAAAAAAAAAAAAACTATACCTGAAGCGATGGGCGTGACCCTACCCTTCGCATATTATTAGAAACAACCAATGGGCCTGGCCTAACCCATTTGACCAGGAGGTGTCTAGTCGTCTCAAACATGGGCATTGGTTTGAGCAAAAAGATTTCTTGAGATGGGTTGGTAGCCCGGTGTGTTCCCGTCTATGTCTGCCTATCTACTCTTTCACCCCCAAACGACCAAGCTGGACCTTCAGTATGGGGCTCTTTCATATTCCGCCCATGCTTTACCCTTTGATTCCCCTTAAAGCACGGCAATACATCCGACCGTGTTCAATAACTTTCCCTCACTTACTCAAGTGATTGGATACTGAAAATTTCATCCTTCAGCCCGTTCTCCTGCCCGTGTGGATGAAACCATTGGATCACCTTACCCAAATTGGTTCAAAATGTTGAATGGGCTGCCCATAGGTGGAAGGGTATAATCTCATTGCCCTCTGAAGTCTGTCTGAAAAAGTCCCATTTATTTTAAAATGCTAAATGTCGTATTTTGAAATCTTTCACGAAAGCTTGATGATTTCAAGTTCGGGAGGTAATCTCCTTGGATGTTGATGGTCGCCCTAACCGTTCGCTGGTAAGCGTTGGAATTTAAAAAAAAAAATTATTCCATTGATTTCCTTTCCTCTGGCGTTGGATCTGGCCCTCTGTTGGCCCAGAATCATGTTTCTGAGTGAGTTCTTCAGCTGTAAGCTCCTTGCTGCCATTTCGGTCTGAACCCCAGTTGTTTGTTTCCCTGTTGAACTTTGTTTTGTTCGATGTCCGCTCCCTCCTCGTGAGCTTTGTTTGGGAAAAAAAAGGAAAAAAAGCCGAATTGGTTTTCTACCGGTGCTCAAAAAGCTGATCTTAAGGTGGCTCAAAGAGGGTGATCAATGGATCTGTTTGGAATGTGATTTTGAATTCTTGCTTTTAAGAGTTCTGGTGCTATTGTTTCAATGGGATTACTAGATAAGAATCGGCCTTTTAGTATTGGGACCACTAGATCTATTTCCCTTCTTCGCAGGTTGTGGATATCAAGGTTTTGACTGGAATTGCTCTTGGTTGCTGGCTTGTTCCTTTTGGTTTGGTATGTGCTCGATGATGCTGCTGGTTTGGTTTTTGGCTGGTGACCCTCACTGTTTTGTTTGCACTGCCATCTGAAGCTGCTGCCTTTGTTCGTGATGCTGGCATATAGCTGCTTCTATGCTGCTGGGCTCTGATTATGCTGGGGAATGTTGGTAATTTGTTGCCCAGCATTGTTTAGCTGTTGCTGGTCTCTGTTTCTGCTGAGGCATGCTGCCGGTTTTCTCCGCTGACCCCTGATCACTATATGGTTGGGGGTTGCTGTAGCTCCTTCGGTTTCTGGGATGTGTTGCCCTTCTAGTCAACACTAGTGCTGCCACTTTAATTGCTTGGTGATGTGAAAAGAAGCTCCTGATGTTGTAGTCTGTCTAAAGCCCTGGCTGCCATTTGGCAAATTTTGGATTTCTGGCCTCGGTCCTCATTGGGCAAATTCAGGATGGTGCTTTGCTGATATGGTAGTCGTCTTGGTGGATTGGCTAGCTGATGATGGTGCCGGTGTCAGCCTCTGTTAAGGCCTTGGTTTTCTTGCTGACAAACTCTGAATTGCAGAGTTTACCCGTGAAAATGCAGTTCTGCTGGGTGCTGGCAGCTTTCTGCTGCCAGTGTTGTGAGATGGTGGATGCTGGTTGTCTGGCAGTGGAGGCTGTTGGGCCATGGTTCTGTTGCTGGGCGATCTACATGTAGCTGTGAAATTAGCTGCTGATCTGTTGAAATTTTTCCAGTATGGATATATTGCCGGATGCAGATGCTGCCTGTCGTTTAGAAGCTGTATGCATGTGTTGAGATTAGTGCTGGTCCATGCTTTTGCCTCTGTGGCCCGGCTATCAGTTTGGCTCAGTTGGACGCCGGTTTCATCCTGCTCCCCTGCTGATGGTTGGTTTGCTGGGATTATGGAACCTGTTGTTGGTCCTATGTTGGTCCGTTGATTTGTATGTATGAAAGATGGTGGTCTGGCCGTTTGGACGCTGATGTTGGCTCCCGTCTGATGGCTGGATGCTGCTCAGACTGGCAGATGTGTTGCGATGGGCTGGCTGCCTCTCTAGCTGCTGGTGCTATTTGATGGTGGAGCTGAGCTGCTGGTGCCATGCTGGTGCAGCTATTGCGGTTTCTCTGCCGGCTTTGGAGCAATGTTGCGTGTTGCTTCCAACAGATTGTTGGACTGTTGATCCTGGAGTATGGAGCTTGATGATGGATGGGACTCCAAAGTGGATGCTGATCATGCTGGTTGCTGGAAAGGCTCTTGGTTGGCTTGTTGATCCCTTTGGCAGGAATCCTGAAGCCAGTTTTTTGTGATGGCTGATGCTGCCGGCCCATGTATTTGGTCCATCACTTGGAGCACGGAAGGCTTTTGGCTGGTTTGGAGCTTTATTGTTGCTGAAAATGTGGGTGTATAGGCTTTTCTTTAGGCATTTTTTTGGAAATGTTTACGTTTAGATTATCTTGTTTAGGATCTGCTCTACTGATGGTAGAGTGGTCTGCCAATTTTGCGTGAAGTCCAGCATTTTTCTGTTGGTTTCTTTCATTGTATCAAGGTGCTCGGGGAATGCCCTAGCAATTATGATTTACCCCCAAATCGGTAAAACACTTGGTGATAAATCATTATTTGTAGAATATTTTCTCCCTTTAATCCAAATCACTAACTTACCAAAAAAAAAGCCTGGTAAAAAAGTGTATAACTTCCTAGGCCCCCAAAATGTTATCATGAGGAGTCCTTCCCTGGATGAAACTGGCTTGTTTGGGACCAATGAGTTTGTTCAAAAGTGGACGGAATCTGAGGACAACAACTTATGTGACGACTTTGAAAATCATATTGCAGAGATAGGATGAAAATGGTAAAAATTCTCAGGGCACTGGACCTTCGGATTAAGAGCAATATGGGTATGATTTATGCATCCATTGTCAACTTTTAAAGGTCGTTCTTCACAAAGTCCCAGTACCTTTGGAAGGAAAAGGCGTGGAAACCATCTGGGCCCAAGTATGGAGAAAAGGGCGTCTTTGACTTCCTCTAAGAATCCCAATTGAGTGGCCAACGCGTGGGGAGACAACCCTTGTGATAGGGATTCAGATCATGAAAGATGGCCTTGAAATGCTGGACTGCCAAGTTTTGAAGGATGTCATTGTTGTTTTGCCAGTTGCCATCTGCATATTTGTGGATAGTAATCCTATTTCTCCTTCGGTTCAACATAATAGCATGAAAGAATATTATATTTCTCTCACCATGATGAGTCATCCAATCAACTCTAGATTTCTGAAACCAGAAGACTTTCTCTCTCTCTTTCTATGATCTCCCTAAACTTGGCCTAGAGGTCAGCATCAAGTCTACTAAGTCCAACAGAATCAGTTCTGCCGAGCACATCTTGGATGCCTCGATATGGTTAGACAAGACACGTTTCTTATGGATGATGTCACCAAAGCTGGCTTTGTTCCAAACCCGTATCTTGTTCATCAGGCACTTAATTTATTGATGGCATAGCCATTTTTGCTAGTCCAACTTTGTTGGATCGTGGCTTTGAAGTACGGGAGGCTGCACAACAAGGCCTCAAAATGGAAAGGCTTCTCGGTTATGGACAGCCTATTAAGGTTCCTGGTGTCCATGCAATTGTGCCATGGTCCAAAGAGACCCATTAGAGATTGGTGATGATACGTGCACCATGACCGTATCTGGTAATCGAATGAAGAGATGTGGTGTCCGCTGCGCAAAGGGGAGTTTTGCCAGAGGCACGAGAGAGAGAAAGAGTGAGAGAAAGCGGAGTAGAAGAGAAGCAGCTGAGGGAAGAAGGAGAGATCGAGAGGGAAAGGGGGCAAAAGGGCTCAGAGTGATAGAGAGAGAGAGAGAGAGTAAGGAAAATGGGGATATCTTTTTTGCTTTCATTAGAAGATATTCATCCATATATATAGATAATCGTACGTAATCCAAGTAACAAATTCTAACTAAACATAAAGGATGTTAACAGCTAATAGAACCCACATACACAAGGACCTAAAAGACAACATAATATATACTGTGGTGTATAATATGTAGTGTGTGATATGTGTAAACCATGCACCAATTGGGGTTGTGGCATTTGGACCCGTAACCGTAACATTGCCACTCCCATCAAGAAGAACCTTGTCCTCAAGGTTGTATGATGAAAATTATACGAGGAAAGAATAGAGGAATCAACTCGAGTATCTAATTATCCCAACGTCGCTCTGACAGGGCGATTTCAAATTTCGAATCTAAACTTCATCTGCTGCCCGCCCGGCTCTGGCGGCGCCAACGCCCGGCAATGGCCGGCCTCTTGGGGTTCGCCCTGCTCCGGTTTCGGACCCCGATTTCCCTGCTCTTCCAATCCAATCTCTCCCTCCTCAGTCAGCGTTGAAACCGTATGGTGCGCAAGACTTCCCGCCGTTGCCAGATAAAGCTCTGGCCCCCCCAGTTGGCCCTGATGCCAGATTCATTGCGATGGTTGTGGGAGTGGAGTCCGGTACCTGTATCTCACCGTCGCCTGATTCTGGTGCTCTTGGTTGCGGCTTGTCGGTTCCGTCTGCAACGTCTCCTGTGGCCAAGGTACCTTCCAAATCTGTTCCTAATGCTGGCCCGTCTTCGAACCCTGCTTCCGTTCATGGCTCTACAAAATCTTGGGCTCAAATTGCTGTGGACCAGGGTCCCCGATCTTTTGCCCCACTTAAATACTTTCCTCCCTGGTCTGTGGCTGACGCCCACAACCCTTCATCACCTCCTGATGAGGTTGTGAAGCAATGTTCCGAAATTTGGGGCTCAACTTTGGTGGGTTTTTGCCCCAGCAATCCTCCCCACTATTCGGCGGTCAGTGGCATCGCCCGTAGAATTTGGGCTAGGTTTGGGTTGAGGCACGTTGCTTTCAATGGTAAGGGTCTGTTTTTCTTTCAATTTGACTCTGTTTTATATCGGGAGATCTGCTTGGCAAGAGGATGATGGACCTTCAAAAAGTCGCCTATCCTCCTTAAGAGATGGTCTCCGGGATTGAGCTTGGATTCTGATTCTTTCATGTCTGCCCCTGTGTGGATCTCTCTAACAAATGTCCCTATTGAGTTCTGGACTCCGATGGGCTTAAGTTGGATAGCCAGTAGGATTGGAAAACCAATCCTGTGTGATCCCCAAACTGCCTCTATGCATCGGGTGCATGTGGCGAGGGTCTGTGTTGAGCTGAAACTTGATGATCCTCGACCAGCAAAAATCAGGATCATGTCGTTTGCTGATGCATCTTCAAAGGTGGTTGAAATTGATGTTGAGTATCACTCAAAGCCGGCAGTTAATTTAAAGAGGCCTAATGTCCGGCCTAAGGCTCCGGCTCCTGAGGCTGATGGGGTTAATCCTATAATTCCTGATGCGGGACTCCCTGGTAGTAAGGTCGAGAATTCTCTTGATCTTGGCAAGGCTGTTAAGGCTCTGCAGATGTCTTGCTCTGTCAGGGATGAATCCTCAGTAAGTGAGGATTTGGTCTCTTCACCGCCCCCCCAGCTTCCTGAAGTTGGTCCTGCGAATGCAGGCTCGGTTGAGTGCTCTTATGCTGGGGCCTCCCAATTATCAGTTCAACTTGGAGGGCCTCTAACTGAAGGCGGGACTACTGGGAATGGTGGCCCGGATTCGAAGCAATTGGAATCTTGTGATGAGGAGCCTCCTAGAGCTGATTGCCCTAATTTCCAATCGTTTATAAATGAGTCTGATGCTGGCCCACTTCCTTGGCAGCTTGCGCTCCCCGATTTGCAATCTGTTCCGGTGGCTGGAGTTCCTGGAGATAGTTTTTTTTTTTTTTTTTTTGGTAAGTAAGAGATTTGGATTAATGGGAGAAAATTTTACAAGTTCTGATTTATCCCCAGGTGTTATGCTGACTTTGGGATAAACCAAACTAGCTAGGGCATTCCCGAGCACTTTCTCCGGAAACCAACTAAAAGATAAAACTGCTGGTATTCGCACGGAATGAACCACCCAAAGGCTGTTCTAAACATGGCAAATGGAGCCATAAAATGCCATTCCAAGGCCAAACCTGCTCACTCAGCACCTTCAGCTCCTCCTGACAGCATCTTCAAATCCATGATGACAGCTGATTGCTCTGTCCAGGACCAGCAGTGCAACAACATCCATCTGCATTTGGTGAGAATCAAACCCGGACTTGCAAGCTGCAACTACTAACAGCAACTACACCCAGTGCAGCAGCCAGATGCCAGATTATGGGCAAGATGGAGCATGCAAGCAAACAAGCATGGCAGCAACTGCATTTGTCATACTCATCCCCCGGGAAATCAGTACTCCATCATTAGCATGGCAGTAACTGCAACCGATTCATCCTCAGCATTCCAAAATTCTACCAATCACCCTGCAACCTACGCCTTTTTGATCACTTGGATGAAAATCATCCCATTATGTCATCTGGAAAAACTGTGGATTGACAACCAAATCCAAATATGTCCAGCAAACAGAAGCAGACAAAATCAGTCCAACCAAGTGGACGTCCTCTGCATAAAGAACCAACTGCTGCAACAGAGCCAGCAGCACATGCATCAAGCTACCTACATCAGGTCAATATTCCAACACAACAGCCCAATTAGAATCCTAAGCGGCTAATATTGGAACACCAGGTTCCAGCAAACAAGTGGCAGAAGACAGGACAGCAGCTCAAAAGCTACTGCTACTGCAACATCACGCAAAGACAGAAGCTCATTCAAGGCAAAGTGAGCAATCACAGGAGGCAATACGGTGGCAGTGGCCCAAAAGGTTTTACAGTTACATTTCATAGCCAAAGCAACACGCATAAACCATCCAGCAGCATCACACCATCAAGCACCTCCCAAACAAAACAAGTACTGCAATGTTGCAAAGCAACAGCAGCAAATAAACTGGCTGAAGAGCCAGACAATAGTAATCAAGGATTGCAACCAAATGGGCCAAGCAACATAGTTGCAAAGAGCAGCAGCAATAACTGGCTGTAGAAACCAGATAAAAGCAGTGGATGGACTGCATCATACGCAAAAATCACAATCAAGCAACATCCAGACCAGCACCGTCTTGGGGAAGGAATTATAGCAACCAAGAAAATCCTCAATGGTATTCCTCTGCCTTGATGCCAAATGAGCCCAATCCATAAATACCAAGATGTTGCCCCAACCCAAACACAAATGGGGACCCCCAGCCTTACCAACAGAGCTGCACCACAAGAACTGTTTGGCTGCACCAATGCCCTTCAAGATGAGGCAGCAAAGGCTGTTGCAAAGCAACAATTGCTGGTAAACAGTTGAAGGGCCAGACTCCGCCAAGAAGTGGTCAGCCAGTTTTGGCCTTGAAGCCATCTCGCAGTCCTCAATTTATGACTCATCCATACTGGCACACCCAACCCAATCAGAAATTTAGACAGGCAGGAGATCAAACAGAGCTGGTAGGACAATCGGCTGCATTATTCCATCAAGGTGAGGAAGGATCCCAATATGGACTTGTGAGAGAAGCAGGCCTGCAACCAAACCTGAATCAGCAGAAAAAACCACCCATCAGCACTGAAAGTTGGTGATGGCTGACACTTCTGAACTGAGGTCCAGAACGCTGAGTGAAACTAGAATGGGTTTGTAATCGAGCCGGGCTGAGTAACCAGGAAGGCCGAGGCAGTCGGCGCCGCCCAGCCAGAGGAAGGTCACCGGAGGGCCGGCCGAGAATTGCGCCAGCAGTGGGCAGTTGCTGGTGCCATTTTGAAGAGCTGTCTGGCGAGAACTTGTCATTTCCTGGAGATAGTTGTGAGGTGGCTTTCTGCCCCCTCTGCTGAGATTGATGTCATTTTGGTTATGGGAAATGCTCTTTTTGGGTTGACTCAAATTCCGTTGTCCTTCTCCGGACTTTGACTCTGGAATCTCGACGGAATGACGGCTGTTGAGGCTGTTGCTTTTCAGCTATGTTTTGAGGACAGGGCTCACTGCTCACTGCTGAGCCGTCTGATCCTCCTAGCAGCTCTCCATCTCTGATGAGGTCTGATTGCTCTGTTGAGGGGCACAGTTTGACCATCCCTGGTTTGGGGGAATGTACTTGGATCTTGAAGAGTTATGTAATTTAGTTTTCTCCCAGCAGCCAAAATGCCTGCTGCTAAAAAAAAAATGATGAAAATGAAGAAGGTGGTTTCGATTCCTTTTTGTCTGCTGAAATCGATGCTGAAATTACTCGGGTTTCCTGAATGGTATTCGAAAAATGATTGAGTTTTCTGCTGGGCTACATGGAAATGCTCTTAAGATCCCAAATGAAAATCATCCCATTAGTGTCATCTGGAGGGTTTGTGGATGTGGTTCCAAATCCTCTCATTGTAAATCAGACCTTCTGTTTCAGAGGATGTGGTTCCTGATGAGAAGGATCTGTTGTTTTTGCTGACCTGCAGCTCATGGTCTCAGAAGTTTGGGGCTGAACTATTCCAAGTCACGGATGATGCTGCATATGAATCTTGTTGTGGCCTTCCTGGACAAGTCTTTGGCAGGATGTTACTGATGAAAACTTTAGTAAATTGGAGATGTCTTCCCAGATTTAGTCGGAAAATGGTTTTTTGCCATTGAAGTAGATTTGTGTGGCATTTCCAATTAGTTTGCTACGGTTGATTCCTCTAAATCCCATAGTGCCTCCTTCTTGTGATTCTGGGGAGGTTGTTTTTGGATTCCTGTCTTCCTTGCTGTTCGGCCTTAAAGTGGCCGGATCCCTGAATGGTAATCAGTGTGATTTTTTAGATGGGCTACACGGTATTGCTCTTAAGACCTCGAATGAAGCAACTGGTTGGCGTCAGAACAAGCCTGGGAGAAGGCGTAAAGCTGCAAAAACCTGACCTCTCATGCATAATCCTGTATATGCCGAATTCTTGGGGCAGTTACTGCTGCTTTTGCTGTCCTGATAGTGGTATTGTGTACTGCAGTTGATGCTGAATCTAATTGGTGGATTGCGGCTGATTTTTGTGATGACCTTCTGTGGGCTAATGCCCTGCTTTCTGAGGCTGCAAATGCTGGAGGCCTATCTGGACTGTTTGGTGTGCTTTTATGCACTTAATATTGCTTCTGTTCATGCTGTTGGGAGCTGACGATGTGCTGGTATACTTGGAGTCTTGTTGGGTGCCACTGCTGAAGTGGTCCGTTTTGGATTGAAGCTGATCTTGGAGCAGATTTATGCTCTGTATACTGGGCTGCTGAACTGGGAGGCATATATCATTTGTAGCTGGTACTTTTTATTGGCTGCTTATTATCTCAGTTTTGCTGTGAAGAGTAGCTTCTGGTGAAGGAGCCTTGGACTGGTTTGAGGAGCTGCTGACCTGTCTTCTGCTGATGCTGGTGATGGCTGAAGTTACTGATCCCATATGCGGCTGAGTGATGCAGTGTTGTGTGGAGAATTGCTGGTGTTGCTGTAATCTTCTGAAGGACTCAAAGCAATCCGCTCTTCGTTGTTCTACTCTCTCTGAAGCACTCCTGAATTGTACTGAGTTGCTGGTGCCATTTGTCACGAGCTGCTGGTTTTGCTGGTTTTGGTATGGTTCAGATGCCGTGCCCTGTGTGCTGCGATTTTGTCATTTTGATTGTGATAGAAACGCCTCTTTTGTCTTTCATGGTAGACGTTTTTCACTGAGGCCTTTGGGGTTCTCTGTCTTGCCATATGTTGGCTTTTTCAAGCGTTTCAGTAGTTTTTTTTTTCATATTTTTACTGTTTTGCAGAATGTTATCCTCCTAGAGGCTTATTTGTTTGATTAAGAACTGCTCGGGAATCCTAGCATGTTATGCATTATCTCCAAGTCAAAATACTTGGTTTAATGTATAGGTTATGTAATTTATTTTCTCCCATGAATCCAAAATACTTACTTACCAAAAAAAAAAAAATGATGAAAATTATACGCATCTTTTGTCTTGCCTGAAACAAGCTGGGTTGCAATAGCTTCTTTTGGATCCCGGAGATTATTGCGAGATTGATCAGAAAGAGTAGACTTGGATATCTTAGAAAGACCAGTACTCAACAACATCACTTGGACTTCAGCTGGAGGAATAAGAGGCGCAGGTCTCTTACAAATTGTGCCTCCTTTTCCTCCCATTTTCATCCACTTCCTTCCTCCATACAAATAACAATCATGTTCATCCACCTCTCGCGTCAGCTCAAGGGGCTGCTTCAGGTCTTCACCGACAGGAACAAAATCAAACTGATATATAAGAACATCAGAAGCCATCAGAACAAGAGAAAGCAGAGTTGTGACCCTCACATTTTTATCTCCCACTTTACGAGACTTCTCTTTGAATTGAATCATTCGATTGAGCCAACCAACTGGTGTGGCAGAGCTCAACAACCCCAACAGCTCCTCATGAGCACAGACATGAAACTGTACACACACTGAAGTCTTGGAAGGGTCGATACCACAAGCTAAATAGAAAGGGCTACTACATCCTTTATTGCTCTAGACATTTCATGTACAGCATCTGGCAATGTTATCGCATGGAAATCAACAATGAAGAAAACAGTAGCATAGTGATTTTGAAGTGAAGCCCAATTTTCTAGGGCCCCAGGATAATGCCTGAGGTATAAAGCTCACGTTGGTTGAACTCCGGAGTTAACTCACCTCCAATTTCCTTGTCTCCTTTGTCGTTCCAAAGTTGTCCCAATCAAAGAAAAGAACTTTGTACCCAAACTGGTCCACTTCATTGGAAACGCGGTTGAACTACATCGCAATTCAATTGCCGATAGTGGAACAGGAGGGCAGCACTGAGATGACTTCATTGCATTCTAATGATCATGAATATGCATAAGCAAAGCAATCAGTCAATTAGGGCACTCGATCTCTGCGTTCTGACCAACTGTTACCCCTGGGGGTGGTCTAGTCCAAGACAGTGTGGCTTGGCGAAGGAGGGGAGGTATCGAGGATGCAGTTGCGGTAGGGCACCGTTGGCTTGGTGGACTTGGAGTTTGCACGGGAATTTGCTGTGGAAGATGATGCTGCCCATCAGGATGCCCAGGCAATGTTAGCATTCTATCCACGAAATTCCTCCATAGACAAAGACAATAGAAATATATTGCTCGATCCATCCTGATACCAAATTCAATTTATAAACTAACAAAAGAAATCATTGGTCCTTGATGCTTCAACAAAAATAATTCCTGCCAGTTCCATGCTAGGACAGGGTCATTGCAGGACCAAGTAGAGGCTCTAACCTCCAATGCATCTGGGTGGCCTCTAGGCCAAGCACCAGCACAGTAAGTTAACAAACAGAAGACATGGGGTGCATTAAATGTCACCCAATAATCTACCACATCAGATACACTGTCGACAACCAGCCTTATGAAATCCATGAAATACCCAACAATTCTTTCTAATTTCCAACCCCCATACTTTCCGGCCCATGGAGGAAGTGAGTGGTCTCTTGTCTTCGTCCTCACTCCCCCCTCCGGGTCTGTTAGTCCAATTCGTTGTTCGGAGCCTCCTGGTCAAGTCCCTTCGAGGCTTGATGGGGCCTCCTCTGACCCAGGCTTGCCTGGGGCTCCTATTCTTAGTGGCCCGATCACAGTTGACCCACTGACCGTTGCTGCTGGCTGCTCGGCCAGTGACAGCCCTGCGGCCTTCATAGGGGATTGTGTTTCTCCCGGAGAAAGAAGAAATCTCGGGGGTTAAGATGTCCTCCCCACCCTCAACCCTATCCCATGACTAGCATTGCCTGTTGGAATGTGAGGGGACTAAATGGGCTTGTAAAAGCCCATGAAGTCTGCAACCTCATCTCCTCTCATAGGTGTAGTATTGTTGGTCTGGTGGAAACTAAGGTTGCTGAGAGCAACTCTCTGTCTGTCTCCTCCAGAATCAGGCCAAACTGGTCTTGGTTTATGAATTACTCTGCTTGTTCAAGTGGGAGGATTTGGGTTGGCTGGGACCCAAATCTGGTTTCAGGCATCATTCTTGCCTCGGAGGACCAGGTTGTTCACCTTGAGGCCCTTTTCCTTGAGAAGAATTTTCGATGCATTCTCTCCTTTGTTTATGGTGCAAATTCGGAAATTTCCCGGAGGCTTCTATGGGATAGCCTCAGAACATTAGCTAACCACCCCGGTGATCTCCCTTGGGCGGCTCTCGGGGACTTCAATGCCATCCGTTCCCCATCTGAGGCCCTGGGTGGGATCTGGCATAATAAAAGCTCCCTTGACCTTGATAATTGTCTTAGAGACTGTGATCTGGCCGACGTATGTCACGAAGGCATGCACTATACCTGGAACGATGGGCGTGACTCTTCCCTTCGCATATTCAGAAAGCTAGATCGTGTTGTCGCCAATGGGCATTGGTTTGACAAGTTTCGGAGGGCTAAGGCCCTCTTTTCCCCCGCCAGACTCTCTGACCATTCGCCCTGTATTCTTCTTCCTGATGGCGATTTCCCCAGAAAGCTCGGGTTTTTTCGGTTCAATAACTTTCTTACCAAGTCCCCAAAATTTCACCCTTTAGTTGCAGATGTCTGGTCGGTTGACACCATTGGATCGCCTATGTTCAGACTTGTGTATAGACTGATGCTGGTGAAAAAGTCCCTTAAAATGCTAAATGTCCACGAGGGTGATGTTCATGAGGAGGTAATTCGTGCTAGGGAGAAGCTGGAGTTTATCCAAGGTTTATCTCCCTCTAATCCCGGGAATCATGTTGAGGAGCGCAGCTGTAAGAATGCTTATCATGCGGCTCTGGCAAAGGAAGCCGACCTTACCAAGCAAAAAGCTAAGATAAGGTGGCTCAAAGAGGGTGATCAATGCTATAAATTCTTTTTTAAGACTGTGAATGGGAACAACAATAAGAATCGGATTATTTCCCTTCTTGATCAAGATGGGAATCCTATCATTGGTGTCGAAAATGTTCAGACTCTGATTGTGGAACACTTTAGGAAGGCTCTTGGGACTGGTCGCACGTATGGCTCGGCTGATGTGGATCGGCTTCGTCCTTACATCCTTCACTCTGTGCCTGAATCGCTTATGGACCATCTTGTGTGCCCGGTAAGCGACGACGAGATTCGCAAAGTGATCTTTTCTATAGGAGACTATAGGGCCCCGGGTCCTGATGGATTCAGTTCCTTTTTCTTTAAGGAGTCGTGGGATATCATTGGTGCATCTGTCTGTGAAGCCATTCGTGACTTTTTCAATCATGGTAAGCTGCTCAAACAGATGAATTCTACGATCATCAGCCTGATTCCCAAAATTCAGTCTCCTCGGCTGGTTTCTGACTACCGCCCCATATCTTGCTGCAATGTCATATACAAAGTCATCTCGAAGATTATTGCCAATAGGTTAAAGATGACTCTTCCTTATCTTGTGGACAAGTGCCAAACGGCCTTTGTGGCGGGCCGCCAAATCAGCGACAACATTCTCCTGGCCCAAGAGCTTCTCCATAAGTACCACCTCGGTCATGACCCTCCTCGTTGTACTATGAAAATTGATCTTATGAAAGCCTACGACTCCGTTCACTGGGATTTCATCATCAATATTCTGACCATCATGAAATTCCCGCCCAAAATGAAAGCTGGATTAGAAAATATTACCACCCCTCATGAAATATCAATGGGGAAAATCATATGTTGGATTAGGGCCTTCGTCCAAGGTGATCCCATTTCTCCCCCCTCGTTTTTTTTTTTGGTGTCAATATCAATGGGGGTAAAGCTTTTATTGGTTTCTTCAAAGGGGATTTTTTGGGAGGCAGGGTACCACTTTGGTGCTTCCGTGGGATCTAACCAAGGTGGGATCCCATTTTTAACCTAGGCCAATTGTTCTGGCAATGGAGGTGTTGAATGGGATTATCGATTCCAAAGCTCGTAGGAACAATGAGTTTACTTTTTACAGGAATTGTGAATCGACTCATACTGTTATGCTTGCCTTTGCCGACGACCTCCTCCTATTCTCTCACGCTGATGTTTGCTCTATCCGGATCCTCAAGGCGTGTCTTGAGGAATTCCATTGGCTTTCTGGTCTTTCGGCAAACACGAACAAGAGCGAGGTTTTCCTTTGCTCTAAAGACCCATTCCTGAATCAGAATATTGCAAATGTTCTGGGGTTCAAAGTTGGCTCTCTCCCCATCAGATACCTCGGCGTTCCCCTGATCTCCACCAGGCTGTCGATTCGTGACTGTCAGGCTCTCACTGAGAAAATTACGCGTCGCATCAAGTCAAGGAAGAACAGGTGGCTCTCCTTTGGGGGCCGCCTTCAATTGGTTGCCTCTATCCTCTCATCTATCCACCTCTATTGGGCGTCAATCTTCATTTTGCCCAAATCTATCCTGAACCAAATCGACTGCATTTTGAGGCGCTTCTTATGGAATGGTTCTATTGATGGGAAGGCCAACGCAAAAGTGGCCTGGTCCGACATCTGTTACCCTAAGAGTGAAGGAGGTCTGGGGCTCAAGAATTTGCAGGCTCAAAACAAAGCCCTCATTTGTAAACTCCTTTGGCGTATCATGACTAAAGACCCTGAATCGGCTTGGTCGTCGTGGATACACAAGACTCGAATTAAGGATCGGTGCATATGGACCCTCAAAGTCCCCGATTCGGCCCCTTGGAGCTGGAGGAAGATCATGAAGCTCCGTTCTTTCATGTGCTCGCATACTCTTAAGATCATTGGTGATGGCGTTGATACTTTTGTCTGGCACGACCATTGGCACCCAAATGGTCCCCTCAGTCGGTTATGTACAGATCGCATTCGTTCGGTTACTGGTTTGGCCTGGGACGGCAAGGTGTCTCAAATAATCAGAAACAATCAATGGGCCTGGCCTAACCCATTTGACCAGGAGGTGTGTAGTCTCGTCTCAAACATGCCCCGTTATCATCCCAACAATGAGCAAAAAGATTTCTTGAGATGGGTTGGTAGCCCTAACGGTGTATTCTCGTCTATGTCTGCCTATCTACTCTTTCACCCCCCCAAACCGAAACTAAGCTGGACCAACTTAGTCTGGGGCTCTTTCTATATTCCTGCCCACGCTTTCACCCTTTGGTTGGCTATTAAAGGCCGGCTTAATACATCCGACCGTGTTCACGGTGTCCCCAACCTTTCCCCCACATGCTCTCTTTGTGATTCGGATTCTGAAAATCATAACCATCTTTTTTTCTCATGCCCGTTCTCCTCCTCCGTGTGGACTTCGATCCAACGTATTGCTGGCATCCAGTAGCCTTACCCAAATTGGCTCCAAAATGTTGAATGGGCTGCCCGTAGGTGGAAGGGTAAGAATCTCATTGCCCTCTCCAAGCGTCTGTCTCTTGCGGCCACCGTATATTTTATTTGGAGAGAACGTAATAATCGTATTTTCGAGAAATCTTTCAATCTGAATGCTTCCCAAATTTGCTCTCTGATTTCAAACGTTGTTCAGGACAAGCTGAAGATCGCCTTGCATGTTGAAGGTCGCCCTAACCGTTCACTGGTTAGACGTTGGAATTTATAAAAAAAAAAAGAAAAGAAAAGAAAATAAAAAAAAGAAAAAAAAAATTTAATTAATACATTGATTTCCTTTCCTCTGGCGTTGGACGCTGGCCCCTTGTTGGCCCTGATGGTTGTGCTTTTGGAGTTTCTGCTCCGAGTTGTTCTTCTGTTGGTGCCTTGCCGGGTGTGGCTCCTTGCTGCCATTCCGGTCGGGTCTGATCCCTGGTTGTTTATTTCCCTAGTGTACTTTGATTTGTTCGATGTCCGCTCCCTCCTCTTGAGCTTTAAATAAAAAAAAAAATTCAAAATGGATAAAAACTGTATTGAATTGGTTTTCTGCAGCCGGTGCTCTCTTATGTTGATCTTGCCGGCTGTGGTCCTGGCGGTTTGGTCAGCCTGGTTGTGATTTGGGGGCCTTATTGTTATGCATTGTGGATCTGTTTGGAATGTGATTTTGATGCTCTTGCTTTGGGGCATTTCTTTGCGGGTTCTGGTGCTATTGTTTCATATGATTGGCTGGCTGCTGGGATTGTTGAGTTATGCTTTTTAGTTTTGGGATCACTAGATCTGGTTTGATTGGCCTTTGGGCATTCGCTTGGTTGTGGATAGGAGTTGCAGGTTTTGACTGGAATTGCTCTTGGTTGCTGCTTTGTTCCTTTTGGTTTGGTATGTGCTCGATGATGCTGCAGGTGTGGTTTTTTGGCTGGTGACCCTCACTGCTTTGTTTGCACTGCCATCTGAAGCTGCTATGTTGGAAATTTGTTGCCCAGTTTTGTTTAAATGCTGTGCTGGTCTCTGTTTCTGCTGAGGCATGCTGCCGGTTTTCTCTGCTGTCCCCTGATCACTATATGGATGGGGGTTGCTGTAGCTCCTTCGGTTTCTTGGATGTGGTGCCCTTCTAGTCAAAACTAGTGCTGCCGCTTTAATTACTTGGTGATGTGAAAAGTAGCTCCTGATGTTGTAGTCTGTCTGAAGCTCTGGTGGAATTCTGGCCTCGGGCCTCATTGGGCAAATTCAGGATGGTGCTTTGCTGATATGGTAGTCGTCTTGATGGATTGGCTAGCTGATGATGGTCGGTGTCAGCCTCTGTTATGGCCATGGTTTTTTTGCTGACAGACTCTGAATTGCAGTGAAAATGCAGTTCTGCTGGGTGCTGGCATCTTTCTGCTGCCAGTGTTGTGAGATGGTGGATGCTGGTTGTCTGGCAGTGGAGGCTGTTGGGCCATGGTTCTGTTGCTGGGCGATCTACATGTAGCTGTGAAATTAATCACTGATCTGTCAAAATTTTCCAGTATGGATGAACTGCCGGATGCAGATGCTGCCTGTCGTTTAGATGCTGTATGCATCTGTTGAGATAAATGCTGGTCCATGCTTTTTGCCTCTGTGGCCCGGCTATCAGTTTGGCCGGTTTTGCTGTTGATGGTTGGTTTGCTGGGATTATGGAACCTGTTGTTGGTCCTATGTTGGTCCGCTGATTTGCATGTATGAAAGATGGCGTTCTGGCGTTTGGACGCTGATGTTGGCTCCCGTCCGATGGCTGGATGCTGCTCAGACTGGCAGCTGTGTTGCGATGGGCTGGCTGCCTCTCTAGCTGCTGGTGCTATTTGATGGTGGAGCTGAACTGCTGGTGCCATGCTGGTGCAGCTATTGCGGTTTCTCTGCCGGCTTTGGAGCAATGTTGCGTGGTGCTTTCAACAGAATTGTTGGACTGTTGATCCTGGAGCGTGGAGCTTGATGATGGATGGGACTCCATAGTGGATGCTGATCATGCTGGTTGCTGGAAAGGCTCTTGGTTGGCTTGTTGATCCCCTTGGCAGGAATCCTGAAGCAGGTGCACTTCTGCCAGTTTTTGCGATGGCTGATGCTGCCGGCCCATGTATTTGGTCCATCATATGGAGCAGGGAAGGCTATTGGCTGGTTTGGAGCTATATTGTTCCTGAAAATCCTACTGCTGAAGGCGGCACTGAATTTATGGATGCTTGTTGGAATACCCTTGCTGCCTTAAAGGGATGGGGGCGCTACAGCCTATTTGCATGCTCGTGGTTCCTGGCTCTAATGGGTTTACTGCCGTAGCTGGTGGAACTGGTAGGTTGCCGGAAGCTGGCTTTTCATGGTGTTGCATTTGTAGGCTGCCTGGTCCTCGGGTTGACTCCGGATGCGAATGCAGTTGTTTAGTTGTCTGCTGTGGAATGGTGCTTGGATCCCGATCCTTTTGTTGGTTTTTTTTTTTGCTCTGGTTGCGAGAGGCGCTGCTGATGATTGAGGAGGTTTGCAGCTGTATTGAGGGTTCTGATTTTTGTGTCTGTGCTGCATCCACATATTGAGGTGCTGGTACTCAAATGGTTGCTGGTCTCGGTTAGTTTGATTGTGCCATTGGTCGATGGCTGTGTTGTCTTCTTTTCGCCGTTTTGAACTGGCAGCTACTGACCGAGTCAGGTAATCTCTGGTTTTGAAAATTGGAGGTGCTTTGGTTGGTCTTGCACCAGGTCTTCAGATTCTATCTTTCCGGGTGGAGCTGAACACTTTGTTCCACCTGCTGCTGTGACCTGGATGTTGCTGTAATATTATGGGCACTTCTCCCCCCTGGCTGGAAGTGCGTGATGCAGCTGTTCACGGTTCTCGGTGGATGCTTGATGCTGTGTCTTGGTATGAGGAATTTCCTGAGTGGTCGATATGGCAGTTGGGGTTCCATTCAGCTGGTTGCTTTTCCCTGCTTTGTCTTTGCAGTTCGTGACTTGATTTTTTCCCTGATGCTGATGGAGTGTGTTTGCCTTCTCCTCGGCGTCCAGGGGTGTGGATTGCCGCACTTCCCCCTTGTGTTGTGTTGTAATCTCTTTTTCTCTTTTTCTTTGGTTCTGTAGTACTTTGGCCTCTTAGAGGTGTTCCTTTGTACCTTCGGTTGTATTTATCGCTCGGGGATTGCCCCAGCGGTTTATATTTTATCCCCAAGTCAAAATACTTGGAGATAAATATAAATGTTGTAATTTTTTCTCCCATTAATCCAAATTTCTTACTTACCAAAAAAAAAAATGTTTTATTGAGTTTTAGACTTGTTCTTACCATATTTTATTATCTTTCAAACTAACGAGTTTAAATTACTTGTAAGTTTTGGATGGAGTGAAATTTTAAAAAGGACTGATTTAGAAGTTGATTATTCCTATTTTTATAATGTAATTTCATTTTGAAAACATTGGGAATATATTTAGTGTTGGCATATTTTATGTTGAAAAACCTCCTTTTGTGGCTAGGGGGCCTTAATTATGGCTTTTGTATGATGATGCCATGTATGTTGGATGGATTGTAGACGATTATTGATATTTATGGATGGTTTTTGAGCAGGTGTATGTGATATGGGGCCAAGCATGAGAGTTTTTGCTATATTCTAGGACGTTGTAACATATTATTTGATTATCCAACGTTTATGTAGGGTCACGACTGTTGGGTCTCGTCACTCCTTTATGGGTAACCCAACAAACTGATTTGTCATCGGAGAATTTATGGAGAATAAATCCGGAGAACCGATTCCAGTCAACGTCCCATTAACCAGAGGAGAACAGTGGACGGTCAATAGAGATTGACCGGCGGATGGCCAACAAGTGGTATCAGAGCCAGGTTGACAACTCCGTCTGACGGGCATCATCATCTTCAAAGAACTTGCCATTCGGTGTAAAATAGTTCAATGGATAGGGCAACTTCATCCTCTGGTAGGAGAGGGTGAAGAACATCTTAACGAGAGAAGGAACAATTAAAGTACTGAGGAATAAGGAAGATAAGCCAGAAAACCTATCAAAGGAGGACCGGCAAGATAAACGAGATCTTGCCAATTTCACTATCAAACTGTGTCTGGCGGACAATACGTTCTAGGAGGTCCTTGGCTTGACTGATCCGGCGGAGGTGTGGGAGAAGCTTGAAAACCGATACAAGTCCAAATCCTTAACAACCAGACTGCACATTAAGAAACAGTTCTATGGCCTGCGGTTGTCAAAAGGTAGCAACTTTGAGAAGTATTTGGATGATTTTAATCGGATTGTAACTCAGATGTCCACCCTTGATGAGGTAATCAAGGAGGAGCATAAGGCGTTGGTGTTGCTGGCCTCTTTACTAGCCTCTTATGATCATATTGTCACCACGTTGCTGTTTGGGAAAGACATTTTCAAACTGGATGAGGTCATGGCCTCCCTACTCATGAATAAGTCAAGGTGGTCATAAGGGGCTTCGACGTCTTCTCATAGTGAAGTACTTGTGATCGAGTCTAGAGGGCGAAGCAAAATCAAAGCCAAAAGTCTGGAGAGAAGGGACGAAGCAAATCTCATTCAAGATATCAAAACCTTAAGTGTCATTATTGTGGCAAAAAGGGTTATATCAAGAAGTAATACTTCAAATGAAAGTGCGAGAATGCCGAGAAGGAGAAAAGAGAAAAGGGATGAAGTGAGGACAAGTCCTCCGTCTCAGTGGTCACAGGAGGCGACCTCTTGGTGACATGTAAAGAACACGTGGCAAACCTGACAGACGAGGAGTCCGGCTGGGTGATTGACTTTGGTGCCACCTTGCATGCCACGTCAAAAAGGGGTAGCACTGTGGCAACCACCAGAAGGTGTGTGGAAAACCACCAAGTGTGTGGGTGTGTGAAGACACCAAGGGCGCGGTTGCACCGGGCTGGTGTGGAAGACAATACCGAGGGCATTATGCGCCGGCCACATTTTTTTTTTTTGGTAAGTAAGTATTTTGGATTATAGGGAGAAAAAATTATAAAATTAATATTTTATCTCCAAGTATCTTGACTTGGATTTAAAACATTTAAAAGCTAGGGTATACCCCGAGCAAACGGTACAAAGAAAATACCAAAAAAAAACCTCTAAGAGGACTACAAGTAACAGATAACAACAAAAGTAGTCTAAAAAGACTCCTAAACTGACACACAAGCATATGCCAAAGTGCTGCCACCATCTCACCAGGATAGCCACCCAAAAAAGTGCAAGGCCGGTCCAGAAACCGAGCCGATTGCCACACAAAGATACCCCATCGGGAGCGAGCCAGCGAGACACCAATGCCACACGGCTCATCTCCAATCAACCGCCAAAGCTTCAGCGCATCATCATCAATGTAAAACAGCACAGCAGCTCAACACTTTGAAGACGAGAATAGTAATCAGCATCCAAGAATTGCTACACGGGCACAAAGATAAGGCAAAACAAAAGCCGAAATCCTGTCACAAGAAACTCCGGCAGAATTCGACCAACTTGGCATCGAGAATGCATATACATCCGTCGGCTTCAGCCACAACGGCTCCAAAACAAAACAGAGGGCCAACCCATCGAATGCGTAACGAATCAAATAATTCCTGCATTCAGCTATAAACCACAGCGTTCAAAGAGCCCATACTACAACAACACAATGAGGCGAGCAGCCTCAGCTATAGCACCAAGAAGATACACCCAAGACCAAGCGATCTAGCATGCCAAAGATACAACAAGACCCATACATCAGCCCAAGATAAAGATCGAAGAGCCCAGACTTGCTCATCCCATTGGAGATCAAGACGCCATCATCAGCAAAGGCTGCGGCTGCAGCCAATTCATCCTCACCTTCCAAAATCTGCCAACAACGGGAGCAAGCAAAATTTTCCTAGCCACCAGATTCAGTGGTACAGTCGAGACCAACCCCAAACATCAAGCAGATGATCAAGCAAATCAAAATGCCAACCAAACACCCGCAACCATCTTTCTTTATACCAAGATGGAATCCACATCCTACTATCAACCGCAATACCAATTCAGCAAAGCAAGACAGCAAGATGCAAACCCAACACAATCAGGAAACAAAGGGGCAGCCGGGTGAAGCAGAGCCATCTGCAACCACTAACCCCAGAATGCATTACAGCGCCTCAGCTTCAGCCACAACAGCTCCAACCCATCAGAGGGGCAAACCACAATTTAGCAGGGAACATACAGGGGCACCACCTCAACAGACAGGAGAAAGAGTCACCGAAAGGCATCTCATCCCGCTGCTCAGCCCTGGCCAGAAATGTCCCACACCAGAATCACAAGGGCTCCCCCAACCCAATCAAAAAATGGAACACACAGCAGTCAGAGCAGCAATAGAGGACAATCAGCAACCTCAAATCCTTTGAGAAGAGACAGAAACCCACTGAAATGCAGCCACCGAAATCCATACAGCACAATGGATAATCCAAATTCCATAATCCCATTCAGCCGGCCACATGTGTGCGGGGGTAAAACGGCAGTCACCGTTTTACCAACACTTGTAAAATGAGAGAGCAGAGAGTACCACAGTGAGGAGAGAAATAGTGGAAGAAAGAGAGAGTAGTGAGAAAAACACAAAGAGTGAGGCTTTATATTCTCGTACTCTGTTCTTCGTTTTTGCCTCTTGGGCTTGTGTAGCCAAGGTGGTTGTTGTACTCTATTTCTGGATTTGTATAACCTTTTTACTTAGTAGATCTATTCGTGGACTTTGTATCCCATGATTTTTTTCCTTAGTTGAGAAGGGGTTTCCACGTAAAAAATACTGTGTATCTCTTGTATTCCTTGTTCCTACTATATGGTGGCTAACAATGACAGGAGGTTCGGGTATTCTGCTGCTACAGAATCGGGTAGATCCAGGTCGTCCAAACCCCAACAAGTGGTATTAGAAAGGGCTGAGATCATCCCAAGCCCAGAAAGGGCTGCTTGCGGAGGATGTTGACCGGAACACGCTACCTACAGAAGTGCTAACCCACTACCAGAGTGGAGTGAAGCGTCGTAGGAGAAAGCTGCCGAGTGAAGTGCCGTAGAAGTAGGGCCGCCGAGGTCTGCGGCGGTCGAAGTGTATCTGGTATTATCGTGGAAGAGTTTGTCATTTAGTGTGAAATTGGATGGAACTGTAAAAAGCACAGCGGAGTCAGTAGAGCTGAGGGAGGAGCAGAGTAGGGCCAAGGGTGAAGTTGTGCAGGACCAAGGGCGAAACAGAGTAGGGCTAAGTCCGGAGCCAGCAGGGCTAATAGTGGAGCCAGCAGGACCAAAGGCGGAGCTGACGCTGGGATCCCAATTTAGGGCAAGCTGTCGGAAGGTAGGCGATGACGGTCGCCGGGTAGAAGCGAAGGTGTTCCCCACAAGATCGTTAGGGGAAGTTTGTTAGGTCTGCTCACTCCCTTATGGGTAACCCAACAAATTGGTTTGTCATCTGAGGATTTATGAAAAATAAATCCAGAGAACCGATTCCGATCAACCGGACATTGATTGGGGGAGAACAATGGATGGTCAATGGAGATTGACTAGTGGATAGCCAACAAGTAGTATCAGAGTCAAGTTGATAACTTTTTTTTTTTTGGTAAGTAAGTATTTTGGATTATAGGGAATAAAATAATACAGAAACTATGTTTTTGCTCCAAGTATTTTGACTTGGAGAAAAAACATAACCGCTAGGGCATACCCCGAGCATCTATTACAACAGAAAATTGTAAAACAGTAAAACAAAAAAACCTTTAAGAGGACAAACGGTCAAACATGACCAACAAATATGGGATCAATCTAAATAACGTTCAGCAAGCTTGCCAAAGAAAGGCATCAGCATATGGCAACAGCAACAATAAAAGGCACCCTGCATCAACAGGCCACACTTCATCTTCGCCAGCAACAATACAGTATCCGAATGCAGCATCAGCCCTCATGCAAGACTGCATCAACAGGGCAAAAAAGCAACAGCATCTAATATCCGCATCCAGCGTCAACCAGCTACTAAGCAAGATTCCAGGATCTTGGACATCAGCTCCAATTCCACAGCTCACATCTCACGGCTACCAAGCAAATTGGAACATACATCTTCAGCAAAGGCATCAATGGTCAACAAAAACCACCACAACATGCTGCACCAAGCTCCATGCTAATCAGCCATAGCAAATTTCCAGTGCATTATAGCCACCCGAAATTCCATCAGGTCAGCATCCAACAGCCTAAGTAAGGTACTGGAATTCTGCCAATCCACCTACGAGCATACCAGAATAAGCCACTGCCGTTGGCCTAAATTCCAATTCACCACCAGCACCAGGCGCAGCACACAGACCAGCATAAGTGATCAACAACAACGAGCCACCAATCAGCATCACACAAATGGCCAACAACACCATGTACAGAAACGATCAGGCACTGCTGATCAGCAACACCAGTGCATCAGAGTTGCAACAGACAAAATTCCCTCAGCACAAGGAATACCAGCAATCAACCGCCAGCTTCAGGAGCTACTGTTAAACAGTAATTCAGCAGCAGTTGCGACCAACAAAATACTCCACCAGCAACCCCAACAGCAAAGACAGCCAACCTTCTACGCCATTTGTTGTCATCCAACATCAGGTCAGCGGATCAACCTTGTTCAAGGCTAACTGAAGTTCAAAACATCCCAGCCTCACCAAACAGAACCGCAAGCCAGATTCCAGCAGAAAGAAAAGCATTGCAGATCAGCATCCCAGCGTATCACAGCAACTCAGCACCACAGTGCATAAAAAATGCACCAGATCAGAGACAGCAACACGGCACTAGCATCACATTTAACAACCTAACAGCAGATCTGGGCAACAGCAGCGAGCCAACATGGGCATGGGCAGCATTCCTGCAGGCAACCATGGGCATCACAACCAGTCTACATCATAAGGAAGTATTTGCCATTTCAACATGATCCTGCTTCACCCCCCACACCACATCCGAAAGAACAACCCAGCACAGCAACAGCCCACAGCCATCAGCAATAAATATTCGGACTTATACTCCTGCTACAACATTCCTCAGTCATTCAATCATTATCAGCCCAATAATCAGCAAATTAACACCAGCAAAGGAGATCCGTGCGACAACACCAGAAAGGTTTTAATTCAGCATAGGCTCCCAAGTATTTCCGGCAGCGACAAGACTGAATTATGAGCATTACTTCAGCATCTTCATTGGGCACAGGGGCCAGGGATATCACGAGAACTGGAGACCAGAGACAACATAAACCCAGCGTTTGCTGGGAATAGCATATGGATCTCAGCATCCAACCCCACACCACACCTCCAACATCAATCTGCCCCAGCAACACCATTATTATCCCCCAGTCAGCTTCAGCATAAATCAGCCAACAGCTTGGGTCATGCCACAATGCAAACACAGCATTTTCCATGGATCAAAAAGGTTTTTTTTTTTTTTTTTTTTTTTTTTTTTGGGAAAGTAAAAATGTATATATAAATTTTTATATAAAATAAATATATATATATATATATATATATTTTTTTTTTTTTGCCTTCTATATGCCCCACCTCATCCGAGCAGTCCTAGAGGCATCCCTTTCATGCTCCGGGATGGTCAAGAGTTTAAGTCTCACGACGTTGACCACCAAAGAGAAGATCTGGGAAAAGTCCTGGGGGGGCGATTTTTGGAACATACGGTTATTGCGCTCCCTCCATCCGAGCAGTCCTGGGGAGTCAAGTTGATAACTCCGTCTGAATGGCATCATCATCCTCAAAGAACTTACTATTCAGTGTAGAACAGTTCAATAGATAGGACAACTTCATCCTCTGGCAGGAGAGGGTGAAAAATATCTTAACGAGAGAAGAAATAATCAAAGTATTGAGGAAGAAAGAAGATAAGCCGGAAAGCCTATCAGAGGAGGAGTGGCAAAATAAACGAGATCTTGCCAATTTCACTATCAAACTGTGTTTGGCAGACAACATGTTCCAGGAGGTCCTTGGCTTAACTTATCCGGCGGAGGTGTGGAAAAAGCTTGAAAGCCAATACAAGTCCAAATCCTTGACAACCAGGCTTCACATTAAGAAACATTTCTATGGCCTGCGGTTGTAAGAATGTGGCAACTTTAAGAAGCATTTGGACGACTTTAATCGGATTGTAACTCAGATGTCCGCCCTTGATGAGGTAATCAAGGAGGAGGATAAGGCGTTGGTGTTGTTGGTCTCTCTGCCAGCTTCTTATAATCATATTGTCACCACATTACTTGTTTGGGAAAGACATTCTCAACTGGACGAGGTCATCGCCTCCCTACTCATGAATGAGTCAAAGCGGTCACAAGGGGCTTCGACATCTTCTCATAGTGAAGTACTTGTGACCGAGTCCACGGGGCAAAGCAAAGGTCGAAACCAGAAGTCTGGAGAGAAGGAACGGAGCAAATTTCGTTCAAGGTATCAAAACCTTAAGTGTCGTCATTGTGGCAAAAATGGTCATATCAAGAAGTAGTGCTTTAAATGGAAGCACGAGAACGCCGAGAAGGATAAAGGAGAAAAGGGACGAAATGATGACAAGTCCTCTGTCTCAGTGGTCACAGGAGGCGACCTCCTGGTGACATGTGAAAAACATGTGGCAAACTTGACGGACGAGAAGTCCGATTGGGTGATTGGCTTTGGTGCCACCTTGCATGCCATGTCAAAAAGGGGTAGCACCTGTGGCAACACTAGAAGGTGTGTGGAAAACGACCAAGTGTGTGGGTGTATGAAAACACCAAGGGTGCAGGTTGCCCCGGGCTGGTGTGGAAGACAACACCAGGGGCGCTGTGCGCCGGCCACATGTGTGCGAGAGGGTGAAACGGCGGTCGCCGTTTCACCAACACTTATAAAATGAGAGAGCAGAGAGTACCACAGTGAGGAGAGAAATAGTGGAAGAAAGAGAGAGCAGTGAGGAAAACATAAAGAGTGAGGCTTTGTATTCTCGTGCTCTATTCTTCATTTTCGCCTCTTGGGCTTGTGTAGCCATGGTGGTTGTTGTACTCTATCTCTGGGTTTGTGTAACTATTTTACATAGTGGATCCATTCGTGGACTTTATGTCCCGTGGTTTTTCTTCTTAGTTGAGAAGGGGTTTCCACGTAAAAAATACTATGCATCTCTTGTGTTTCTTGTTCCTACTATATGGTGGCTGACGATGATGAGGGGGTTCGGGTATTCCGCTGCTACTGGATCGTGTGGATCCAGGTCGTTCGAACCCCAATAATATAACCAGTCATAGTGCTGAAAATGTTGTAATCTTGTCAATGACTTTGAAGATACCCTTAGGGATTCCAGAGGCTTTGAATCTTGTCACAAAGGACTTTATAGCCAAGATTTTTGCCAAAAAGCTTAACAATCACAGATTGTTCCTAATCCATAAAAAGTTTATATTTGGGTTTGCCTAAGAGGATGAAGGGCCATTCTCCAGAGCGGTCAATCGAGATGTCTCACTCCTTATCCCTATCATCTTGAATATCATCGAAAGCAGGCCTAACGTCTTGGCCTTCACTCATCACCATTTCCAAGAAGGTTGGACTTTCCTTCGTTGTTTTCAATATATCAACCCCGAGGTTCCCTGGCTAAGGTTTGTCATCGTCGCAGGCCATGGTTTCTATTCAGTGGCCTAAGTGCTCTACAAATCTAGGCTTCTTCCTCGTTTAATCGTCGTCAATCACTGGCATGGGTTCCATCTTGCCTCTTTGCGCCTCTTCCGTTGCCGGGGGAGGGAGATAAGGGCTGGGGGTGCCTTAGAGGGAGAGAAGGAGAATGTGGAAGATTGAGAACCCTAACCAGGAAAAATAACATCATTCCTTTTTCTGAGCATACTTCGAATGAAGCACCACAGTCATGCTTCATGTATAGGAAGATGTACATTTTCAGAATTCTGAGTAAGTTATCACAATATAAGACTACACGTACAATTTACGAGCATATTTTGATTGAAATTCGAAAAGGTTTGGATAGTATCATATTATTTAAAATGCTGTCTTTTTATATATAGAGAATAATTTGATTGTAGAAAAAAATTCTAAAAAATTTCAATTAATATCATCAAGGATAACTATACTCCTATAAAGCATAGTTTTATGTTATGTCAATCTCGAAATCCTAGAATGAAGTTCACTAACCCTCAAGTAAGTTCAAATTAGGGGGCTTTTTTAGAATAATGTTTTTAAAAAACTATTTTTAGAAGTAAGGTGATTGGCAAATAAATACAAAATAAAATTTGACCCCCAGGACTATTTTTGAGACAATGGAAGGTGAGGACAGAGGAAAAGATCGCACCTGGGGAGAGACCCCACGGTGAATCAAGTACTAATTCCTAAAATATCTAAGTAGTAATTTTGATAAATTGATGTCTGAATTGATATAATTAAGTTATTGAGAATAATTGTGAGTTTATGCAAAATCTTAAGTATTTGACCTATTGATTGACACATAATTGGTGCATAAGCCACGCGTATGCTTAGTTGACTAGTGAATCTGTGCCTAATCTGAACATAAATAGTGCATGAGCATATTTTAGATAATATTTCTATGTTTGATATACGTATAAAGGGTGCTTGTGTATATTTTTTCAGTATCCTAGTATCTGATGTGAATATGACTAATATATGATTAGCTCATGTGTACTAATCTCTATATATTAGTAAGTTATACTTTTATAGCCTTTTTTGTTAACTTTAGAGAGAAAAGAGAAATAGAAAATGAGAAGATGAAGTAGAATTTGAAGCAAAAACTTGAAATATCCAAGTAAATTTTTAGCCTAGTTCTCTCTCTTCTTGATGAAATTTCTGAATTTCTTTTTCATGTCTAAAATCAAAGATTCATGTTATTTTATTCCATGCAAACATTCATTTGTATTTCTTATGAAATTTAGCTTGCATGTATGCCCTATAATTCTTAGATTTTTTAGATTTTAAAGTTATTTGTTTATTTTCATGATAATTGTTTTGAAAATTCTAAAAGTTATTGAAGAATATCCTCTCGCATATATTTTTTTATTTTCATGCTTTCGATGAAAATCTCCATAGTTGGATGGGAAGTGGTGCTTCAATAACCGATGATTCTGTCACTTGGAACTTTCTTCCCTACCTTCAAAATTTAAATGTCCTTCAATCTGAAAGATATAATATAGACTAATTCATCGGGATCCCTTTGAATCTTTGATTGTGAATGACCTCCCTTCGAAGCGATTTTCTTCTCTCAATCTCCTCTTTAAGGTCCATTGCCTACAAATGAAGGACCTCTAATTAATAAGTTTGGCTTTTGATTTCGTCCCATAAATGTGACGACCCAGATTCTAAAACATAGAAAATCTCAATTATCGAGCCAATGTGATTAAGGGATCCAGGAAAATTGAGGGTTGCCCGGTCAACTCATGTTGACCGAAAAGTTGGGAAAAGGATGAAAAGAAATTGACCGGACTTAGTAAACATTGACCGGATTCGAAGATACTCCGGTCAAGGCATGTTGAGGAGAAGGCAAAAGCCGGTCAACGCATGTTGACCGAAAAAGTATGAAGGCAGGCATAATCCGGTCAACGCGTGTTGACCGGAAAGCATGAGGAGGCCGAAGTGGCTTTGAAGCCGGAGTGCATTGTTGAAATGAGGCCGAAGTGTCCTTGAAGACCGGAGTAGAAATTACGGAGAAGAAATCCGGAGTCGATGAAGGAAAATAAATCCGAAGTTGATGAGAAAGTGATGGACGGAGCGAATGATAAGAAGTTGACCGGATTTGAAGAGTTGACCGGATTCAAGATCTTGACCGAATTGGAGAATTGACCGGATTTCTTGAAAGGTTACAAAAATTGAGACAAGACCGATCGAAATATTGACCAAAGAGTTGGCCAGGATAAACAAAGAATAAACTGTGAGATTTAGTTAGAATCAAACTAGGTGGCGACCGAATGGAGTGGGTAAACTAATCTAGTTAGTCCACCTACCATCTGCAAATAAGTACCAAAGTAAGTCACCTACCCACTTACCCCACCAAACCCCTCTTCTATATAAACCCAGCGTCGGGTGGCTGCGTTTGGCAAAAGGCAAAATGCAAGCAGTAAGGAGGGAGTGAAGGAGGACGCCAAGGAGAAACCAACTGTCAGGCAAGAAGGGAAGGAAAATCGAGTCAACCCGTCAGGCAAGTTACCTCAAACGCCATATTTAAGTTCATTACAAGTATATTCGGCTCTGTTTCTAAACTCATGCTTCATTGCAAGTTACACCAGACGCTGTTTTTAAATTGATGATTTGAGAATATTGCAAGTGCCTTCTGCTCTGATTCTAAATCCGTGTTTTACTGCAAGTTATATCAGACGCTACTTTTAAAGTGATAATTTAAGAATATTGTAAGTGTACTCTGCCCTGCTTTTAAGTTCATATTTGAGAATATTGAAGTGTACTCTGTTTCTGAGTTCCTGCTTTCTGCATTAAATATCCACCTCTTATAAGGCAAAACGAACTCTGGCCGTTGGGTAAAATGAGCTCCGGCTCCTGTAAAGAAAAATGAACTCAGGCCCCTACTGTAAAATGAACTCCGTCCCTTGATGTGAAGTAAACTCACGCCTTAAGATAAAAAGAGCTCCGTCACCTAAGAAAAGTACTCCGTCCAAAAGCACTCCGTCCTGTTAAGGAAAAAGAGCTCCGTCCTGTTAACTAGAAAGAGCTCCGTCTTGTTAATGAAAATGAGCTCCGTCTAACAGAGCTCCGTCCCTTAAGAAAAATAATCCGTCTGAAAAGTATTCCGTCCAAAAGAGCTCCGTCCTTTAAGAAAGGTACTCCGTCCAAAAGGCACTCCGTCCAAAAAGCACTTCGTCCAAAAAGGAGTCCGGCTTGTAATGTAAAATGAACTTCGTCCGTAATAAAGAAAAAGAGCTCCGGCTTATATAAGAAAACGAACTCCGGCATTTTGTTGTTAAAAAGAACTCCGTCCTTTTGTTAATAAAAAGAACTCCGACTTTTGTTAATAAAAAGAACCCTGGCTTTTGTTGTTAAAAGAACTCCAAATTTATGAGAATTCGGCTTTTAAAAGTACTCCGTCCTTTGAGAAAAAAATGAACTTCGGATTGTAATGAGCTCCGGCTTTTCAGAAAAAGCACTCCGCCTTTTAAGAAAAGAACTCTGGCTTTTAAAGGTAAAATGAACTCCGGTTTCGTACACGAAAAGAGCTCTATCTTTAATAAAGGAGTAACTCCGGCTTTTGAAAAAGAGTTCCGTCTTTAATGAAAAATGAACTTTGGATTGCAATGAGCTTCGGCTTTTCAGAAAAAGCACTCCGCCTTTTAAGAAAAGAACTCCGGCTTTTAAAGGTAAAATGAACTCAGGTTTCGTACACAAAAAGAGCTCCGTCTTTAATAAAAAGTAACTCCGGCTTTTGAAAAAGAGTTCCGTCTTTAATGAAAAATGAACTTCGGCTTTGGGCTCCGGCTTTTGAAAAAGAGTTCCGTTGTTAAAGAAAAAAAATGAACTTTGACTTTTAACATGAAAAAGAGCTCCGTCCTTAACATGAAATCAACTCTGGCTTTTGAACTCCTTTTTCTGTCAAAAGAGGAACTTCGGCTTGAATGAAAAACGAACTCTGATTTTGCACATGAAAAAGAGCTCCGTCCTTAATGTAAAAATGAACTCCGGCTTGCATTGAAAATTGAACCCCGAATTCATACAGAAAATAAACTACGGCTTACTGAAAATGGCTTTCAAGAAAAGAAGTGTTCCTATTATTTTAAGACCCGGGACTGACTACAGCCCGATAGGTTCTCCGACATGCCTTAGGACTTTTCGGTGGTAATCGAGGATAACTCTGTCCATGGAGTTAATTATGGTCCGCCCTGCCCTCGGGGCGTTATGGACAGAGGAAATTACCGTTACCGGCCTACCTTCGGGTGGCATACCGTACCGATCCCGTGAGATGGGATACCCATATGACAGTACCGGCCTTAGATTGTGTGGAGTGAAAACAATCTATTCTCGATTATTCACCCCCTTAGCTAGTAGGGTATACTGGTAGGGTCTGTACCGGTATGATATGAAGTAATATTTACTATTTTACTGATATGTTATGTTACCGTACCGACTTCCGAATATGAAGTAACGATTACCGAATATGAAAGACTGTCTACCGATATGATATGTACTGTTCACCGTTTATCGTACCGATACCGATACATTCTGTTACTGTTTACCGTTCCTGTGCCAATTACCGATTTTGAAATATAGCACTGTCAAGGTATGTTTTTGGACTGCATTCTGATTTACCGATCCGATTCACGTATAGTTACATGACCGTTCTGTATCATCGTTTTATTACCCATGTGCATGTAACTTGTTAGGCCTCAACTCACTGTTTTATGTTTTTTCCCCACAGATGAAGCGTTAGAGCTTGTGCCTGACGAGTTGGAGTGATTAGAGCTTGCCTGAAGGATTAAAGATCTCGGAAGCTTATTTTGGAGAAATATTATTGTAATGACCTGATGGACTTCTATGATTAAATGTTTTGGCTATGTACTCGGAAATGAATATTTTGGAATGCATATGAATGCTTCCGTAAGTATTAGAATAACTTCCGCTATATTTATTATGGTTAAAAGTGTATGGGTCCTAGATGGCATCTGCGATCTTGTGTTACACCTAATTGGTTTAGTTTGGGTTTTCAATTATGTTTCTGTTGACGGAAGTTTTGAGGACAAAAAAAAAAAAAATCCGTTCCGCCACAATAAGAATTTCAACATCTTTAATATGTTACTTATATAGGCTGCCTAGGCTATGATGTCAGGATTAGATAATGGGTGAGCATCATTGTGGCTGCCCTCCTCCAAAATGAAACTACAATGTGACAAATCATTTGGCAGTTGACTCGATTGTCATTGTACTTGCGTATTTATCATTTTTGCTTTATCGAAGAAGAGGGAGACTTTTAGACAAGTCCTTGTGCTTGCATGTTCACATTTCATAAAGATGTATAATTGCGCATAAATTGAAACGTTATATTGGTTGTGAATTGAATGGCGTAACCATTTTCATAAACTTTAAGTTTAATACTTGTTAATTGGGCACATTAATTGATTACTTGAATCAATCATTTATTATTTGATTTATATAATCGTTTATCAAAATTAATCATCCAAATTTATTAATTACCCAATTATTCGGTATCTTGATCGTTTATATTACTAGCAATCCAATTATTCAACTATTCAATCAAGCCATTTAATTGTATTTTTTCCTGATCTAGTCATAACACCTTGGTTAATTTATTCCTCTCTCTGGGCTTATGGTTTGTAAGCCCTATATATTAGCGGATTAGGTCAATTTTATCTTATACCATACCAAATATATTTAATTTTCTATGAATTTGCAAAATACAAACAATGAATTTATATCTTTACCTTCTATCATTTTATTTGATATTTTTTAAAAATAATTTGTCATTAAAATCAAACATACAATAACCCCGTGAATAAACCTGATTATATTTATGCTAGTTAACCTATTATAATCCGGCAATTATATAATTTTATAGAATTTGGTAAATGTATAAGAGTATTATAGATGAGGTTAGTTACAAAATTAGACCCGGTTATTTTTTAGGTCGAGTACGATCACAGATAAATGTGTCAAGTTCCATCTGATCCGGATAGAATTACAAATATACATATGTATATACATATACATATACATACATATGTATATATATATATATACACACACACACACAAATATATATGTATATTTGTAAATATATTATTTTATTTAAAATAAATATCAAGTTTTAAAAAAATTTATTTCAATATTTATATTTTTATGTAATTAATGGTTAATGGGTACGATCATAAGTGGGTTGGCTCAGAAACTAAACCCATTAATGGAGGAAGGGCAAGGAGGTAGCGGCCCCACGAAGCCCTAGATAAAATGGCGATGCGGTCGGCACAGGCGGGTCGGCCTGAGACCATCTAATAGAGAACGGGTAATTAGGGCTGATCCGTGGGAACCCCACCATCTTATCAACCTTTGATAGCGCAACACCAATTCGTAGACAACACTTGCATAACTGCCCTGGGTAACTTAGCAAAATTCCCAAAATATTGCCCAGGACCACGCATCTCCTTAGAATGGCAGCAACAGCTCAGCAAATCTCCCAAAAAAAGCAATTACCATACGACAACCTCCATAATCGCCTTGACAAAGGAAAAAATATTTCCAAAGAGACAAAGGTAACCATATGTGCCTCACACATGACTGCAGAGACAACTTAGCGAATCTGCCAAGGTAACCGACAATCAGCCGCGAGGCCTAAGGTAGGCTGCACCACCTCTGACCCTATAAGTATCATTTTACACCTACAGGTAGGGCACCGAGCAATTTTGACACAAAAGCGCCCCAAAAAAACCAAAGAGCTCTCTCTCTCTCAAGCCACTCAACTCATGAGTGAACACTCTCTCAAAGCTACTCCCTGTTGAACGCATTCCTTGGAACTAAGACCTCCAATCCACACTTAATCCCCCCTCCTTTATGTATACATGTATCACTCGCACCCTCCATCTTTCACTTTATAATAAAAAAATTTCTGATTTGAGAGTCAAAGAATATACTAGAGAGCAAGTTTCATCATCCTCTAATCTTTCATTGATTTGTTGTAGTGTATAGAATTTAGATTATTATGAATGGAGATTGGACCACCTCAGTTCAACCCGTTGGGAGAAATCAAATGACTCTCTAATCCGTGCGGTAATTCACATCTAAGGATGTATTATTGGTACCGTCTATGAAAAATGATTGAAAAGTATAACTACCACGCTCACAAAAATGAATACGGTCAACACTAGGGCATAAGCTAGTGCTCCGATCAAAGATATCACCTCCCATGGTAACAGCTCCTCTGTGGGTAGCCGTGTGGATAAGCGACTAGCACCCAACATGCAAGCATTCACTTCCCAGATGGACAATGTGTCCAAAATGCACTAGACCCTATCCACGCGTCTAGAGGTACTACAACTGCAAGCTCCTTCCTCCACCTCCCAAACTTCAGCTTCAAAGCGAAGAAACTGAAGGAAGAAGGACTGAATCGGGAAGTCCCAGTGGCCTGACAACCTTGAAGTCCAAGCGATCATGAGTGATATGGCCTAGACACGATTGGAGGGCTGACTAAGTCATGAGATGCAGAATGAAAGCTCGAAACGGCAGAATTTCTACTGCTCCCATGACGACCGAACTCCCCCAACCTAGGAGGAAGCCTCTTGTAGCACTAGATTGGCGAGAGCCAACAGCAACCTAGTCCAGCGTTTCTCCCCCAAACCACTCGAGTTGAGGGCCTTTCTCAATGCAAAGAGGATTGTGTCCTCTCCAAAAATAGAGGAGAGAGTAAGGAAAATCAAGCAACACGTGTTTAGATGAAGCACCGACAAACACTCCGCAGATTTGAGAAGGTCGCCGTTCACTATGGAGATCTGGACACAGCCACTCTCTTGCAAGTTCCAAATGTCAACTCTAGAACCCTACGATGGGAGTTCAAATCCGATTGACCATCTGGATCATTTTCGTACCTTGGTGGCCCTCCATGTCCTGGATGACGCCACCATGTGTCTATACTTTCTTCTGACCCTCAAAGAAGACGTCCGAATTTGGTTTTACCGCCTATAGTTGAATTCGATTTGAACATTTTAGAAGCTGGTTGATAGCTTCCTATCACAATTTGCCTTCAATCGAAGGGAGTTAAAGCAACATTGGCACCTCGTCTGTATCAAGTAGGGGTCAAGCGAAAGTCTGAAGTGCTTCTTGGGCTAATTCACCATTGAGGCTCTACGGATATCCAAGTTCACCAATTAGGTGAAACTGAATGCCTTTATGGTGACTTTTGAGTTGAGCGATTTCTTCAAGCACCTGATCTCTACTAGGACCCTAAAATCTTCCAGGAGGTTGAAACCATTGCCCGTGCTTACATAACCGTCGAGGAGGCCAAAAAAATGAAGCAACTAGAGCGAACAGACCACTTCTACCAGGGGTCGACTAACGGGAAGAGGAGGAATGAAGACCACGTCAACTCTCGAGACCCCAAGAAGAAACCCAGGATGGAGCCGGGCACTCAAAGGGAGTTCAGACCCCTGAATTTGACCCCTTTAAATGATTCTCGAATCAACATCCTCAAGCAAATACAAGATGAAAAGTTCTAAAAGTGGCCAAAACCGTCTAAGAACTTAGAGGAAAGAGACTAGTCGAAGTAATGTCACTACCATCGATCTCTATGTCACAGCACGAAAAATTGCCAGACTCTATAGAAAGAAATTGAGACCCTAGTCCAGAAGAGGCACCTCACCAAGTTCCTACAGAACTCAGGGTAGGCCTCAGGTAGAGCAGACAAAGACGAGTTGAAGTAGTAGCAATCGAGAAATTAGATCATGGTTAGGATAGTCAGCATGATGACCATGAGACCTCCCAAGAGCAATACCTCAACCGCCCAAAAAAAAGCTTCCGGTTGCAAGAAGCCGAGGGTAGGAGTTCAGGATAATGTCATTAGTTTTAGTAACGATGATATGACACATGTAATAACTCACATTTCTGACCTTTTGGTTGTTTTTGCGCTTGTTTTGAATGATACGATTGACTACCAACTGAAATGAATCATTATCAATAATGAAAGTTCTCGCAATTTGTTGTATCTCAATGCGTTCTTTAAACTTAGATTAAAAAAAGTCATATAATATTAGCCGAGGGACCCCTATACAGACTGAATAATGAGCTAGTACCTGCCCAGTGAACCATCCAACTAGAGGGGTACAAATTGGATAATGAGCCAGTGTCTGCCCAAAGAACCATCCAGTTGGAAGTCACCTTAGGAATGTACCCAAAAATAGCATCCCGAATTATCATATTCCCACACCTACCCTCGATCTGTAACACCATTTTAGGATGGCATTGCATGATCGCATTTGGGGTAGTGACATCGAGCCCTCACATAAAGATGAAATTCCTGATAGTATACGATATTAGAGAGGTCCTGGGCAACCAAGTAACTAGTTGGACGTGTTATCTGCCCTAAGTCACTCAAGCAATCCCAGACCAATCAGCCGAAGATTTCGATCATTGAAATGAAGCCACTTTGTAACAAGCCTAGTCCAGTGAGGTGACCGACCAGATCACATTGAACCCCAATGATTTCGAGAAATGCATACAAATCTGGAGCTCACCGACAGATCCCTTTTGCGACCAACTGATTACCTTCCTTCGCCAAAACTCCGATGACTTATTGTGGATTTCTACTGACATGCCAGGGATACTGACCAGCGTAATGGTCCACAGGTTGGGCCTCGATCCCGATCATATGTCCATTTAACAAAAATAAAGAAACCACTCAATAGAAAGATTGGTTACCATTCGAAAAAAAGTAAAAAAGTTGCTCGATGTAGGTTTCATTAGGAAGATCTAGTACCTAGATTGGCTGTCCAATGTGGTCCTCATTAAGAAGAGTAATGGACAATAATGGATATGCGCATTGACTTCACTTACATGAATAAGGTATGTTTCAAAGACAGCTTTTTCCTGCCAAGGATCGATCTATTAGTAGACTCCACGTCTAGACACAAATTGTTGAGCTTCAAGGACACATACTCAATCTACAAGCAGGTCCAGATGAGCTCCAAAGACAAAGAGCTTCTTTCATAACTGACCAGGGGACGTACTGTTACAAGATTATATCCTTTGTTTTGAAGAGTATAAGCGCCACGTATCAGTGGTTTGTAAGCAAAATGTTCGAGCCCCAAATCGGCAAAAATATGGAGGTGAACATAGACGACATATTCGTCAAAAGTAAAACCACTGGCAATCATATCTGTGGCCTCGGCGAGACTTCGAAGTACTCCGAGCATACCAGATGAGGCTCAACCTAGCCAAGTGTATTTTCGGAATGTCCTCAAGAAAATTCTTAGACTTCATTGTTTCTCAATAGGGGATCAATGCAAACGCAGAAAACATATAAGCCATCATAGATATGAGTCTGCCTCGAACTGTGAAGGAAGTCCTAAGGCTCACTGGGAGACTCGCAATGCTCTCCTACTTCCTAACAAAATTGGCAGAGAAGTACCTCCCCTTCTTCAAGGCTTTAAGAGAAACAAAGATAAATAGCTTTCAATGGACAGCCAACCGTGAGGCCACCTTCTAAGAGTTAAAGGAATACCTCGTCAGTCCCTCTCTCTTGACATTACAAAAGGAAGGCGAGGATTTGTACCTATTCTTGGGGTTTCGGATACGGCGCTAAGCTCGATTTTGATCTGACAACAGTCCAATATACAATGGCGATCTACTATGTTAGCAAGACCCTATCAGACATCGAGACCCATTACTCGTGTGCTAAAAGGATCATTCTAGTGCTCACCTGTTCTATTAGGAAACTGCAGTCGTACTTCTAGGCATATAAGGTCATCATCCTAACTGATCAACCCATGAAGAGAATCCTGTAGAAGCCCAATATATCCAAACAACAGGTCAAATGGGCCATTGAATTGGGTAAATTTGACGTAGAATTTCAGTCGAGGTTGACCTTAAAAGGCCAAGCCTTCACAGACTTCATAGTTGAAACATTGACCCCGATTCCGAATGCCCACAATCCGATGAAGACACCCACCAGCAAGAGGAAACTTTGACCTAGACACTACATGTGGATGAATCATTAATGCAATAGGGTAGCGGAGTAAGAGTGGTCTTCAGGACTCCAGATGGGTTAGAGATGAAGTACTCATTAACACTCAAATTTTCAGCCACCTGTTAATATTATTGAATATGAGGCCCTACTTGTCCGCCTCCGGTTGTCAAGGGAATGCTCACTGAAGCACCTGATCGTCTATAGTGATTCTAAACTGATCGTCAATCAAATCCTCTTAAACTTTGAGGTATCAAGCCCTTAACTCATGAAGTACCTTGCTAGAGTGAGAAACATGACCCAAGATGTTCAACGAGTCGAGATAATGCACATTTTAAGAGTCGACAATCGGAAGGCTGACCAACTAGCGAAGGTGTCAGCAACCAGAAATCCAAAGCAGTACTCTCAGGACATCCGAAAGGTCCTGGTGTGACAACCCTAACCTGAGTCACCCAACTCGGTTCAAATTGACCACGAGGAAACCCAAAATTACAATTAACCTCATAAATGCATCATTAAATTCAACATAATAATTATAATTCTCATAATAAATTCCTTCGAGATAATAAATATCTATAATATTATTATTTTGGGAATGCAATCCCAATAATATATCTAAATAAAATCTCAATCAATGAAACTAACTCTAGAGCTTCTCCTGAAGAGCCTCTATCTCAAATATCTTCTCTATCTTGAAGTTCTGTAGCAAAAGTAGAATCCTTCGACCCGTACTATGTAATTAACTAAATCTAAAGCCAATAAAATGTAAGGTTGAGCCAAATGCCGAACAAATGAAAACAAACCCAAAAGAAAACAGGGAATGATAATAAATATCTTAGATATATAATACATTATGTATGCCAAGAGTTATGAACAATAATATAATATCTAACAGATAAATATATCTAAGATTCTGTATTTCATCATATTTACGACTCGTATGCATAAGGCAAGTCACTCCGGACTCTAATGTGACAAAGATCATACGATTTCATCAACAAGAGGCAAAGATCCCTTAGAACCAAACCTCACAAGAAATAAGGAGATCTCCTAGTCTGAATATCAGCGTAAACGACCTGAATATCAAATAATAACGAACAAGATAGATTTCATTAAATCCGGATATCATAAAATCCAACACATGGACTCTACTAAATACAACTTGTGAATTCATCTGAATTTCAAACTTAAGAGGTATCAACAATGACGAGATATCACAATTAATCTCCTTAGACCTTATTCTATCACCATGAACCAAATGCCATATATTTACAACCCCAATGGCTAGTTAAGTAACACAAGATTATTCATGGTATTCTCACTATCTATACATTCCTCCTAGAGGCTGTACCCATAGTATACCCATACTATCCATAATACCCCTCGTCAAATAATATCATTAATATCATCTCCTACGATAGTCACATGAATATAAGTATCCTTCTATAATAAACAATATACCTCATTATCACCATGATACAGAAATCAGTATCATATAAGTGTAGACCACATTTAGGAACCGTACCCTCCCATTCGATTAGAACCCTTAGTATTTTTATACACTCTCTTCAACATTGATCGTAGGAAACCAAAAATTTAAATACTCATGCAATCAAATGTAACACAAAGAAGGTTTTGTAATTACAACGATAGAATTGTTATTCAATATTGATAATAACCGTACTCATACTATTAAAATTAACACAAAGGAATTATCACAGAATAATAAAAGGACAAAAGCGAACCGAGAATAACATATTTCAACCAATTTAACATTCAACTAGTCCTCCATCCTTTTCCATATACAAAACTTATTATTAATACCATAATTAATTATTAGTTGTCACTTATAAACAATGCACCTAACAAATCAACAGATCCCATATATATATATATATAGCAACTGATCCCAAAAAGATAGCAAGTCGGTACACCCTCGTAGATAAGAAGTTATACCTTTGTGGGTACTCCACCCCATATATGCGATATCTCACGTTAGAAGAAGCTAACTACGCGTTGAGTGAGGTACATCTCGGCAACTGTGGGTCGCACAATAAAGGCATGAACCTTACCTTTAAGATAACACAACAAGGCTATTATGGGCTAACAATGAAGTAAGACACCGTGTAATATCCTGAATTTTTATCCGATTTAATTGAAATTATTTATCATTATTTTGAGTAATTTAGATGTGATAAAAATTTATTAAATATTATAAAATTTTAAAAAATATTTATATTTATTAGACCGGTATCGAAAATGCACCAGTACGGTTGCTCGAATATCTATTTGGGTCTTGAAATAAAAAATATAAATATATAATATTATTATTATTATTATTAAAAGAGGAAGGGAAGTAGCGTTCGGGTGAGAGAAGAAGTAAGGAGAAAGGAGAGGAGAGAGATAGGCAGTAAGGCAAGAGAGAGAAACGGGCAAACAAAAGCTCTCGGATTCGATTTCGGCTTCGAGTTAGTTGGAGAAATCGTAGAACGGGTCAAAACAAGTGTATCCATACCCTCCTCTTTAGTTTTCTTGCACTTTTGTTTTGTTTATCTGATATCCTCGTTTCGATACCCGATTAAATTTATATTTTATATTACCAATATCCTATATAAGTTAATTTATTGATTGGATACCCAATTTGGTAGTTTTATGTTGATTTTTGTTTGTAAAATCCTAACCCTGGGCCCGAGTAGTTTCCGACTCCGATTTTTGGGACCTTTTGCATAAATTAAAATTAGAATATCATAACCCATATCCTATATAAATTAATTTATTGATTGGATACTCGATTTGATAATTTTATGTGGATTTTAGTTTGCGAAACCCTAACCCCCCACCTGGGTAGTTTCGGGCTCCCATTTTTGGGGTTTTCGTATAAATTGGGACTCGAATATCTTCACAATATCCTATATAAGTTAATTTATCGATTAGATACCTGATTTGGTAGTTTTATGTGTATTTTCATTCGCGAAATCCTAACCCCGTGCCCGAGTAGTTTTAGGCTCCGATTTTTGGGGCTTTTACATAAATTGTGACTAGAATATTATTACTCATATCCTATATAAGTTAATTTATTGATTGGATACACAATTTGGTAGTTTTATGTGAATTTTCATTCGTAAAACCCTAACCTAGCACCCGGGCAGTTTTGAGCTCTGATTTTTGGGACTTTTGCATAAATTGGGATAAGAATATCATTACCCATATCCTATATAAATTAATTTATCGATTGGATACCCGACTTGGTAGTTTTATGTGGATTTTTGTTTGTGAAACCCTATACTTGCACCCAGACCTCGTTTAAGCATATATTTTGAGTTTTATACATAAATTGAATTGAGATTATGATTACCCATGACTTGAAATTGGTAATTTACCCATTGGATGTCCGAATTTTTTTGAATCGTCTGCTATACACAACTAGGCACTATTCACGCTCGATTACTGTTCATCAGAGCCCATTCAGTAAATTTTGTATAAATTTTGCATTGTCTAATTATTAATTAAGCTGCATACACATTTGCATATGTTTAATAATTATTCCAGAATCATGTTCATTAATCATTTGTGAAGGAAATGTGATCCGAATACTACTAAAGTTATAATTGCCTCTCAATGGCAAGAATCTCTATTCTTCCCTATGTTTATGATATTCATATATGCCAAACGAGTCATGAGAAGACTTAAATTTGAAAAGAAGATAAAATCGTACAAATGTTCGGAGAAAAATCCATAATTTATTATATGATCGAATTATTCTCTCGAATGGAGAAAATTGTGAAAGTTTGGTGAACCTTTTTTCAAATGAATCAGAAATTATAAAATTATGATCACAAATTTGTGTTACGGAGGTAATACCCATTGGCCTGCCATTAGTTTTATAATAGAGACTCAAGAATTATTCTGATCGCGTATTGTAGCAAATAATACTCTTGGCAAACCTTAGGATATTACTATGGAAGGATGAAAACTACCTCTGGACCGTGGGAGATTAGACTAGCATTTTATTGACCTTGTATATCATGTGATATGTATACCGCTATACTATGTGGTGTTTGGCCTGTCTACAAGCATTATATGGATGGCCCCTCCTCTGAGTCGATAATAAGAGCTCACGGCCTTAAATCATGTGGAGTATTATGATTCTCTCCTCGTCCTCCTGCATCGTTAGCTAGTACGGCCTATTAACTCTAATTCGTAAATATAAGTAATTATGCATGATCTACATCCCAAAAGAAGAAGGATAAAACATGAAAATTTAATTATGTTCTAAAAAACATATTCGATCATGTCTTATATTTGTACATCCTTGTTATACTTGTATATCCCACTTCTACTTTATTCTGTTTATATTATTTATTTTCTTGATTATAGTGTACTTGTTGAGGTGTTAGTTCACCCTTATTTCTCCTTATCTCTAATTTAGCACAGGTCTGATATACTCGATGGGACAGCGTAGATATTTAAAGTGGTCTAGGTTTGGATTTAGAAGATCATGTCGAAAACTTAAAAATTGTAGTTTTATTTA
This sequence comes from Nepenthes gracilis, assembly GCA_033239525.1. NCBI lineage: Eukaryota > Viridiplantae > Streptophyta > Magnoliopsida > Caryophyllales > Nepenthaceae > Nepenthes > Nepenthes gracilis. The sequence goes on along the minus strand of BSYO01000026.1, from coordinate 7,957,868 downwards.
TGTAATGAAAAATTGTATATATAATTATGTTTCTTTCAGAATCTTAACATATATTGTACATATATCTATTGATTAAATAATCTAAATTTTACCGTTGTTTGGATTTATGTATACTTTCACAAGTTATTGTGGTTTGTAACAGATACCTAGTGGCATATCTCTGTGGCCGACATTGTGTTCAGATACACAGCATTGGAGCCATGATTTATATGTGGTAATTGGATCCTGTGTGATTTTTTATGTTGTTATTGAATGGTGTTGATTGTTGAAATTATTGGATGTATTTTGTTTTATATAGAAGATTGTACAAGTTTTGTGTTGGCGGATATCCATATTATAGACGGAACTCTGTCGGATTTTTGACAGAAAAATATGGTCCGTCACATTTGGTATCAGAGAAAAAGATGCCTTAGATTTGATTTGAATCGTACGTAAAAGTTTAGGATAGATTAAGATTGATCAAATAAATAGATATAAGCGTAGGATAATTAAATTAGATTAGATAGTTTTAGTTATCCTGGTTGGCTAGCTTAAGCTTGAACTAAGTTGGAGTTAAATAATGAGTTTGGTTGTCTAGCTTACGCATTCTAGTTAGTATCCTAAGAATAGCCTAACCCAAGTTGCTTTGCCTTCACATAAGATATTAGTAGCCGCTATGGCTCCTAGACGAAGATCTATTTATGATAGTATCCGACCATGAGGTCGAAAGGAGCTATAGGGAGGCATCTTAAGGTTTGAATTTAATTGGTGCCAATTTAATATTTGAATTGATCAATATTGATTCGAGACCTATGTTCATTGATTTTGGTTTGAAGTTTAGGGTCGATCGGCTTTGGCTTGAGATTAAGATGACTTAGAGTCAATTCTGGTGTAGCGAATCCAAGGACGTCAATTTATAATCGATTCAGTAATGATTAAGTACCTAAACTTTTGGGTGATTCAGATCCTATAAGGGTTGAGATATGGGTCCTAAGAATTAAGATGGTAATAATAGTGATCCAACATTCGGAAGAAGATAAGGTAATATTACCCCATGTAAGATAGGAGATGAAATCGACCTTGGGTAGTTGATGTGAAAAGGATCATGGGCCTCGAGAATAAAGAGATATTGCCAGATATGTTCATGGATGCTTTATGGATGAATGTATTGTTTCAGTGAGATTTTTGGAAATATGCTTCAAATGTGGACAGTTCGGCCGCATGATTAGGGATTGCCCTTATCCCATGAGTCAGACAGTGGAGGAGCCCAATACCTTGGATCAGGGCTTTGCAGTGATGGCACGAAGTATGGAAGTGTCGTCCATCATGGCGGGAGATAAGACTCCCAGATCTTGATGTTTCGATATATGAATTACTTTGGGATCAAGAGTCTACGTTTTATTAGTGTTCCTAAACTTATTCGTTTATCTGAGGATCGTAGGTCTTATACTAGCAGTATCGAGGTCTACAACGTTTTCTCGGGTTTATAAATATAATTGATTGGGCTGATTTAATTGCCTTGTGGTGCTAATGTGAGGACCCGAAACCGAAAACGTAATAATTAGATGTGATTAAGGTGATTAATATCAGTAAGAGGCTAAGTGTGTAGTGAAAAACTGGTAGTTAAAAGTGAAAAGTTGAAAAATGTCCAAATTCAGCAAGCAGCCGAGTGGCGCTTGCTGTGGGCTCGAGCCCTCATATTGGGCGGAAAAACCAGTGGCGTTCACGAATCCCTCCGCCCGCTGGCCGCTCGAGCCCTCCTATCGGGCGGAAAAACCAGTGGATTCACGAATCCCTCCGCCCGTTGACCGCTCAAGCCCTCCTATCGGGCGGAAAAACCAGTGGCGTTTTCAAATTTCGGCCGCTCGCGCCGCTCGAGCGGAGCTCGAGCGGCAGGCACAGTATAAAAACATGATCAGACTTCGCTCCTCTCATTTTTCGCACGGTTTTAGGGTTTTAGAGAGAGAGGGAGCGCCGACTTTAGAGAGAGAAGAAGGGAGAACGAGGCCCGAGAGCCCGAATCCATCCGTGAGCCAGTTATAAATGTGAAAGCCCGCGACAAGGCAAGTGTACCTCGAACGTCGTTTTACGTTTTTACCGTTTCTCTTGCTTTAAAGTTCATGGAAATGTTGTAAAAATGATGTTGAAGCATGTTTCCTTCAATTAATCGGTTAGATTTCATGTTTGTTCATGTTTATGGAAGTATTTGGCTCCGATTTTATGCATGAACATGTGTTATGTGTTTATTTTGACATTGAAACAACATGGCCAAACCCTAACTTAAAATTTTGGAGATTTATGGTTTAAATATATGATTAAGTATATATATTTGGAATTGTGGCCTTAATTTCTTGAAATAAGACTTGTTTAAAGACCAATTTGTGTCCGGAAATTTTGGCAAAGTACTAAGTACGAAAATGAAAGGGTTTTAATGATATTTAACCGTAGCTGCAGTTATATAAAAGTTAGTTGACATCAAAATGAAGCTTCCAGTATAATCTGTTTTTGAAAACATGTACCGACCTGTACCGAGAAAATTTCCATGTAAGTTTCAAGTTAGCTAAAAGTGTATTGAGTAAAAAGCACTCCGTCCTTTTGAGAAAATGAACTCCGGCTTTTTGAACTCCGGCCTCAATGTAAAATGAACTCCGGCTTTTAATAAACTCCGTCCCTTGAGGAAAATGAACTTCGGCTTTTGAAAAGCACTCCGTCCTTTTAGTGAAAAGCACTCCGTCCTTTGAGTGAAAAGCACTTCGACTTTTGAGCACTCCGGCCTTTGAGCGCTCCGTCTTTTTGAAAAAAAGCACTCCGACTTCTAAACACTCTGGCTTTTGAGCACTCCGTCATTTTGAGAAAAACAACTTCGACTTTTTGCACTGAAAATGAAACCGGCTCCCTTAACAAGAAAAGTGCTCCGGTCCTTCCTTGATAAAAATCTAAACCGGCCCTAAGTATATTGTATGCCATGAAATCGAAACCGGCCTCATGCGTATTTTGAAATCGTCTCTAAGTCTATTTCTGTTTCTGTTATTTTGGACCCAGACTGATATGCAGTCAGGTTAGGTTCTTCGGCATGCCTTAAGACTTTCCGGTGGTAATCGAAGATAACTCTGTCCATGGAGTTATTTGTGGTCCGCCCTGCCCTCGGGGCGTTATGGTCAGGTGGAAAATTTTGTTACCGGCCTACCTTCGGGTGGTACACTGTTCTGATCCCTCGAAATGGGATACTTCTGTTTCTGGCCTTGGATTGTGTGGAGTGAGCACAATTTATCCTCGATCACTCACCCCCTCTGATAGCGTACGCTAGCAAGATCCATCTTGATACATTATGTTAAGCGCTTTCCGATTTCGATCACCGAATTCCGTTATCAGCTCTTTATCTTGATTTTCACTCATCGTTATCAGATCGATTACAGTTTCATTCATTCACGATTTTCGACTACCGATTTATGTTTACCGAGTACTAATTACCGATCTCAGTGGATGATTTCTGTTTACTGATTTCTGATTTCTGATTTTTTGATTTATGAAGTATATTACTATCAAAGTATGATGTTTCTGTTTTCTGAATTACTTTCTGTCTGAATTGTTATGTTCTGCATCTTTACATGACTGTTCTGCATCATAGTTTTACTGCTCATGTGCATGTACTTTGTTGGGCCTCGACTCACTGTTTTAGTATTTTTTTTCCCTCCAGATGAGACAGTAGAGCTATTGTCTGACGAGAAAGAGTGATCCAAGAGAAGCTTCCGAAGTCTTTTGAGGACTTAGAGTATTTTGGACCTGTTTTTGAAGAGCTGTGGATGCAAACACTTAGCTGGAAATGTGATTTTGTATACTGATCTCATGTTTACTGATGTTCTAGAACATATAGATTTTTGTATGAAAAATATATGTTATGTATGACTGTAAAAAAGAAAAAGCTATACTTCTGTAGGTTCTTAGTTTACTTCCGCTATATACTCTGGATTTACTGTGCATGTCCTAGATGACATCTCGTTATTATACTATTGGAGCAGTAAATATTTTTATGGATTTGTGCCATGAATGGCACATGTGATCCTGTGAATGTTTGTTGTAGGAATTGTGAATGATGGATAGTTGTGTACTTATTATGGATGATTGTACAGGGTTGTATTTTTGGATTTTTCACCCTATTACAAGGGAGATTCTGCCGAAATTTCTGCAGAAGTCTTGCCTTATGTTTAGACCGTTAATGGCACGTTTGGTTACTGGAATGAAATAAGGTGGGAATAAAATAGTTATTCCCAGAGAATAGAATTGGATGGGAATAGAGTTGGGAATTGTTATTCCTATATTTGGTTGTTGGAATAGAATTAGTTGGGAATTTGTATTTCAATGTTTGGTTTGTAGAATTATATGAGGAATTAGGTGAGAATTTATCGGAATGACACTTTTACCCTTATTAATTATAGGAATTTGTATTTCAATATTATTGTATCATGTAAAATACATATTTAATAAATATATAATATATATTTAATTTATAAAAATAATACAGAAAATTATACATTTTATAATTATCATATTTTTAATATAATATAATATAATATATATTTATTATACATATTATTTAATATACATAATTTATTATTAAAATAATTATTTTTCCAATAAAAAAATTTAAAAATACCATCACACTCCAATTAAAATACATACATCACAAACCGGCATTCTAAAATAATATTACCATGTAAAAACTGTAAATAATTTACCACATAACCTCAAACCGGCATAATAGAATTCTTCAAAACATCACAACCATTCATTACAACGTCGTAGTAGAAAAAGAAAAATTACAAATTGTTTGATAATCATATATTTTAAAGTATAAATTGTTTAATAAATTCCAATCTCTGATCCGGTGGAATACTAAGTAGGCCCATCAGTAGTGTCGGATCACGTATGCATTTCATATATGCTGCATTTCTTTCACTCGTCGATAATGAACGAATTTCACCCAACATATTATATAACTGCATCGCTTGCTCCTGCGTGTTGTTTTCTAAACTTTTGCTCAACATTTCACCGAGCTTCCCAATATTTGTAGTCAATGAATCAGCTGCGTGGATAATAGAATCAGCTATTTATTTCATATCTGTACTAGCCTTCCGTTTCCTTCCCTTGGATGTCCCTGATTCAGTTAGAGTTGACACATGCGGTACATTTTGACCGGGTAAATCATTAGTGCCAAGTAAGTCTTCAATCCCCACTTCTGGAACATCATTCACGCTCCACTGCTCATTCTCTAGTTCATTATGCTGCAGCTCAGCAATGATATCCTCAGCAACTTGTGCATCTACCCCTGTTGCACGATCTTTACCATAGATCATTGATAAATATTCGAAATATGGGAATGATTTTTTCCTCCAGATGGTAGCTCCCTTGTGGCTCTATCTCCAAACATAAAGTGTATCACAGTCATTGTTAATATATAATAGATACTAGATTAATAAGTAATTTTAAGAAGCAATTAAAAATAAAAAACAACTACCATACCGATATGTACGCATTCCACACGTGTGGTTCTGGCACCAACCTTTTTTGTGAATCATCCCACCCAAATCTGGAAGTATTCGTACCCCTTATCATATCATATACAACACTTCAATCCTTCTTCAACGTCTTTATCCTGGAAATAATATGTGGGGTTGCCTTCAAAGATGAATTTGGTAATTTTTGCCGTAACATCCTCTCTAACTCAAGCAGGTAACTTGACTTGAAACCATTGTTAGCGTTGTGAGTACCGGTATTATATAGCTCAACCATACTAGCAACAAGAGCTTCGTCTTCATGGATCTCCCATCTTCTTTTGCTATCTTTTTCTGATTGTGGCATGTTTAACTACTTTTATCTGTTATAATAATGGTGAAAGAATGAATCCAAAAAAATTTAGCCACAGATGCCATGTAAATGATATGGAAAATAATTTTGATAATTATGACAACAAACATATAACATTCGAATAAGTGAATATAAAATTGATGATATGGACAACAAACACATTAATGTCAGTATTCATATTAACTGTGACAAAATTCAATGATTTCTCCATTCGTTGAACATAGAATTTGCCAAATTATTCCTAAATGCACTCCAACCATCACTAAGATCTAATTGTGTTATCATAATGTATGTTGTTGCATTCATCCTCGATATGATCATATTCCATCTCATTTCTTATAAAATTATGCAGTAGGCAACAAGCAATGATAACTCGATTATGTGTTTTGACGGGATAAAATGATGGACTTCTAAGGATTCCCCATCGCATTTTCAGCAATCCAAAACACCTTTCAATGACATTACGAGCAGCGGCATGTTTCATATTGAAAAATTCCTCCGCCGTTCTTAGCTGATGGCCTTGACGCCATTCATTTAAATGGTATCTCTGCCCCCTAAATGGTGCAAGAAATCCATTACAATTTACATATCCCGCATCAACTAAGTAATAAGTACCTATATGAAAACATGCGATATCATTATGTAATATAAGGTTATTGTAAACACTATAATTTATTCGATTATCTAAAGAGCTTACCATTTGGAACTTTGAGTCTATGTATTCTATTTAGCGCATCTCGTAACACTATAACATGCTCCTAACACGTTTGTAACTATATCTCCCTTTCGAGTTTGTTATCTAGGTTTGTCTGCAGTAGGTACCCTTATTTTGATGTATGTTCCATCCAAAGCGCCTATACAATTCTACAAAAACATATCGAAGTAGAACGACGTAGTTGTTATATTTGCCATTTAAATATAATATCAAACATATAAAATAAGTATCATACCGGGAACCACTTCCATCGCTCGTCCGTGCAATTCTCAGAAATGGGTTCCGGCCGACTAAATAGTTGTGCTTGTAGACGTATTACTACAGCTAACACATTATTAAATATTCTACTCACTGTTTCACCCGACCTCTGAAAATTATGTGCAACCACCCTATTTTTCAAATGATGTGCAAGAATGTGCAAGAATATTGCCACTTGTTCATCAACTAGCATGTGTTTTGATGAATGAAGTCCCCCACTAGTCGTTAACAGCTCACACAGTTTGAGAGACGCGGGTCTACACATCCTCAACATGTTAATACAAGTGGTATTACTACCATGTATGATTTTGTTGATGTATTCTCTTTTTCAATAGAAGTCAAGATTATAAGATCTTGTAATAGTACGTTTAGGCTGTCCAACAATTAGAATTGCACCTAATACACATAAATACCACCAAAAGGTACAGCAAACTATAATCCATTGGACTATAATGATCACTATCTTCTTTTTCTTCTCGTTGGAGTGTAATTGATCTATAAATTGCAATAACAAATAATAGATACAAGTCAACTAGTATCATAGTAACAAGGTGGTCTGTTGCATTACATTAAATTCTTTGGCTTAGGACATCGAATCTTCAACATCAAGATCAACAAGCCAACTAAAATCTACCTATGATCAGCCTCCTTTAGCATTCCACTATCCAAGAGGAACAATCCTCTAACCCTCACTAACATTAAATTAATAACCAACACTTAACCAAAATTAATAACCAATTGGAGTAAAGTAGGGAAGTAAGGGGCGGCTAACACTTAACCAATTCAAACATTAAATTAATAACCAAAATCCACTAACCCTCACTAACATTAAATTAATAAAACTTTGCAAGAGGGACACACGGCATTAGAAGATCATTCTAGTACAATACAATACTTAGACAAAATTTTAGAAAGTGCGAAATTAGAGAGGTTGAACACAGCTCAACATCCACTAACACCATTAACAATAAACTAATGAGAAATTCTTGTAGGAACAAGAATTGTTTGTTCTCTGGTAGTCAGTAAAGGGACACTTGCAGTTTTTCCCCTGAGTAGGCAAGGTTTTGCTGCTTGGCTAATTTCATATTATCAAAAGAAAATATGTATTATTCTTCTTGTTCCTTTTGACTGAACTATAAGGAAATCAATATTGGAAGTATGGCTGAATTTCAAAGCCAACCAAGCATCCTGTCTTTGTGGTATCCACACAAGTATCTTAGAGTCGTAGTTGTCTTTGGACTTACTGGTTTTCAAAAAACCAGAGTAATAACATAGTTTTCAAATTTTGTGTACTAATACTCATTTGAATGACTATTCTAATACTTAGAAAGCAGTACATGTCTGCTTACTTTGTCCAACAATCATATAAATTGGAGGAAGAAAATGAGGCACATACACTTTCTCCAACACTCATAAAAAATATGGAGAAAGAAAAATGAGGAAGGAAACTTACACTTACTCAACACTTTGTTCACATAAGAAAACTTCATACCACCACTTGTGATTTTTCCTATTAATTTGAGGATTTATTCATGACTCAATCAAATTTGTCATATCAAAAAATACAATGATTCCCACATGACATGTGAAGGCTTCTCAAGTATAAGGATTATTTACACAACTTTTATTGTTTGACAAGCAAGCGACGCATCCTCTAAAATTCCATAGTAGTGTATGACCAGTGATATTTGAGATCTATGCCGTCTGACCGGAGCTATGGCTCCGGTGTCTTCGGCACCTTCTCATTCCCTCCCAGAAGGTCAGGTTTTGGGCGACTCGAAATCTAAGGGTTTCGACTGCGTCTCTGATGGTCCTGTTAACAGCTCCTCTAGCTGGGCTGAAATCGTGCGCAAAGATAGTCGTGAGGCACGAATGGAGCTGAAATTCTTCCCTTCTGTGGCCGATGGGGGTGTCCCGGCCATAATTTCTCCTCCGCCAGAAGTCATCGACCAAGGCCGGTCCTTCTGGGGTTTCACCTTGGTAGGCTATTTCTGTGACTCAACCCCTCACTATTTGGCGGTCAAAGCCATAGCTAACAAGATTTGGGCCCGTTTCGGTCTCACTCACACTGCCGGCAACGAAGATGGTTATTTCTTCTTCCGATTCTCATCGGAGGAGATGATGAATAAATGTCTTCATGCCGGTCCTTGGATCATGGCTGGGAAGGCTATATTTCTCAAATATTGGAAGTCGGGTATGTATCTTAACAAGGATGAACATAAACGCTTTCCCATTTGGATCAAGCTCTTCAATTTGCCGATTGAGTATTGGACCCATGCCGGCCTCAGCTGGGTGGCTAGCGCTGTTGGCATTCCCCTCCAGCTCGACCCCCGGACTGCCCGTATGGAGAACGTCTCCTTCGCAAGAGTCTGTGTGGAAGTGGGTGTCGATGGGCCCTTTCCTAAAAGCATCACCATTAAAGCCTGCCACGATTCGGCTCCCATTGTGGTGAAGGTGGAGTATAGCTGGCGGCCCATCAGGTGCTGTCGATGCCGTCTGTTGGGGCATGATGAAGCTCAATGCCATCCCAAGGATGCTAAGCCTCCATCTGGTAATTCCCGCTCCAAATCTCCCAATTCTGGTCCTGTGGTAAATGTCCCATTGGCCTCACCGCCTTGCTCTGGGAATGTAATTGATGATTGTGTCCCACCTTCTGAGGTTCACGAAGTCTTGATTCAGCGGGCTTCTCCCCCACACCCTTTTGCTGTCCCGAAGTTTGCTTGAGGGCCTTAGTGGTGTTGTGGGAGTAGCCCCACCATTGTGGAGGTGATGGACTCTAAAACCTCCCCTGGTATGCGGTTTTCCGAAACCAATTCCCCCTTCTCTTGGTCTGGTATCCCAGGATCCTGTGGAGCCTACTGCCTGCTCCCCTGTTTTTGGCCCCTGCCGACCGGATTCCTCTGTTTTCCCTTTGGATGATTCCGATTGTTTGAATGGCAATCCTAGTGTGCAGATAGATGAGTTGGCTATTGATTCTGGCTCCGACAGCGATCCAACACCCAATTCAATCTCTCGAATCATAAAAAAGCATGGTTTGGTGTCTTCTAAGAATGGTGGAACTGCCCCTGCCTCTGATATCTATACTGGATGGGCCGTGGACTATTCTAAAGAAAAATTTTTAAATGTCAATGAGGCTTTGGCTATGGAGTGCGATTCTTGGAAGCCTTCTCGTTCTCAAAAAAAGAACAAATCCAAAAAATCCAAGGGATCACCCAGATCTTAGGGGTCGTGCTGGTGGTTTCTGCGGGTTTTGTATGGACCCAATAAAGCTAGCATTTGTTTTGCTGGTTATTTTGTGTTTGATTGAATTTTTTTGTCGTGAATGCTCGGGGGTCTGGATCTCCTCCCTGATTTTAACCCATGATTTTGGGCTTTGCTGCCTCCACAAGTTACTAGACGGGTTTGGCTCCTCCCAGAGCTGCAGTTGTCTGCTAACGCCTTCTCCTGTTAGGCTGAGTGAAGGTTGTTTGATGCTAATTTGCTGCACTGGGGTCATAGATCAGTAGCTTCTGATGGATTTTGTCCCTGGTGTAGGTGGCCAGATGTGTGGTTTTTTCCTGGCCATGCTGCTAAAGATATTCTGCTGCATTGATTGCCTTTTGGTCACTGCCTCGATGTGAATTCCTTTGCTAGGTGTTGTATGCCGGCGCTGGGTGTGAATTCCTTTCTGCTGACTGTGATGCAGAATCCTGTTGTTGTTGACCATTTATGCTGGTTTGTTGCTGCGCCTGATGCAGATGGCGTTTTGGAAATTTGGCCAATGGCCTTCTTCGATTGTGTTGTTGTATGAATATGCTGCTTTGAATTGAGTAGCATCTCTTTGATCACTTATGTTCTTTGGTCTGTAATTATTCCTTGGAACTGTGATGTTGTGGCTACTCTGAGTTTGCACCGAATGTTGCTTCTCTGGATGCTGGGTCTGTGGGCACAGCAATGCTCTCCACTTGCTATGATTTTGCCTAGCATTGAATATTAAATTTGGCTGTGCATGTTGTACACGGCATAGCATTCGTGTATGAAGTATGCTGAGCTGGTGCTTGATTAATCCTGGACCCATTATGGTGATTTGGATGCATGAAAGCTGGTGGTCTGGCTGTTGGTCCAATGTTGCTGTAGCTTCCATTGCTGTGTGGATGTGTATCGGAATGGAGTCTTTGATGCGGCTGGTATCCAGGATACAATGCTTCGACGGAGTTCTTGAGGGTGGTGATGATGGTGGATCTTTGCGAATGGCTGGGTGCCTCTTTTCTTTGTTGGTGCCATTTCTTTGGTCTTGATGCTTACTTGGCCTACGTGAAGGTGGAATGGCTGAAATTCCAGGTCCCTGCTCATGCTGATGTGCTGATCTGATGGTAGCCCCTGGAATGTGCAGCTACTGCTTGATTTCTTGCTGGCGCTGGAGTGGTGGTGCGTGTTGCTTCTAGCTGCTGGAATACTTGGGGTGCATTTAGTTTTTGCTTATGTATAATGACTCTGTTCATTTTCGGTCTTTTAAATTGTTCCTCTTAGAGGTTTTTTGAGATATTCTATGATGTACTAGTTACTCGGGGTATGCCCTTACTTTTTATGTTCTAACTCCAAGTCAAAAAACTTTGAGTTATAACATTGGTTTTGTAAATTTCTTTTCTCCCTTTAATCCAAAATACACACTTACTTACCAGAAAAAAAAAAAAGCTTGCAAGCTAAATTACTAGAGCTCAAATTTATAAGCTCATCATGATTTTATGGTTGCATTGTTTAAATTTGGGGATTTTATTATGCAAATAAAGAATATAATTAAGCATGAGAAATATGGATGGTTTTTTTTAATAATTGAATAAGGGTATACACAGCTAACAAATCATCAAATCCAGCACAATTGTCTTGTAGGGTATACTACTAAGATGAACCACTGCCAAAACGTCCAAAACTTACTGCTGTTTTAAGAGAAAAGAAAACTAAGTTTATCAGTGGTGCTGATTAGATATAGTAATCATAATTTTCTCTCCTATATCCAACTATTTGTATCATGAAATGAGGTCTGACAAAATTCGCCTGCTCTATTATTGAGGACTACATTAAATGAGGTCCTATATCAGGATGCAGAGGATGCTTCTCATTTTAGGCAAGGGTGTCATCTATATTCATTGGATGCAGAAGAAGATTCCTTTGTTGTCATAGAAAATTTGGGAGAAATATCTGCTGAGCATTTGTTGAAGAAGAAACAATGTGGGCTAATAATGTATTAATAAGTGGCTAATTGAGAGAGCAACAGGTCAGCCAAATGTGGGCTTAATTAGCAAGGAAGGAAGCTAATTTGGACAGCTCAAACTGGTTGGTGGCAGCTCCAAATTTATATAGAGTAACAAGAAACAATGTACAGAGTGGACGTTTGTGTATACAATTACAGTTGTTTGTGTATACAGCAGAATATTGTTTGTGTATAGGCTCAAACAATGTACAGAGTAACAAGAAACAAAATTCAATATTTGTTGTTTGTGTGGTTATGACAGAGAGAAACAAAATTCAATATTGTGTATAGACTCAAACAATATCTAGGCTTCAATGATTTGCTACTCTTCTAAAGACAGAGGGAAAGTCTAATAAATCGCCGTTTTGTCACTCTGTTTCTCACTAGACAGAATTTGGGAGGGGACGGTGACTGTGTGGTTATGACGTCCGATCCCAAGCCCCGCCTCCGTTGGATTGCTCAATCAGAATCGGAATCGGAATCCACCTCCATTGGACAGTGAAATTGCATCAAATCGAAATCCAAGTGGAGCCAGAAAACAGAAAACAGAAAAATCTCACAGGCAAATGCTACTATGGATCAAAATCGATCCAAAACGATTAATTCCAAACGAAAGTATCACATACCTCAACTTCGAACAGATGCTCAATCGGAATGCGAAAGTAGCAAAGGGAGAGAAGCGTATGGTTTCGAGGGAGTGCGGCTGCGAGAGACGATTTCGAGATAGGGTTTCGAGAGAGGGAAGATTGGCTGCGAGAGAGAGAAGGTAGGTCGTCGAGAGAGGGAGGTTTGGCTTCGAGAGAGGAGAAGATGCTGTGGCGAGAGGGAAGAGATGGTGTCGAGAGGGAAGGACGTCTGCGAGGAGGGTGTCGAGGAAGTAGGGTTTCTGGGCAAAACGTGCGGCAAAATGGAGGGCAAATTTGGGTTAATAAAAATATTGGGTGGAATTCTTTTTTCTCCCTAACCAGGAATAACAAAAACATATGGCCATCAAGGAATAGTTATTCCTTGTAATCAAGGAATAACTATTCCTTCGGAAATTATTATTCCCAACTTAAGTGCAACCAAACGGTGGAATAATAATTCCACCAAGAATAAGGAGGGAATAGAATTTCTATTCCCTCCAACCAAACATAGGGTAATTGTGTTTCTGTTTGACGGAAGCTTCTGGGGACAAAAAAAAAATTCGTTCCGTCACAATTGGTATCAGAGAGTTGAGATGCCTTAGGAATTGATCGATCGAAAGGCGGAAGCATAGGTTTGAATCTCTGAATAGAATTCCTGTAGGAATAAGTAGAGGAAGCTAAAACAGTTAAGACCCTTAAGAGATTGGTTCTTAGGCTTGGTTGGAAACTCCTTAAAGTTATTGAATACTTCTTTCTTATTCATTGGATCCTTGTTCTTATATTCATGTGTTTGCCTTGATTATAGGATGGCAAGTAGGAGAGGTGGGAGAAATGGCCGCGGTGGCGCTAGCACGCCCTGTAAAAGAGAGGCTGCTTATATCAATCTACTTGAAAGGATGACCAATGTCGTAGAGTCCGTCGAGCAAAATCATATGGCTCCGACACCCGAACCAGCTGTGGCACCACCTGGACCTACTACTTATGATAGGTTCACAGCTGAAAGAGCACCGGGTTTCCTAGGAAAGCCTGATCCGACTGAGGCGGACGTGTGGATGAAAAGAATGAAGAAGATATTTGATGTGCTTGGCTGTACTAAGCGAGAAAAGGTCAAATTTGTTGTGTATAAATTGGAGGGTGAAGCGGATAGTTTGTGGGACATGCAGAAACGGGCGATGGGAGTGCCTAACGAAGCTATCACCTGGGAGATGTTTGAGGAAGGTACTTCAAGTGCTCCGCGATGAGAAACTGTATGCCAAGCTGAGTAAGTGTGAGTTCTGGCTCGAAAGGGTGATGTTCTTGGGGCATGTGATTTCTAATGGTGGCATTTCTGTAGATCCCAAGAAAATAGAGGCTGTTACAAGTTAGAGCAGACCAACTTCTGTGACTGAGGTTAGGAGCTTTCTGAGTATGGTGGGATATTACAGGCGCTTTGTAGAGAATTTCTCTCAGATTGCTATACCTCTAACTTGGTTGCTGAAGAAGAATGCTAAGTTTGTGTGGATAGAGGAGTGCGATCTGAGTTTCCAAGAGTTAAAGGATCGTTTGACCACCGCTCCAATGCTGATTATTCCAGAGGGTTCTGGAGGCTTTGAGGTGTACTACGACGCTTCTAAGGCGAGTCTAGGATGTGTGTTGATGTACCACGGTAAAGTCGTGGCATATGGATCTAGACAATTGAAAGTGCACGAGAAAAACTATCCTACCCATGATCTTGAGCTTGCTGCTGTGGTGTTTGCATTGAAAATTTGGAGACTATCTATATGGAGAGAAGTTCCTTGTGTATTCCGATCATAAGAGTTTGAAGTACTTGTTCTCACAAAAGGAATTCAATATGAGGCAAAGGAGATGGCTCGATTTCCTGAAGGATTATGATTGTGAAATACAGTACAAGCCAAGAAAGGTCAACGTGGTAGCAGATGCTCTGAGTCACCGATCGGGCTATGTGGCGCACCTACAGGTCAAACAGATGAAGATGTTAGATTATTTGAAGCAGTGCGATATCCAACGCGCCAAAGGTGATAGGATGCTCCTGTCGTACTTCCAAATTCAACCAGAGGTAGTTGATGAAGTCAAGGAGAAACAGGTGAATGATTTGTTCCTTAGGGATATTGCTAATAATTTGAGTAAGGAGTCTTGGACTGATTTTAACATCCGGGCTGATGGTGCGTTGAGATTTAGAGATCGATTATGTGTACTGGATGATAAAGGATTGAAGGAGAAAATCTTGAAGGAGGCTCACTGGTCTCGGTATACAATCCACCCGGGAATAAATAAAATGTATCAGGATCTGAAAAAGACCTTCTGGTGGAGAAACATGAAGAGGGATATCATGGGCTATGTGGAAAAATTCCTAGTGTGTCAGCAATTAAGGCCGAGAGGAAGAAGCCTTCTGGACTGTTACGGCCAATGTCAATCCCGAGTTAGAAATTGGAGGACATTGCTATGGACTTTGTATCGGGTTTGCCGAGGACTCTAGGAATCATGACGCCATGTGGGTTATCGTGGATAGGTGACAAAATCAGCCCCACTTTTTGGCGATCAAGACGACCTATTCGCTTGATAGATTGGCCCAGTTATACGTGAATGAGATCGTGATGCTTCATGGAGTTACTGCCACCATAGTGTCTGATAGAGATCCACACTTTGTCTCGAGGTTTTGGGAAAGCTTGCATAAGGAGTTGGGGACAGAATTGAAGTTGAGTACCGCGTATCACCCCCAGACTGACGGTCAATCTGAACGTACCATTCAGATTCTCAAGGACATGTTGAGGGCCTCTATTTTAGAGATAGGAGGAGCTTGGGATACTCATCTGGTACTAGTTGAATTTGCTTATAACAACAACTACCAAGCTAGTATCAACATGGCACCGTTTGAGGCGTTGTATGGGAGGAAGTGTAGGTCACCTATTCATTGGGAGGAAACTGGAGACAAAAGAATTTTGGGCCCAGAGATTGTGAAAGAAACAGCCGAGAAGATTAAGGTGATTCACGATAATTTGAAGGTTGCTCAAAGCCGATAAAAGAGTTATGCGGACAAGCGGCGGATAGAACTGAGTTTTGAGATTGGAGATCTTGTATTTCTCAAGGTCTCACCATCAAAGGGCACATCCGGTTTGGAGTAAAGGGAAAGTTAAAACCTCGATTTATTGGCCCTTTTGAGATTCTGGAAAGGGTCGGGGAGGTAGCCTACAGGTTGGCATTACCATCGACTCTTGCGGGTGTACACGATGTATTTCATGTATCAATGCTTCGGAAGTACATCCACGATCCAGCGCATGTGATTGACTACGAGACTTTGTGCATTGACAAGGACTTGTCCTACATTGAAGAGCCACTGTAAATCTTAGACCAAAAGGATCAAAGGCTGCGAACGAAGTCTATCCTTTGGTGAAAGTGCTTTGGAGGAATCATTCACTGGAGGAGGCTACTTGGGAGCGCGAAGAGGAGATCCGAGACAAGTATCCTCACTTGTTCCCTTGAGTATGTACTTTACTTAATTTCGATGACGAAATTTCTTTAAGTGGGGGAGAATGTGAGGACCCGAAACCAAAAACGTAATAATTAGATGTGATTAAGGTGATTAATATCAGTAAGAGGCTAAGTGTGTAGTGAAAAAGTGGTAGTAAAAGTGAAAAGTTGAAAAATGTCCAAATTCAGCAAGCAGCTGAGTGGCGCTTGCTGTGGGCTTGAGCCCTCCTATCGGGCGGAAAAACCAGTGGCGTTCACGAATCCCTCCGCCCGCTGGCTGCTGGAGCCCTCCTATCGGGCGGAAAAACCAATGGCGTTCACGAATCCCTCCGCCCGCTGGCCACTCGAGCCCTCCTATTGGGCAGAAAAACCAGTGGCATTTTCAAATTTCGGCCGCTCGAGCTCCGCTCGAGTGGCAGGCGCAGTATAAAAGCATGATCAGACTTCGCTCCTCTCATTTTTCGCACGGTTTTAGGGTTTTAGAGAGAGAAGGAGCGCCGACTTTAGAGAGAGAAGGGAAAACGAGGCCCGGGAGCTCGAATCCATCCTTGAGCCAGTTATAAAGGTGAAAGCCCGTGACAAGACAAGTGTACCTCGGATGTCGTTTTACGTTTTTACCATTTCTCTTGCTTTAAAGTTCATGAAAATGTCGTAAAAATGATGTTGAAGCATGTTTCCTTCAATTAATCGGTTAGATTTCATATTTGTTCATGTTTATGGAAGTATTTGGCTCCGATTTTATGCATGAGCATGTGTTATGTGTTTATTTTGACATTGAAAGAACATGGCCATGGCCAAACCCTAACTCAAAATTTTGGGGATTTATGGTTTAAATGCATGATTAGTATATATATTTGGAATTATGGCCTTGATTTCATGAAATAAGACTTGTTTAGAGACCGATTTGTGTCCAGAAGTTTTGGCGAAACACTAAGTACAAATATGAAAGGGTTTTAATGATATTTAACCGTAGCTCCAGTTATATGAAAGTTAGTTGACATTAAAATAAAGTTTCCAGTATAATCTGTTTTTGAAAATATGTACCGACCTGTACCGAGAAAATTTTCATGTAAGTTTCAAGTTAGCTGAAAGTGTATTGAGTAAAAAGCACTCCGTCCTTTTGAGAAAATGAATTCCGGCTTTTTGAACTCCGGCCTCAATGTAAAATGAACTCCAACTTTTAATGAACTCCATCCCTTGAGGAAAATGAACTTCGGCTTTTAAAAAGTACTACGTTCTTTGAGTGAAAAGCACTCCGGCTTTTGAGCACTCCGGCCTTTGAGCACTCCGTCTTTTTGAGAAAAAGTACTCCGACTTCTGAGCACTCCGGCTTTTGAACACTCCGGCTTTTGAGCACTCCGGTATTTTGAGAAAAATAACTTCGGCTTTTTGCACTGAAAATGAAACCGGCTCCCTTAACAAGAAAAGAGCTCCGGCCCTTCCTTGATAAAAATCTAAACCGGCCCCAAGTATATTGTATGCCATGAAATCAAAACCGGCCTCATGCGTATTTTGAAATCGGCTCTAAGTCTATTTCTATTTCTGTTATTTTGGACCCAGACTGATATGCAGTCAGGTTAGGTTCTTCGACATGCCTTACGACTTTCCGGTGGTAATCGAGGATAACTCTGTCCATGGAGTTATTTCTGGTCCGCTCTACCCTCGGGGCGTTATGGTCAGGGGAAAAATTTTGTTACCGGCCTACCTTCGGGTCGCACACTGTTCTGATCCCTCGAGATGGGATACTTCTGTTTCTGGCCTTGGATTGTGTGGAGTGAACACAATCTATCATCGATCACTCGCCCCCTCTGCTAGTAGGGTATGCTAGTAAGATCTGTACTGTTCTGTTATGTTAACTGCTTTCTGATTTCTGATCATTGATTTCCATTATTGGCTACTGTACTGATTTCCGCTACTGGTTACCGTACTGATTACAGTTTACTGTTACCGATTTCTGACTACCGATTTCTGTTTACCGAGTACTAATTACCGATCTCTGTGGATGATTTCTGTTTACTGATTTCTGATTTTCTAATTTATGAAGTATATTACTGTCAAAGTATGATGTTTCTGTTTCCTGAATTACTTTCTGTCTGAACCGTTATATTCTGCACCTTTACATAACTGTTCTGCATCATAGTTTTACTACTCATGTGCATATACCTTGCTGGGCCTCGGCTCACTGTTTTAGTATTTTTTTCCCCTCCAGATGAGATAGTAGAGCTATTGTCTAATGAGAAAGAGTAATCCAAGAGAAGCTTCCGAAGGCTTTTGAGAACTTAGAGTATTTTGGACCTGTTTTTGAAGAGCTGTGGATGCAAACACTTAGCTGGAAACGTGATTTTGTATACTGATCTCATGTTTACTGATGTTCTAGAACATATAGATTTTTGTATGAAAAGCATATGTTATGTATGACTGTAAAAAGGAAAAAGCTATACTTTTGCAGGTTCTTAGTTTACTTCCGCTATATACTCTGGATTTACTGTGCAGGTCCTAGATGGCATCTCGTTATTATACTGTTAGAGTAGTAAATATTTTTATGGATTTGTGCCATGGATGGCACATGTGATCCTGTGAATATTTGTTGTAGGAATTGTGAATGATGGATAGCTGTGTGCTTGTTATGGATGATTATACAGGGTTGTATTTTTGAATTTTTCACCCTATTATAAGGGAGATTCTGTCAAAATTTCTATAGAAGTCTTGCCTTATGTTTAGACCATTAATTATGTTTCTGTTTGACGGAAGCTTCTGGGGACAAAAAAAATCCGTTTTGTCACAGCTAAGGCTCAATATGACATTGATGGTGTCTTGATTGGTGAGTTGCTATGCTAGCATGAATTGTGATATGATACTTGCCATCAAGTTATAAAATTTTAAATATGAAGCATAGATGTTGGAGTGACGACAATATAGTGTCATTTTGCCTATAAGTCGCTCAACGAACATAAGTGCCAAGCTTCGTTAGCATGCAAGACTACTCTTGAGCGTTGTTTTGTAGTCACTAAGGAGATTTGGTTGTGTAAGTATCTAAGGATATTTCTTAGAGGAAAGAATTCACCGAATTACCTCTTGATCGTTAAATTGATGACTGCTATAGAGTTGTGCTAGGATTGGCACCAAATTTTGAGGACTCTATGTGGAACCGATGAAGCATCGACTAAGTATTTTGTCGGGAGGTACTTCAGTTCTTTTGGGATGGCCTCATTGATGAATTCTTAAAATTAATGGAGTGTGCGAACCCTATTTGGGGATCATATCTTAGATTAAAATAGACGGTTAGTTGTATGCTCAGGTATGAAAGGAATAAGGAAAAGTGTTATGTTAGGCATGTGATTTCTCTGATAGCAAGAGTGTGATTTCTTAGACTTTGGAACGATGGCTAATTTGGGAAAGGATTGACTGATGTCTCGATAGTGTGTGATTTTCTTGGGTGTAGTTGAACCCAAAAAAGTAATCCGATAAGTATTTCTCGAGGACTGCGGTGCCATGAAGCTTTTGGCATGAGACAATCAGTATTCGTCAGAATGGGCCATGCAAGGGTAGCCTTTGAAGAATTAAGGAATAGATGTTGACCTTATTATTTGGGTTAACCAATAATGGTCTAGTAAGTTACGGTAGAAGGTGATCCTTCTGAGGAAGCTCTAGGATTATGTTTCTCATGACTTGTATGGGTGGTTACCCATGGTTAAGAGGGTAAAAAGCCTATGATCAGAATTACCCCACCCATAGTTCGGGGTTAGCCAGTGTGGTCTTTGTTTTGAGGATTTATAGGTGTTATTCATAGAGATAGTTTTTGTTTAATGATCCTAATGGACTGAGGGGTTGTCTCGTAGGAGGAGATGGCCATGCTATCATACAAATAGGTTAATCTGTTTAAGGATTATAAGGTGCATTTCGATGTCCTTCAAGGAAGGTGAACAGTATTGCTAATAATTGGACGCCAGGAATTTTCGATTGGGGTATGTCTTCATGCTCCATAGAAGGTGTTTTAGGATGAGTCTCGAGTGGCTTCTAATATTTAAGTGAATGGGATGCTTTACTTTGGATTTTAGGAGGAAGAGTGTGCTAGCCTAAGGATTTTGAAACTTTGGAAAGAGAAGCTCTCACCGTTTCGGTTTCAAGGATGTTAGGGTAGCAAGAGTTATGATGTTATTTGGGTGATTGTAGATTTGGATGGCATAGATGGCCCATTCATCATGATTTGGATGATACGTTTGGATAGAATAAGTTGGCTCGTCGGTATGCTGATAGGGCGATAAGTTTAGGAAGTATTTGAGTTTGAGGCTTTTGAGTGATTGCTTCAATTACGTTTCCTAGATTAATCGTAACCTAAGGATTTGGGTTTCGTCTTAGCATATCGATATCCTCAGGATTTTTCTTAAATTTATAGCTGCAAGGTAACCTAGGTATTTGATATGAAACAATAGACATAAGTTGCAAGAAGATTTTAGCGTGCTAATAAATGGATTAATCAGAGTTTCACAGTGAAAATGTGGTGAACCCACATATTTTAAAGTTTAATTCAAGGTTCAGAAGGAATGATCATTCTCGAGGCTTAGGAGGTATCAAGGTGAGAGCATGTTAGTTCGTTTGAGATTTTATATTAAGTCGGATAGGTAGTCAATAATTAGGCTTACCTTTTAATTTGGGTAGATTATTGTAATGTCTCTCATGTACCGATAATTGAGGAAGTAGGTCATGATCGAATTTAACCATTGTGGGAGATTAGGGATCGTCTTATAATAAGGTTTCAATCTCAATTTTAAATAAAAGGTATTAGACGTTGAGGATAAGGATGATTTGAATGATTAAGGTTCGCTAGAAATAATCGTTTCTCCAAGAAAATGATTTGGGAGTTTGGAGGCGAAATCTGGAAGGACTATATCCCTATTGTTAAATTTTGAGGTTCGTTAAATTTCATGGATAAAATTTTTATAAGTGGGGGAGAATGTAATATTATGAATTTTTATCCGATTTAATTGGGATTGTTTATTATTATTTTAGGTAATTTGGGTGTGATAAAAATTAATTAAATATTATAAAATTTTAGATGATATTTAGATTTATCGGGGCGGTATCCGAAATGTACCAGTTTGGTTGCCCGGGGATCAATTTGGGTTTTGAAATAAATAAAAAATATATAATAATAATAATAATAATAATAATAATAATAATAATAATAATAATAATAATAATAATAATAATAATAATAATAATAGAAGAGGAAGGGAAGCAGCGTTTGGGCGAGAGAAAAAGCAGGGACAAAGGAGATGAGAGAGAGAGGGAGGAAGGGAAGAGAGAGAAATAGGCAAAAGAAGGCTTTCGCGTTCGATTCCGACTTTAAGCTAGTTGGAGAAATTGTGGAACGGGGAGAAACAAGTGCATCCACACCATCCTCTTTCGTTTTCTTACACTTTTGTTTTATTTTTATTTACTGTCATCATTCCGATACCCGATTAAATTTATACTTTATATTACTCATATCCTATATAAGTTAATTTATTGATTACATACCCGATTTGGTAGTTTTATGTAGATTTTCGTTTGCAAAATCCTAGCCCCATGCCAGGGTAGTTTTGGGCTCCGATTTTTGGGATTTTTATATAAATTGGGATTAGAATGTCATTATCCATATCCTATATAAGTTAATTTATCGATTAAATACTCGATTTGGTAGTTTTATATGGATTTTCGTTTGCAAAACCCTAACCCCGCGCCTGGGTAGTTTCAGGCTCCAATTTTTAGGGCTGTTGTATAAATTGAGATTAGAATATCATTACTCACATCTTATATAAATTAATTTATCGATTAGATACTCGATTTGATAGTTTTATGTAGATTTTCATTCACAAAATCCTAACCCCACACCCGGGTAGTTTCGAGCTTCGATTTTTGGAGTTTGTATAAATTGGGACTAAAATATTATTACCCATATCATATATAAGTTAATTTATCGATTGAATATCCGATTTGGTAGTTTTATATGAATTTTCGTTCGTGAAACCCTAGCCCCACGTCTGGATAGTTTCAAGCTCTAATTTTTGGGGCTTTTGCATAAATTGTGACTAGAATATCATTATCCTTATCATATATAAGTTAATTTATTGATTGGATATCTAATTTGGTAGTTTGTTGTGGATTTTCGTTCGCGAAACCCTTGACCCGCACCGGGATCTCGTTTAAGTATATATTTTGAGTTTTATGCATAAATTGAATTGAGATTTTAATTACCCATGACTTGAATTTGGTAATTTACCCATTGGATGTCTGAATTTTTGAGAATTGTCCGATATGCACAATCGGGTACTATTCACACGTGATTGCTGTTCATCAAAGCCCATTCGGTAAATTTTGTATAAATTTTGCATTGTCTAATTGTTAATTAAGCTGTACATACATTAGCACATGTTTAATTGTTATTTCAAAATCATGTTCATTAATTAATTGTGAAGAAAGAAAATGTGATAGACCTCTAAAGTTATAATTGTCTCTCAATGGTAAGAATCTCTATTCCTCCCTATATTTATGATATTTGTATATGCCAAATGAGTCATAAGAAGACTTAAATCCGAAAAGAAATTAAAAATCGTACAAATATTTGGAGAAAAATCAACAATTTGTTATATGATCAAATTATTTTTCTGGATGGAGAAAATTGTGAAAGTTTGATAGACCTTCCCTCAAATGAATAAGAAATCATAAAATTCTAGCGACGGATTTATATTACGAAGGTAATACCCCTTGGCCTATCATTAGTATTACAATAGAGACTCAAGAATTATTTTGGCCGCATATTGTAGCAGGTAGACTATTCACAAGCCTTAAGATATTATTGTGGAAAGATGATGACTGCCTCTGGACCGTGGGAGGTTAGGCTAGCATTTTATTGGCCCTGTATACCGAATGATAGGTATACCACTATGCCACGTGGTGTTCGGCCTGTCTATATACATTATATGGATGTCTCCTCCTCCGGGTAGATAATAAGAGCTTACGGCCTTAAATCATGTGGAGTATCATAATTCTCTCATCATCTTTTCACATCGTTAGCTAGTACAGCCTACTAGCCCTGGTCCGCAAATATAAGTAATTATGCCTGATATGCATACCAAAAGAAGAAGGACAAAACATGAAAAGTTAATTATGTTCCAAAAGGTATATTCGATCACGTTTTATATTTATGCATCATCGTTATACTCGTATATCCCATTACTGCTTTATTCTACTAATATTGTTTACCGTCTTGATCATAGTGCACTTGCTGAACTATTAACTTACTCTTATTTCTCCTTATCTCATGTTTAACACAGGTCTGATATACCTGATAGAACAGTATAGAGTTTGAAGTGGTCTAAGCTTGGATTTGGAAGATTATATCAAAACTTAGAAATTGTAGTTTTATTTATGTCATGAAAAATTGTATATATATTTATATTTCTTTCAGAATCTTAATATATATTATACATATATCTGATGATCAGATAGTTTAGTTTTTACTGTTGTTTGGATTTACTTATGCTTCTGCATATTATTATGGCCTGTAATAAGTATCTAGTGGCATCTCTCTTTGGCCGACATTGTGTTCAGATACCCAGCGTTGGAACCACAATTTATATATGACAATTGGATTCTGTGTGATTTATTATGTTGTTAAATAATGTTGATTTTTGAAATTATTGGATGTATTTTATTTTATACAAGAGATTGTAAAGATTTTGTATTGATAGATATCCATATTGCAGATGAAATTCTGTCAAACTTTTTGAAAAAAAGTACTGTCCGTCACACACCATAAAATTTGTGAAGAAGTACAATAATTGATAGATCCTGTCATGTCTTACGTTCTCATTTTTTAATTAAATATTATTATCATGTTAATTATATGATAAACTCTCTTATTATATACAGGACCCTTAATGATACCACAACATTGGTGGTGCTAACATCGTACTGTTGATTACATTTTCGGATCTTGATCAAGAAAGATGCTACTAAAATCTCAAATACATCTCATAAAAAATTTACAAAAGCATACATGATAACCATAAATATTTGCGAAAACTCTAATATTCCATACATATTACATTCCTTGAGAAACCTACAAAGTTTATAGATTTACATAATCACTTAGCTCAAAACTAAATAAAACATTTCTAAATATAACATAATAACTATCTAAATTACTACTCCTATTCATTAGGTATAAACTCCTGTGTAACATTTGGAAGGTAAGAAAATGGCAAAAGAATGAGTCAAGTGTTTAGTAAGAATATTATAATCAAGGACCTGCAAATCTTTACTAAAAATATATCATATAGAGAAATAGGAATCGTGATGCAAGTAAAAATACATATATATTTTCAGAAAATATTTTCATGATACATTTAACTTTTTTTTTCTTTTAGACCTTTTTTTTATTTACCAGCGCATTTTATTTTTTTCATATATTAAAGAATTAGGACTAGTAGACCTTACCAACTAACGGAACGATTAATCGAAGAAATGATCATGTTAGTCCACATAATTTAAAGTCATATCCTCCATGATACACCCCAAGGAAGGGTGGTACATACCTATTATATCCTGGTAGATGAGACCAAAAGTCACTATTATTTTCCCGTGACACTAGGGACAGTTTTTCAATTTTTACAGTAATATTTTAAAATATGTCAAGGAATATTACCATTTGAGACATAATCTTTGATTCGGTCTCCTTACTTTTTAAAAATTCTTAATGGAAGCTTTCATACTTATTCTTGCTTCTTCTTCTGGATTTTCTTATCTTTGAAAAAATATTTAATTTCATGATATCATATATGTTTCCAGTCATACATAACTTAGCATATAAATACATAATAAAATCATAAATACATAATAAAGTCATAATAATGCATTACATCAAAATAAAGTCAAATAAATTTTTACTTATGGTGGACTAATTTTTTAAACATTATATATCTCAGATTCCGGTTCATTAATCCATAAATAACCAATTTATCTACTGAACCAGTGTTTCATAGATTATCAACCGCTTCAGCCATAACCGATTCACTAAACTGGTTCGGCTTCTTTATATCATTTTGTCGGTTTTTACCACGTGAGCCGGTTCACCAACATGTATAAATTAAATAGCCGGTTCTTCATTTTATGGAGCACATACATGAACCGGTTCATTTTATTTAATCATATACTAGACTCTTAGCCGGTTTGCTGAAACCGGTTCAATACCACTTTCAGTAGTCAGTTCACATAATGGTCAGTTAGTTCACTTGTTATTTAGTTGATTTACTATCCTAACATGCCATATATGACCGGTTTATCAATAAATATTTTGCCAATTCATATAGATTTAGCAAAAATGCTAAAACTGGTGCAGTGTCAGTTCATGCATAGCATCTGGTTTTAGCACCGGTTCAGTGGCCAGTTTACCATATAAAATTATTCCCATTACATTTTCAAAATCAGCACATAATTTTGGACCACTTCATGTGAAATTTCTAATTTTATTATTGTTCGGTTCAAAGTTATATACTAATTACTGATGCCAAAATTTACTTCTAGCCGATTCGGTGACACTTAACTTTCATTGGGCTGAACTGGTCGAATTTTCAAAAAGAATTTCAACACCAATTTTATGACATATAGCCGGTTCATTAAAGTTTCATAATTAATTTTTATAAGGTTTGAACCGGTCAAAAACTTGGTAAAAATATCAGCTGAACATTAGCATGAACAGCTAATCTATTTTCAACCGGTTCAAACTATAGATCGATCTCTTCTTCATTGAACCGACCAATTTTATGTGAAATAATTTTACTATAAAAATATGATGGTTTAGCCAACTTCTTAAAGTATTTATATAAAAAATTTTATGACATGAATCTATCAAATATAAAATGTAAAAATTAAGACATCAGCATGGTACAACAATCTGACTCTCATAGAACATGATAATAATTTTTGCCTAATCTAGCATGATTACAGCATGATTTTAGAGTATTAAAACGACAATACTTGAAGATAATACCAAGAATTTAATAGCAAATGAAGGAGATAACAGAATTCTTGTCTAATTAAACTGGAGACTTAATCTGAACTTTCACACGCACACAACTATTTTCTTTCTCTCAATTTTCTCTAGTTTTCCTTTGTTGTCCTCCGGGTTCTTTTATTCTTTCTTTATATTTTACCTTAGCTAATTTATTAACTTATTGATTAGCTGAGTCATTACTTGGGATCAAATTGAGGCTACCACCTACCCAAATTGCTGTCCAAATATAAGCAAATCCCTTTGCTGATCCAGCTTCTCATTCAGCTGATCTGCTATCTTACAAATTCTCTACTTAGCAATTGGTGGCTAAATTGATACTTGTTTAGCTTTCTTAATTGCCCAGTGTCTTCCCTCAAAATGGTGCCAATTATCATATTAATTTATTAGTAATTAGAGTAAGTGGAGGTTAGTGGGGTTAAGGCCTTGTTCTTCCTTCTCCTATTTCCAATTTCTGAAATTCATCCCTCATCGAAATTTGGCTAAGTATAGATTGGCTAAGTACGTGTCGTGTGTGTTCTTTAAATTAATTTAAGTATGTGTCGTGTGTGTGTGTTCCTCAAATGTTAGCCAAATTTTAATTATGCTGAATTTTTTCAAAGTTGTGTTGGCTGGCCTTCTTATTTCCTTACATTACTTCAATTTTCTAAGTGTTTAAGCCCCAATTGTGTTGTTGCCAGTCCCTTTTCCTAATATAATTAAGCTATAAATTATGTTATGCTGCTAACCGGATAATATGGCAGCTTTCAAGC
This sequence comes from Nepenthes gracilis, assembly GCA_033239525.1. Classification (NCBI taxonomy): domain Eukaryota; kingdom Viridiplantae; phylum Streptophyta; class Magnoliopsida; order Caryophyllales; family Nepenthaceae; genus Nepenthes; species Nepenthes gracilis. The sequence goes on along the minus strand of BSYO01000026.1, from coordinate 7,930,921 downwards.
TGTTCTCGTATCGACCGTATTACTAATTTTATCATCCGAATATAAATCAGTTACAAAATCGGATCTATCGATATTAAATTTATACTATTACGGCATCCCGAATTAAATCTCAAATTTTCAGACTCATAGTATAATTATCGAAATTAAATGTCTTTATGAAGTTCAATCCTTATAAATCTACAGTAATATTTCTTATCAGCAACCCACAAAAATGCAAGCCTTGCAGGTGCCGTGGCCATTTACACAATGGGGGCTCGATATACTCAGCCCGTTTTTTACTGCATCCGAGCAGAGAAAATTTATCATTATTGATATTGACTATTTCATAAAGTGGGTTGAAGCCTCCCCACTGGGTCGGATTACCTAGCAAAATGCAACGGAGTTCATTCGATAGAGTATCATTTGCAGATTTAAGATTTTTGAAGTCATAGTAACCGACAAGCGCTTCACCAAGTACTGTTCAAGTTTAGGCATCAGGCTGGTTTACACTTTTGTCACCTATCCTCAAGCGAACGGGTAAGTGGATGTCATGAATTGGATCCTACTGCTTGGGCTGAAGATGAAACTAGAAGCGCAAGGGGCTCCTAGGCAAATGAACTACATTTCGTATCGTGGTCTTATTAGAAAACACACCGAAGGAGCCTACCTGCAAAACACTCCTTAGTCTATGTTATGAGATTGAAGCAGTCATCCAAATAGAGACCAAACTACCCAACCTCAAGGTTGAAAGTTTCAATCTGTTCAACAACTCCCAACGTCGTAGAGAGCATCTCGATTTACTTAAAGAAGCCTGAGACGTCACCAAGATGCGGACGGTGACCTATCAGTATCGGATCGTTTAGTACTATAACAAGAGGGTAAAAGAGCACTAATTTTATGGAGTTCGGTGTTAGTTGAGATAGCATAGTATGTTCTGGCCATTTATGAAATGTGTTGTTTAATGCATTTGATGTTGATAACTATTTGAAGTTAGCAAGGCGAATCTAAAGTTAGATTGTTGGTTGTCTGTCATGTAAATGTTGATTTCGGTAATGTATTAGTGGTTTGTTTTTATATATGTCAGCTGCCTAACAGCAGCATTTATGCCTAATGTTGCAGATTTCATTTCTCGGATTAAGTATTTGCAGGCATCTTTCCTTGCATATAGTCTGACGTAACGTATTTGGGTCATGTGTTTAATATAATGTTTTATGTGTGAGATCTAGGTATCAACGTGGAATTCACATCTGGATCACAAAAAGAAAAGAATAATTGGTTATGAAATGATAAATGAATTAAGAATAAATATTGAGTTGGGATTTGAGATATGACACCTCAGCCTCAAAGCGACGTATTTCCGAGATATCAAAGGGGTGCTTCGCCATGATGGCCGCGACACATGTCATCACCACAGAGTGTCGCGGTGCGTCTTTTCGCTAGTCTCATCATGATGATAGGCCCGCTAATAGCTATCGGCTCAGATGCCTAGGCCAATATGTTGGCAATATGCGCATAGGTAATGATGACTTGACGTCTCATTTTCCAAGATTACGAACCGACAGCGCCCAATCTTGGCAGGCTTGAGGCTGATTTGATTGGCTCTATCCCAACCTAGTATTCGGGATAGACCGTTGTAAGTCAAGATCACTAGAAGATCAAGCCACCAGCAACCCAAATAGTTAGATTGTCAGGCATTAGGCAATGGAGAGCAACATTCAAACACTTTGACTATTCACACCATGCAGGAACATTGGATACATGCAATAAAGACAAAAATGCTTGGTTAGTTCCATTCCTTAGTTACTTTTACAAAATACAAGTTTTCAATAGTGGATGTACAATTTAAAAAAAATTTACATGGGATAGTAGCCTGATTGCAGTAATTCAACCAATCTGAAGACAGGCACCTGTCGAAGGGAGGCACTCACCCGAGGGAAAACAAACGATCTAGGAATGAACACTTAAAGAGAAAAAAAGAGAGGGAAAATCCTTTGTCTTCCCCGAACTTGGGAAGCGGTGTTGCGAGAGAATGAGGCCCCTAAGTCCGATGGGAAGAAAAGGATCTCGGATCCTAGAAAGTTGCCGCAACACCCGCCCGTGTAGAAGAACCGTCTAGCACCAAGAAGGTAGAGGACCAACTGCTCCAAGGCCCAACTATCACCCACGAGGTAGGCCTCAGTGAAAGGAAAGCCTTGCCCACAAAAGTGAGGCGAAGGGTTCGGCTCCAAGACAAATACAAAAGAATGAAACCAAAGAGGTTTTCCATACAAAAGAGGGTAATTAAGGCAGACACCTTATGTATTATAGGGTCTCTCCTTCAAACATTGAAGATGAACTGCCTCCGACCCCATCTAGTGGTAGCGCAGGCTCCATGCTAGGTTCAAACTTTCACACCACTTGGTTGGTGAGTATAAGATCCCAATCCCGAAAAATGATAAATATGGAGTAATTAAATTGATGATAAATATGATTAGGTTTAAGAATAATGAAAAATTTGATATTAAAGCAAAAAGGAGCAAATAGGGAGAAAATAGAATCGACGCTCGAGCGGTGCTCGAGCGCTGGGGAGGCATAATTTTACGAAAGCACCGCCCAAGTGGTGCCTTGGGCGGAGCGAGGGCGGTGGCAGCCTACGAGGCTGGCGCTCAAGCAGCACTCGAATGCTAACCGAAGCGTAAAAGTGTGAGAGGGAGCGCTCGAGGATCGCTCGATGGGCAATCGAGTGCCCCAACTGATATAAAAGAGCACCGTGCGTTTTTCTTCGGCCATTTTGTCCTGTTCAGCAAAGGAGCCACAGGAGAGAAGAGGGAAAGGGAAGAGAAGAGAAGAAATCTGGCCATTCCACTCCGATTTGGGTAAAAATAACGGTAGATAGGGCTTAGACAAGTGTATTTCGGATATTGTTTATCGTTTTTACGGTGTTTTAATATCTTTAAATTTGTGTTTATGCGTTAAATTCATGTTTCTCCATGTTTACTGTAAATAGAGGATATTTCTCGTGATTAATCGGATAGATTTTGTATTTATCTGCTTGTGTGACAATATATGGCATCGATTTCATGAAAAATTATGTATTTGATATCCGATTTATGTCCGAAAGTTTCATGTGAAACCCTAGGACAAAAATGAGATGAAATCTCGAATTTAATCGATGCATGTACATGTTCTATGAATTATAACTTCAATTTTTACGATTAAACATGTGTTGGGTATCTGTTTTACGTCCGGAATATTTATCGAAACCCTAAGCATAAAACTGAAAGGATTTGATGTTTAATTTCCATAAATCTTGATATGTAAAGGCTTATTTGTAAAAAGGTAATATTTATATTATGATTTATAATTGAAAAATTTACAAAAAAACTGCACTGTTTAGTTTATGTGGATTTTTGAAGTAGCTTGAAAGGTTACTGGCCTGATTCTGACCGATTTACTGATATACGATAAGCTATAAGCTAGAAAATAGGAAGAAAAATGTTTATGATTTTTATCAATTAAGACCCAGGATTGATATACGGTCAGGTAAGGTTCTCCGACATGCTTTAAGACGTTATGGTAGTAATCGGGGATAACTCCATTCGTGGAGTTATACGTGGTCTGCCCTTTCTTGGGGCGTTATCGAAACTGATTCTGGAGGTCATAAATCCTCCATTGGCATTGATTATATACCCAAAAACACAATCGATCCCTATTATCGTCACAGTTTCTAGTCTCAGATTGTGTAGCAGAAATACAATCTATTCTCGATTAATTGCCCTCTCAGCTAGTAGTGTACATTAGTTGGATTTCTAGGATATCGAACTATAATTTTTAAAGAAACAAATGATAATTGGAACTATTTTATGAACTCCAATGCATGTTTAAAAAGAATCATAAGTTATTCCTGTTTCCATGATTGCCTTCCTGCGTATATGTTTTGTTAATGCTTCTTTGACCTCTATCTCTTGCCTGCACGTTTTTACATGTTTTGATATTATATTATATTTTTTGATTTCTAATTGCTTGTTTTATTGGTTTATGATTTCCAAAACATAATTATATTGATTTGTGCTTATTTCTATATTACTATTCATCTGCACTTATATTCTGTATGAAAGTATTATGTTCAACATATTTTGGTACCTTATTGGGCTTCAATTCATTGTTTTGTTTCCCCCATTAGAAAAGGATATAGAGATGATATTGAATGAACAAAGTGATTAGAGTTTAGTAAGGAGCTGGATGGACTCTCAAAACCTCTGAAGACTTGCGATTTTTAGATATTGTTAATGTAAATACCTAAATTGTAAAGAAAACTATGTATTAATAGTTATGATATGTTCTGCATACTGTTGAAATAGAAATTATACTTCCACAGGTTTATATTATAGATTTTGTTGCTTCCACTATATATTTTATATATTTATACAGATCTTAGATAGCATCTCTCGTATGTTTTTAATATAGTGAAAAGGATTGTGTATTAAAACTATGAATGGATATGACAGTTGTGATCTTGTAAATATGTGTTGTAGAGAAAAATTAGTGATAGTTGATTAGTTGTGTGCATGTACTGATTTTGTTATACAAGTTTTATCCAGGTTTATATTTCAGTTTAGTCTAATTTTAGGAAAAATTTTGCCCGTTTTTTCTTAGAACTTTAAGTTGGGATTTATACTTTTGTTCCTATATCTGTAATGATAGAATTATCTGAGGAAAAAAAATATATCCGTTCTGTCACAATGAGGATGAATCATAATGCGAGATGTAGTACTTACCAAAAAAAAAAAAATGCGAGATGTAGGGAGGCCCTCCATTTGTAGCATAGAGAAGGATCGACGAGCCATTAAATGAAAAAGATTTCTTACACCAATGTTATCCGCAGAGAATCATCGGGTGTAGAGAATTGAATCTTGGCCAACTAGTGATAGGTCAGCAGACTGCTTGGGGAAGGAGTGATCAAGGAAGACGATAAGCGGTGTCCCATCAGTGAATATATTGAGAGTTAAAAATTAAAACTTCTTGACATGAGGGGCTAATGATGAGTACGTCCATAAGTGAGCTGGCCCAAGAACTAAGATCACTGATGGAGGAATGGCTCAAGAGGTAGTGGCCCACGGAGCAGTCCCATGAAGCTCGAGATCAAGTGGCAATGGGGTTGGCCTAGGTGGGTTGGCTTGAGACCATTTAGCAAGGAACGAGCAATTAGGGCTCATCCGTAGGAATCTCACTAGCTCATTAGTTGTGACAGCGCAACACCAATTCCTAGGCGGCACTTGTCATAACCACTCTCGACAGTTTAGCAAATATTTTCAAAATATTGTCCAGGATCTCACATTACCCCAGAATGATAGTAATAGCTCAGTAAATCTCCCAAGAAGAGAGTTACCATACGTTGACCTCTATGATCGCTCTGTCAAAGGAAAGAATATTTTTTAAAAAATAACAGTTGCCATATGTGCACATGATTGCGGAGATGGTTCAATGAGTCTGCTTGAGCAACCGACAATCAGCCATGAGGCCCATGGGAGGCTGTACTGCCTCCGATCCTATAAGTATCCCTTCATCCCTACGAGAAGGGCACCAAGCAATTTCGACACAGAAGCGCCCCGAAAAGACCAAAGAGCCCTCTCTTTCAGCCATTCAACCTATAAGGGCACACACTTTCAATGCTGCTCCCAGTTGAGCGCACTACTCGGAGCCAAGGCCTCTAATCTACACTCAATCCTCTAATTTGTGCATCTACGAATTACCTGCATCCTCCCTCTTTCACACCGTAATAGAAAGATTTTTGACTTAATCATCGGAGGATATATTAGGGAGCGAATTTTGCCATCATTTGATCTCTCATTAATTTGTTGTGGTTTGTAGGATCCAAATTATCATGAACAAAGATTGGATCCGTTTCAATTCAACCCATTGGAAGAAATCAAGTAATTCCGTAATTTGTGCGGTAATTCAGATCTAATGATACATCAATGATTTTTCTAAATATTCTTTATTAAAATACACACATATATTATATTTTATCTTAAATATTATAATTTTAAATTATTATATATTTTTTAGTATTATTTATGTAAATATAAATTTTAAAATAATCATTTTAAAACTAAAAAAATCCACGAATAGGTTTAAACCGGCTAGTTTGGTTTATGGATGGGTACGGCTAATATTTTTGGCAAGATAATCAGATTTTATCTAGTATAATCTAACTCATTGATTATAAATATTTATTTAAATTTGATTTGTATTTGGTTGGAATCTAATTTTAATTGGGTTTATTTTTGAATAAGGATATTAACAGGGGACTAAGGGTATTGAAAAAAATAAAAAAGAAACACCCAAGAAAAAATTATAAGAAAGAATGGGAAAAAAAAATATATATTTTATCTAGATCTGATTAAACTTAAATTTAAGACGATTATAAATCGAGTTTAAATGCAAATTTGTCATTTATGGATATTTTTTTAAATTTTTGAGTATTTTTAATTAAAAATTTATATTTATATAAATATATCTAAAAATATTATAAAAATTAAAATATTAAATAATTATATATTTTGATGAAAAATTTACATATAAAAATTATTAATTTTATACAAATATTACTCATTAAAATGAAAATTTTTTTAATCTCGGCATTTATGTGAAATATATTTTAAAGAAATTATAATCAGGTCGTACTGAACCGAATATATATCTATTTGTATCACCCATAATTATATGTCTCGATAAATTTAATGGGATCTAATCATATAAATTGACTAATTCTTTTAAAATATCCGATCGACCAAACCGGGCCGGCCGGACGACTTATTTTGATTTTGCTTCGTCCTTTCCATCGACTCTGCTCTTCCTTCGAATTCTGCAGCAGACGCTGCAGAAAGCGCGGTAACCCTCTCGTATCTCTGGCGCAAACCTTTCCTGTGGCAGATCTACGCAGACGATTTTCTGACCAAGTTAGTCAATTTGTCTATCTCAAAACGTTTTATAAACCACTGTACCTTAGATAATGGTATGCATTAGGAAGGTATACATCAAGTTACTGGGTTCTCTGCAAAGGGCCAATTCAAGTCTTAATTTGTCCCCCAAATTCCGGTTCTTGATCTTGACATTTTGGTTCGATACGCTTAAAACTATAATTTGTTGACGTTGTTTTCTTAATAACATCTCCTGGGTCTGTGTATATGAGATTTAGGCTGAAAATTTTTGATTATGTTTGTATCATTTTTGTGGTTTTGGAGAAGTTTATTTTATGGTCTGGAAGGTGTTTGATGTTTTGCCTGAACGAGTGTTTTATCCCTTTGCAGGAGTCATAAAAATTCCCTATCTTAATGTGACATGTGACTTGCATATTGTCATAAATATTACCTATCTTAATCTGACATGTGGCATGCGTATTCTATATCGTGATCAATGCAAAATGAGGTTGAGTGCTTAAAAAAAGTTCCTCTTAGGTACGATGCTTGGTTCAGTGTCACATGGAAGAGTGTATGTTCTAGTTGGTGGTAATATGTAATAACCGTGGACCAAAACATAGAAGTATCTCATCCTGTAGTTATGATCTGGATTGTGGTTCCTGAGAGCAAGAGGGATCGTAGTAGCTGTAGCAGATTTCGTGATTGCCCAAATTTGCTTGTATTAAGAGGCAATTAGCTGAAGGTTAGTGATGTGTGGTGGCTTGGTGCCTGGATGATAGAAATGTAATGGCTGGGATTTGGAGATTGTGGGGGTGGTATTGGGTAGTCTTGGTTTAGTTTTCACTAGATGTAAGATGAATGGTTTAGAAGTTGTGCATCTCATAGTTTTGTTGAGCCAAGAGCTTTGGAGGAAGAATACAATTGTTGCTAGAGAATGTGCTGTTGCATACTGTTGATCTGTTTAGAAATCTTAGTCAAGGTGTGTGCTGTTGTCCTTTATGGTAAATGAAAATTTAGTATTTTATTGTTTATCCCCCAAAAATTCAGCTTCTCCAAACCAATGGGTATTACAACATAAAGACCAGCAGCAAGGACTCAACTATGTAGCTGTTTGCTTATCTATGTACTTTGTAAATTTAGACTCTGTTTGTTGGAAAGAAAGTATTTTATACCAGAAAATGCTGTTCAAGTTTGAGTACTCTGGTTGACCAAGAAATGTTGGTGGTGGAGTGGTGGTGGTAGTGGTGGTGGCGGAGTGGGAATGATGAGCAAGACAGTGATATTAATAGCACTGGTGGTGGGTAATCAGATGCTTTCTGAATTTAAATAAAACAAATGAAATTTTACACTCTTTTGTATATTATCTAACAAATGAAATTGGGTATATTTTCCCTGAAAATAAATTTTCTCCAACCAAAATAAGCCTAACTGATGAGGATTGATTTTACTTTTTACAGAAAACATCCAGCTGAGTTTGTTGCTCTTTGTAAATAGGCTTCAATTTATCTAATTATGTTTTGGTCGTGTTTCACTGTCATTTACCACTGTGATATGTTATGAGTAAGATATTGAACTGCCTGATTCCATTTCTAGATGCTTTGGTATGTGCATGATTGCTCTATTACGTAGATCAGAAAGGGAGGAAAGTGACCAGAGTGAGAAAAGCATTGAATACGGATATGGATTGTGTATAGTACGTGTTTGTTATCATTTGTTATAAAAGCTGAGGGAAATGTTTCCACTCTTTTTGCAGCAACATGCATCTGGCTAGAGTTTTGAAGAGAACATTGTTCACAGCAGTTAGAATAGAAACTTCTCCTGCATCTGCAGCTGCTTTTTCAACATCTGGGACTACACATAACCCACTTGCGCAGTTCTTTGAGGCAGACAGAAGTCCAGATGATGAAAAGCCTGTTGTTTATGGTATCGGTCTTTCCTTTTTTCTTGAATGTCCAACGAAGGGCAGTCATTGTTGGAAATCTTTTCTATTAAATTACACAAAAGTCGTGTAACCAATTGGAAAAAGAAAGCTTTATGGCCTATTCAGTAAATGAAAATTCGGGGCTGTTTTTTAAAAATTTTTTAGAATAACAGAAAATTTAGAAAAATGTCTTCAAATTTGTCTGTTTTCCAATAAAAAATAAAAAAATGGAATTTACAGTTTTTCAATTTTATATTGAATTTTGGAAAACTCTGAAAATATCAAAAATATATATTTTTTAGATTTTTTCACTTGCTATAAAGTAAACTTTTTCACAATTATTCACACCTACTTATACAATAATATTTTAAGAATGTGTGATTATAAAAATATTATTTTATAAATTTTAAAAATATAAATATGTGCATTTAATAAATAATAAAATTCTGATCCAATTCATTACCAAATTTATTTATATTTTAAAAAATTTTCTTCATTTGAATTATCTAATATTTTTATATGAATTATTAAATTGATATAAATTACATTTTACACATTTGAAAGTACAATCTTACTTATTAATGTGTAAAACCAAAAGTATTGTTTTTTTTTTTATTAATGTTTAGGTTATTTGATAATAACAATATTTAAGTTATTATTTAATATTTTCTATAATTTAACAAAACATTGAATTAACTATTTCATTAATTTGTTGGATTATTTTTATTAAAAATAATTTTCTTAATTTGTATCTTTGGCAAATCGGCAGTTAAATAAATAGATGTCATAAAAAGTTAAATATTAGTAGGCTTATATTTGAGTTATTAATTTTTCTAGAATACAATTTAAATTCATGTTCACGTCATTATTTTGATGAGCTTAGCTCAAATGAATTGAGCCCATCCTTCCAACAGAGCTTTAGATAGTGGTTCAAAATCAAGTATGCATAGTATATTTATAAATATATGGGCATATGTTATTTTATATAATAGTTTTTGTAAAATTTTGACATTTTATATAATATTTGTAAATAATAATTTTTGACAAATTAGCAATTAAATAAATATGAGATGCCGTAAAAAGTTAAATATTAGTAGATTTGAATTGAAGTAATTAGTTAATTAGAATAAAATTTAAATTCTTGTTGGAGTTATTAGTTTGATAAGTCATCATTCTAACAAAGCTATAATTAATAGTTCAACATTGAGTATGCATAGTATATTTATAAATATATAGACAAATGTCATTTTATATAATAATTTATAGTTAGGAGCTACATTTTGTATACAATTTACTATTATATGGTATGTAGGGTCTTTTGCAACTTTTTGTAACAATGAATCAAATTGTTATGAAATAAGTTCAATTAGTTAGTTTATTGTAAATGAATATACAAAGCAAAATTATCAAATAATTTGTTAATTAATAATTTTTATTATATATCGGATAATTGAAAATTGACGAACAACTATTAATAAATATTAACTTGTTTATGTTTATAAGAGAAACAAATGACTGTGTTTACTAGGAAAACTATAAAAATGGAAAATTAGACAAGGAAAAGAAAACTGAAAAATTGAAAATATAAAATTAGTTTTCATCCAAACAGGCCCTTAATTGGTGTGAAATCTCATTCCCTAGATGGGCATTTACTAACTAAAGGTCATTGTTTTCCGGATCTTACTTTAACATGGATGGGCGAATTAATTAGATGAAAAATTATTTATGAGATTACAGAACTGCATATGATGATTTGCTGCCAATGATAAACAACAAACCTATGGAAAATGCTAAATGTTGTTTAGAGGCTGTATATGGTCAAAAACAATGTAAGGTATGAGTGCATGCTCATTTGTCTTTGTCGGTATGCTGTCTATCACTGTGCTATGGAATGCAATTCAAATTGACAGCATTATTTACGAAGAATCTGAGACATTGTGGATGGACAGAGTTTTACTTGAGATTTCATGGATGCGTTATTGATGCAATCTGTGACAAATTGCCCAATCTTGGAGATTGTTCTGTTGATTATAAACTTGGCTGAAATTTTCAAGATCAACAATTTTGTATATCAAGATGTTTTGATTTCTCAAAATCTCCATGGCATTCTTGAAAAGTTTGAACTGATATGACTTGTTTAAACTTAGGATTCAGTGGGGTGATGTTCTCGTTATATCAGGACCTAGATAGATTTTTGAGGCATATGATAATGGAATGGTTGATATGTTTCTTTCCTTTTCTTATTTAGGCAATTTGGTCCTTCAATTCATACTGGAAGTTTGATTTTTTGTTTTTCTGTGAGACCTCTTGTACGCTTATTTTAGGAAGTAGAGAGAGAGAGTTCCCAAGCTTAAGGAAAGTTCATTGGTAGTGTTGAAGTTATTGTGCCACTGGATATTCTTCTGTGCCTTCTCCATAAAAAATAAAGGCTTCTGGGCCACTTTGGAAGTCTTTTTCTTAACAGGAAATAATGCGGGGTATATGTTAATTTTCAAAATTAAAATGATAATTCGATTTGTTTTTTGTTGTCAGTGAACTTTATGTGAAACTATACTCTGTCATAATACTGATCTGCTGTGTTCTAGGGATGAATGCAACTTGCAATCAGAATGAAAAGGACATTGGGAGGGAGAGTGAAGGAGGTGAGGATTAGAGAAAAAGAGACTAGAGGGGTAGAGAGTTTTTATGCAACGGAAATTGATTGTGTGGCGTTGTGATTTCTCCAAGTCAAGGCTAACTTTTTAACTCGAGATAGTCTCATCTCAGATACATAGTCACATGAGATGAATAAGTCAAACCCCTTCGAATGAGTCTCACATTATCTACAACAACTTTAAGGCTCCCGCTCCTTTTAGTTAAGCAGCTAGCAGTATATCGATTGCTTTTCATTATTCGGTTACCATCAAGCTAACACTAGCCCCATAGATAGTTTCTTATGGCTTACTTGGCACTTGCTCGTGTTTTATGAATCACTTCATTACATGGAGCACTTGTGCTCTAACCCATCATCGAGAACTCACTAGTGTGTCAGTGTACACCACTTGTGCCTGTGACACATTGTCCTCTATACTCGAGCATAGCCTTATGTTCGATAGTGGTCACAACACTAGTGAAAGTAACAAGCTCCATAACATTTCTTAGTCACCCAAGTATATCCGCATGCATCAACCCTCGGGTCTTGACAAGCGTCATGCTCAGCAGCCATGAAATTAGTTTCAAGTAGCATGGTTTCGCCCCTTCTGTGCTTCTAGTATCGTGAGCATTTAATCAGTTTGAGATTCTTAGCTTGTTTCTCACTTGGGATAGTCATCCCCTCGTGTGACATACAGAAACCCTTCTCGAATGTAACCGAGGGTTTATACCTCCATTTTAAACAATATCAGAACTACTGAACCCGTCAGCCCTCGCTAGATAATCTCCACTCTGCACCCAGCCTCATGGAGGCTCTAAGTCATCATCATGACATTTTGAGAGCTCGTCCCCCATCACAGGGGAGCTTGCTTAGGTGATGCATTGTGCCTCAATGCACTACGACATCCCTAGGGGTGGTGGACATGGGAGAGCTTGAACAGTATGTTCCACCTATATTCCATATTAGTCATTTATGGTATTTCTTGGAGTATACTTGGATATCCCGACTTTTAAAGTTGGGCGTCTAATTTTTCTGTAAGTCTAAATTTCTGTCTAAATTTCCCATAATTCATATGGAAGTTTAGGAATGCAGGAAAACGTATCGGAAAATCATTCTAAGCTTGGTTGGATTTTGACACCTAGCAGCTGAAGAAGGTTCCAACGGAAATTCTAGCCTATTTATATGCTCCAATCTCTACAACTCAATCTTTGTAATTAAACTAGTAACTACTAACAACCTGCAGCTACTATTTGGTGCCATACTGGCTAAACAGCTATATCAACATACACAATCCATTTACATGATGCCATAATGTGCAAGGTGGCATTCTTTTACTGACAGTATGCAAGAACATTACAATCCCCCCTATCATGAGTGATTCTTTGTCCTTAAGAAGGTTTATGAACAAAATAATTATCAATCTTAAATGCTATATACTGTTGCTAAACCAGTAGACCGATTAGAACATGTAATCCAAACTAAATCCGAACCAACTAATCAATTCCCACATAGTATTTTTCCTTTAATTAGTTAACCATATACACTATCTAGAAAAAATATCGAACAATTACCTCCAAAAAGAACATATGTTCTTTTACAAGCACTAAACTAGAAAATCCAACAACTAACACCTTCAACATCCCTTTCAAGTCCACCCAATATAATAAACACAGCCCAGACAATAGACTAACCCGTAGACGAAAGAATCTTAGATGAAGATGAAGACCAAGTAATAAACAAAATTAGGAACCAAAACCAAAGAAGATACAACCCTAATCCACCAAAAGCTTATTACCCAATACCAACTCCACCAGACATCCAATATGAAGAACGAATCAATACTAAGCAAGAACATTTACTGGAGAAGCTATCCATGAATGGAATATAGATGGCAAATTTGAATACGAAATCACATGTATGTTGCATGATATGGGCGTAGCCTCTACTGCTTACCAAGTACAACAAATAATCGAACATCAAGCCTGTAGGTTTGTTGTTATAGGATTTACTGGAACCCTCAAATTTTGGTGGGACAATTCCTTATTGCCATAACAAAAAGAAAATATTTTGAATCATACTGAAACTATTCAAATAGAAGGACCTGATGGTGATATTCAAATTATACAACGGCAAAATGCTATAGAAATTCTTATAGTCATCATTAACCGAGCCTTCATAGGAAACATTGAAGAAGAAATTATGAGCTCCAAACTAGTCTTATCCAATCTTCGGTGCCCCATGCTTCGAGATTTTAGATAGTCTAAAGACTTATTTTTAACACATATTTCTGGACGGAAAGATTGCAATAAATCTTTTTGGAAAGAAAGGTTTGTTGCTGGCCTACCAACCCTGATTGCCAAATGAATCTTGACAAAGATTAGTGATCTTTCCGGAGGAAAAGCTATTCCACGGGAACAAATGACCTTTGGCTAACTTATTGCTTTTATTGAAAAGGAAGGTTTACAACTCTACTGAGAATATAAAGAACAATCTAAGTTCCATAAGGATTATAAACAATTTAAAGCTCAGCTAGGAGTTTTCTGTCATCGATATGGACTAGAAAAGATATGAGCATCCTCTAGGCCAAAACCCAAATATTCAAGAAAACCATATAAATCAAATAACACACAATCTAATAGAAAGAAATATCACAAAAAGAAATATCACAGAAATACTCAAGGAAATAGAACCCCATATCAACTATCAAAAGTAATATTCTGGAAATATAAAGACCAGGACACAAATCTAACCAATATAAAACTGAAAAAGAAGATATATGAATTATTCAAAGATGATTAACAAATGTGTAACAATTTGACATTATTATTATTAAGTGATTTTGAGAAACTTAATATCAATTTGATAATGAAGAAAATAAATTATACGAAATACAAGAAAACAAATCAAGTAATTCCTCCTCTTATCATGAGTCTGATGAAGAAGAAGAAATAGCTGAATTACAACACTTATATGATTGTAAATTACAAATAAATAAGTTATGAACAAAAGTTGAAAAAGAATTTCTTTTAGACATTATAGACAAAATAGATGATCCAGAAATTAAACAGCAATATTATTTGTAATTAAAAGATATATTAACCTAGAAATAAAAATATGAGAATCCTAAACCATTTTGCTTAGCAAGAAAAATATCCATCTCAATCATTATTCCAACAAGTCACTATTGGAGATTTATAAAATGAAATTAAGCTATTAAAAGCTGAAATTAAGTATTTAAGAAACTAATTGCAAGAATAAAAAATTAATGAATTATAATTAGATACAAGACTGTTACTACTTGAATCAAAAATTAATACAGCAGAAACAATGGTACCACCTCAACCCAGTCAACCTGTAAACCAAGAGAGCCAAAGTGAAGAACAATATCTCCAATTGATAAAAAAAATAAATTTTCAAAAATGGTACTGCCAAATTACTTTAGTAATAAATAATGAATTTCATCTCAAATTAATAGCATCATTAGACATAGGTGCTAATTAAAACTGTATACAAGAAGGCTTAATACTTGATAAATGTTATAAAAAAAACTATTAAAAAATTGCGTACAGCAAGTGGATCCAGATTAAATATTAATTATTAACTAATGAATGTGATAATCTATAATCAAGGGCACTACTTCCAATCTACTTTCATCCTAGGAAGAGACCTTCAACAAGATTTTATTTTAGGCACTCCCTTCTTTACACAAATTTATCCCTGTATTGCCTCTGTTGAAGGTATCTTCACTCAAATCTTAGGCAACACTATTCTTTTCTCTTCTATGCATCCTGCAAGACAAAGAGAAATTCAAGAATTACAAGTGACATTAATATATAGACAAATTAATGCTATAACCAAAAAAGAGAAACAAATACAATATTTACAAGAAATACAAATAGCAAACATAGAACAACAATTAACAAACCCCTTAATATAAACAAAAATTAAAAAATTACAACAAACATTTGAAAATGAAGTATGCTCAAACCTTCCCAATGCCTTCTATGATCGTAAACAATACCAGGTATAATTAACCTATGAAACAGATTTCCATGAATCTCAAATCCTAACTAAAGTTAGACTTATATAGATGAATAAAGAATTATTAGAATACTATAAAAAAGAAATTCAAGACTTATTAAGCAAAAACTTAATTAGACCTTCAAAATCACCATGTAACTGTTCCAAGGTTAGTCATTAATTATAAACCATTTAACAAAACTCTCAAATGGATTAGATATCTAATACCTAACAAACGAGGTCTCATCAATTGATTTTATAATGCAAATATTTTTTAAAAATTTGATATGAAATCTGTTTTTTTCAGATTACAGATCAAAGATCAAGATAGATATAAGACAGGATTCGCAGTTCCATTTGGACATTATGAATGGAATGTAATGCTTTTTGGACTCAAGAATGCACCATTTGAATTTCAAAATATTATGAACCAAATATTCAACCCCTATACACAATTTATAATAGTATATATTGATGATGTTTTAATATTTTCTAAAACAATAGACTAACATTTTAAACACTTACACCAGTTTTTAAACATTATTAAACAAAATGGATTAGTTGTTTTGTCACCCAAAACAAAATTATTTCAAACTAAAGTCAGATTTTTAGGTTTCAATATTTATCAACATACTATTATACCAATTCAAAGATCCATAGAATTTGCTACCAAATTTTTGAATGAAATAAAAGACAAAAATCAGTTACAAAGATTTGTAGGAGGTCTTAATTATACATCTGATTTCATTCCCAAATTTAGGCAAATCTGTGGACCTTTATATCAAAGGCTCAAAAGAATTATCTAGCATGGACGAAGGAACATACCAGAATAAGTCAAGAGTCTGAAAAAAAAAGTTCAAAATCTACCTTGTCTTGGCATACCTCAATCAAATGCATCCTGTATAGTTGAAACTGATGCTTCCAATATAGGATATGGAGGCATCCTTAAGTAAAAATTAGGATCAAGCACACATACACAAATCATACGCTTTCATTTAGGATTGTGGCTTGGATCATAGAAAAATTATTCAATCATCAAAAAGGAAATCTTATCTATTGTTTTATGTATATCTAAATTTCAAAATGATTTATACAATAAAAAATTCCTTTTACGTATAAATTGCAAAGCAGCCAACGACATTTTACAAAAGGATGTGAAAAAACTTAGTTTCCAAGAAAAATTTTGCCAAATGGCAGGCGATTTTATTTACTTTTAACTTTAATATTGAATTTATTGAAGGATCCTTAAACTCTTTACTTGACTTCTTAGCAAGGGAATATTTACAAGGACATCATTCTACCTAAGGCCACCTCACACAGAGCCAAAACTACTCAACCCCCTTTTATCCTAGCAAAATAATCAGCCAAAGACTTTGCCATGCCTAAACCACAAAAACTTCCTGTATCCAATTCGTTTTCCATGCTCAATGACTATCCACGACTCGCCTTCAAAGATGTTGTCCAATTAGAATCATCTTCCTCTTCCAAACCTACCGAAATCTCTACCGATTTTGTAACTAAACCCTTAAAACTACATATAGCCATGATTGCCCTACTCCAGTAACTACTACTCAAGGATATGTTGGCAATTTTTAGCAGAATGTTTTATAATAACTGCCTAGTTAACACTGTTGATATTTTGAAGACTCAGCAGAACTATGAACTTATCCTGATAGATTTCGGCTCTATTGAACTTAAATACCATCGGAACCCATAGGATAACTCAATTGTTTATTTAATCTGCAAAATCATGAGTTAAACAACCCTAGGAAATTGCTCTCAATGCCTGGGACACTAACCATTTTTAGTGTACTATCAACCTATGTACTACAATTATCAAGATTACAAAGGTGCATGGTATAATGTATTTTATCTTAGATCATATAGCCACTCTTGGTTTATTTGATTCGACAAATCGTATTCAAAACAATTACCCCATTGATTTACGGAATGGTGGCTTTCTTTAGGTTCTATTCCTACCATATATCCACCTAATATTTAAGAAACTCGTCTTTATTATGAAAAATTATACACTGATTTGTTCCCTTTTCACAAAAAAATTTCTTTCAATATTGACTATGAAATCCCATGAATTATGGAATGGGCTTTCACTTGCCAGCAACATTACAAGGGATCCATTATCAATTGTTTGAGAATTTTGGGTCAAATGGTGGGATAAATTTGACCATTCTTGGATTGCTCCAGCACTTATTCAATCCCATTTCCAACAACCCAAAGCCGTCAAGCAGACACTCAAAGAGGTTTCACGCTCTCTACCTCCTCTATCAATGTCGGCTATGCTAGCTGCTGCAGTTCCCCCTACATTAGCTACCCAATCAACAGCTCCGCCAGCACCCCAAGAGATTGCTTCAAGTACTCCATCTATCTCTTCAAAGAGGTCGTCCAGGAAGGCCCAAAAGACCCAACTCGGAGAGTTCCTAGCCCAAATGAAGTCAACCATGAAGAAGTGGACCGACATCATTGATGATGATAATTCTAGCTCATCTACTAAACCGCTGTCATGCCCACTTTGCCCAGTGGACTCGGATCCTGATGGTAGTCTGTTTTCTTAGGATCCTTTTGACTTTTGAGCACCATACTCAAAAAAAAAAAAAAAAAAAAAAACCAAAAACGACATCAACTTGTGCAATGGAAAATTTTTTGCAGTAGAAATGGCATCAACTTTTCAACAGTAGATATCAACAGTATAAAACTGATTTTGCTAATACCAACAGTACAAAGCTGACTCTGCCAATACCAACTTTTGACCATCAACAGTAAAAGCAGATTTTGATTCCAAGGTTGACAGATAGGCTGGTAGGAGGATAGTCACGTGTGCTTAGGATTGTCATGGGAAGCCACTTACCCACCTACTCACGCACCCACCTAATAAATGGATGGACCAGATTATTGAAGAAGCAACAGACCAGATCAATTGAACGACATTATAAAAGGAGACTCAAGCTTCTACAACTGACATCGCCAATTTTTTTTTTATAAGTAAATTGCATTAAAATGAAAGAAAAAATATACAGAAACCTATGTGCTATCTCTAAGTATTTTGCCGACTTGGAGGTAGATAATAGACGCTAGGGCATCCCCCGAGCAATACTTTTATATAAGTAAACAAACCAAGCTACGCATATAGTGATGCATCAAAAATAAAACGAAACGGCATAACATTTCATACCAGGCCATGAGACCCACCAAAAGTGCCCATCCTGGCAAAGAGACATAATCCAGCATATCATCCATGGATAAAGCACACCAGCTGGAAGCCAAAATCAAACCGGGCAAAGTGAGCATTTTGGTTATTTCACCCAAACCGCCAATTTGCTCCAAATCATGCACAAGCGTATTCCGGAATATTTGCATACCAGACCCAGCTCCATTTCGGCATTATGCTGCATTTTGTTGCATACCGGGCGATCTGCCATCCAATTGGGAAATCCATTCCTTCCGTATCAGTCAAAATGCCATTCCGACATTTTGCCCATTTTGCTGCATTATGTTGCATATCAGGCAAAATGCCATCCCGTCATTTTATTACAAAACGCTGAAAATCGGGCAAAGGCCATCCCGGGAATTTGCTGCAAACTGGGCAAATCCCCATACCGGCCCAAAGATCCATTCACCGTCCCGGCAAACTCATCCCGGCATAACCAATCCATCCCGGCAAAACAGCCCATCCATCACAAAGAGCCATTCCGGCATTTTGTTGCATATTGTGGCACACTTGGTGACATGCCAACCCGGAAAATTCTTATATATAGAAAGCATAAACCATACTGGGCAAACAAGAACGGGAGCTAAATCCAAACCGGCATACAAAACCATACCATGAAAGAAGCAAACCGACCCATAGCTCTTTTCCGAAATGCGAATTCCATTCTTGCAGACCATACCGAGCAATAGCATAGCCCAGCCCACTTCCGTCCATCTCTTTCAAATGCAGACCAAACTGCCCAGAACTACTAATCCAGGTCGGCTAAACATTCCATCCTCTTACCAAACCGTTCCATCCTTCTCTGCCAACCAGGTTAATAAATGCCTGTAGTGACCTCTCTCCCCTACAGCCAAATTGGCCTCCCAAACCAAAAGTGCCTTTCCGACCGGTTCAGCCAAACCAGTCATCCAAACTAGAAGATCCATACCACCCAAGTCTCTCTTTTTTTTATGGACCGGCATCAACAATCCAGTATTCAAGGAAACCAACTGGCCGGTCAGTGTGCTGACATCGCCAATTTTAGAAAACCTTTAGCCCACTTACTTACAACCTCTTGTATCCGTGCTCTTAATTTCTCTTGTATCAATTGTAAACATTTTGTTATCAATAAAAGTTCGAAGTTTTATTCATCTCTCCGGTATGCTTCTGCTTCTCTTTAATTATTTGTCATATTGATTTTGAATTAAACTAACAAATGTAGCATGATGTAATTAAGGGCACTGCTTCCAATCTACTTTCATCCTAGTAAGATACCTTCAACAAGGTATTATTTTAGGCACCCCCTTCTTAAAATGTAGTAGTTAATAGTTTAAAATAAATCCTATGTAGAATAAGAAAACCTCTTGTATCTTCTTGTTGTGCTAATCTAGGAAGATGTACATTTAATATTAATGTATTTAAGATAGTAGGATCCTTCAAATCTACTGTGAAATTTGGAGCACAGTTGAAATAAATAGGATTATTGCATTAGTTAGACTAAATCATAGCTAAGATTGAGTCTTTATATTTTAGTAATGTTTGGTCTCCAAGGCATAATAGTACTGGAGTATCTATTCCTAACTTGATCAATGGTTTAATTGCTGTTTGAATTATTCTATGATGAATGTAATTATATCTTTTATGTTTGAATTTATCTATAGATAATGTTGATAATAATCTAATTTCTTTACATTCATTCTTTATGGAAATGGTTTGTTCATGATCTTTGATAGCTAAGGCTATTTTAAAATACAAAATACCTTTTTTGTAAATTTCTTCTACTTGTTGAGTAGGGATTGTTCATATTGAATAATTTTGACTACTTGGTATTACTAATGACTCTCTTAAATTAGTTGTCATATTAGAATTTGAATTATTTCCCTTAAGTATACGTCTTAGCCTAGACACCATTATTTAATCAATGTATAAATTAAAACAAAACCTTCTACACGATCCTAGTAATCAGGAATACCTAATCTGGGACCACCAAACTCAGGTTGACCAACGATGACACTGGCTTACCAACGATAACTAAGTATATGCAAATGGATAATGTAGTAATAAATGCAAAAATTAAATAAATCTACAATAACTTTGAGGCTCGTGTTCTAACCCATCATTGAGAGCTCTCTAGTGTGCCAGTATACGCCACTTGTGCCCGTGACACATTGTCCTCGACACTAGGGCATAACCTTATGTTCAATAGTGGTTACGACACTTGTGAAAGTAACAAGCTCTGTAACGTATCTTAGTCACCCCAGTATACCTGCATACATTAACTCTCGGGTCTTGACAAGCGTTATGCTCAGCAACTATGAAATTAATTTCAAGTAAGATGGTTTTGCCCCCTTCTGTGCTTCTAGTGTCGTGAGGATTTAATCAGCTTGAGATTCTCGGCTTGTTTCTCACTTGGGTTAGTCATCCTCTTGTGTGACTTACAGAAACCCTTCTTGAATGTAATCGAGGGTTTAAACCTCAATTTTAAACAATATCAGAACCACTGAGCCTGTCAGCCCTTGCTAGATAATATCCACTCCGCATCCAACCTCATAGAGACTCTAAGTCATCATCAGGACATTTTGAGAGCCTGTCCCCCATTACAGGGTAACTTGCTTAGGTGATGCATAGCGCCTCAATGCACTATGACATCCCTAGGGGTGGTGAAGATGGGAGAGCTTGAACAGTATGTTCCACCTATATTCCAAATTAGTCATTTATGGTATTTCTAGGAGTATACTTAGATATCCCAACTTTTAAAGTTGGGCATCTAATTTTTCTGCAAGCCTAAATTTTTGTATAAATTTTCCATAATTCATATGGAAGTTTAGGAATGCAGGAAAACTTACCGGAAAATCATTCTAGCTTGGTTGGATTTTGACACCTTGCAGCTGAAGAAGGTTCCAACAGAAATTCTAGCCTATTTATATGCTCCAATCTCGGCAATTCAATCTTTGTAATTAAACTATTAACTACTAACAACCTGCAACTACAGTTTGGTGCCATTATGGCTAAACAGTTATATCAACATACTCAGTCCATTTACATGATGCCATAATGTGCAAGGTGGCATGATTTTACTGACAGTATGAAAGAACATTACAATCCCCCCTACCGTGAGTGATTCTTTGTCCTTAAGGAATGGAGTGACAAATGTAAAACACAAAAAACGGAAGGGAAATAAGAGGAACCTTCACTGATCCGGGCATTCAACTAAGCATCAATGTGATTTCATTGCACTTCGTCACAATACACACCTGATGGCGTAGAACTTAAAGCTTATTTATAGCCATACAAGCTAATCTTAAGCTCAATTCTCATCCATAGCTTTTCTAACTACTTATGGTTTGCTACTAATCACTTGCTATGTTTCCTGACAATTACTTGCAGCTTTTATCTGATTATTATGTAATGGCAACATTTGTGCTCATTAATTATAATATCTTATTAAGTTGATGCTTGACTATGTAGCAGCAGCATGTACTGGGCAATGCATGTGGTACATTGAACCTGGTCAGTAAGGTAGAGTGTTTGATTTAGCAAAAATGTTTTCGTAGGCAACTAAAAGTTTGGGAGAAGAGGGTCAGTGCTTACTGTATTGTCTTTTTAGCCAACTATGGTAGAAACAGAGTAGAAATGCCCCATTATCTGTTGGATGCATCACATACCACTTCTGAACTCATACATCTTAAAGCAGCCTTATCTTTGATTTCTTGTTGACCAATCTTTTTTGCCATCTTTTTCAAAAGATGGTTTAAGCTTTCTAGATCAAGTGGAATATCACTGTAAGTGGTCATCCACTCAGCTCCTATGTCACAGCCTCTAAGATACAACACACTCATATCTGCATTGAAATCATGCCCTTGTATGGACCTTTCAAAGTTTGAACAAATGGTGCTGCTGGCATGGTTTCAACCAGCTTAAATTGACTTCTGGCACAATCATTGCATGCATGGAACTGTTGATACTTGCATTATTAACGAAGATACTCAGATTCTTTTTCCAGCAGAATCTGTAATCTTGATAGAATTTTGAGCTGTACTACAACAAACGATATTGACAGAGGCCCACTACTCTGCCTCTTCTTCTTGTGGCATCTACTCCTAGTTTGTAAGAGTTTGATCATTCGCAGTTCTCTCATCTTGTAAGGTTGAATTATGTAGTTGTCTACCCTTTCTTTGGTGGTTAGGGATAAATTTCATGGCATATGAAGCAGATCGCTTTCTACTTTTTAGAATAAGAAGTTTTATGGAACATCTTGGGGTGATTTTTTGACTTGGTTCTTGAAATAAAATTCTTAATAGCACTCACATCCATTCATCTAAATGAGTGTCTATATTTAAATATAGGCACCCAAACTTAAAAAAAAGACATCACATTAGACCGTCTAAATTTTTTTAGGCTATCTAAAAGAAATTTTGATTAGAAGGGCTTAATTTGGACACTCTAAATTTGGGTGTCTATTCATCCTTGACGACGTTAGATTTCTTCTCTCTCATCTCTTCTTTTCTCCTCTTGCTCACACCTTCTCTTCGTGCTCCCTTTTTCTCCTCTTTCTTTTTGAAGCTCACCATTCTTTTTGCAATTGCTGTTGCTCATCTCAACTTCAATTTACATCCTCCTCACCCAAAAAAAAAAAAAATATATATTTTTTTAAATATATTTTTTAAAAATGTGGTTGGATGATATAACAAATATAATTCGATCGTTGAGGGGTAGGTTAACAAAATATATATTGAACTATTTTTAAAATCAACTAAAAATATTATTAATTGGTATGGATGGCTAGAATATACAGACTGATGTGTCACATAAACTGTAATAAATGTTTAAATTTAGAATAATAGTATAGACAATTTAATTTAGATATTTTAAAAAGACAGTTCAATGTGAGTGATCTTATATAAAGTTTCCAGTAAAGTGGTTATGAGATGGCTTGAACTGGAATAGGTTTTCTTATTTTGTTGGTAGTTAAGAAAGGACTGGGCTTTTAAACGTTCTGCTGTCTTTTGAATGTGGCTTCAACAGCAGTATCTTGCACTTTAGCCTGCCTGCTACTAGGCTTGGTGAAGGTTAGGGATAGATCTAAGATCTTCTCTCAAGACATTACCAATGCTAGAGATGAAATATGGCAAGTTAGGTGAGGATTTACCTGTTTTATGCAGGATCTCAATTCTTCATTTTGCTTCTGGTAGTTTTCAACACTACGTTGAGTCAGCTTGTTAAATTCTGTAGCCTCACAAAGCAGTTTATCTTAAAACCGCACACCCTTCTTTAGCAAACTCCTCCTAAGACCTTGCCTCTTTGCACATCATGTATGATGCCAAATTTTTGTTTTTCCATCCATTCAAATAGTAGACATTTCAACATTTTGGCTTTCTATGACCATAAAATTTGAAGTAATTTCACATTTTCTGATCCATGTCCTGGGGTGTGAGCCATTGAAGGTAAAGAGCTTGACTTTGGCTAGTGTCTTCTTGAGTTGAGCTTAAGCATTTAAAATTCTGTTCAAGTTGAGCTCGATCTTGGAAAATTTATGCTTAATTTCATTCTAGTTTGAGGTCAAGCTTAGTAAATGAGATTCAAGTTGAGCTCTAATATTGGAATACTCAATTCAATGTGATTCCTATACACTCTTAGCTTCGTTGTGAACTGTTTTCAGATCTATTGCAGTTGAAAGACCTACCACATGATCACAACAATCAGCTTCATCTTCTGTAGTTGGTGGCCCCGTTTAGGCCATTCAAACTTTGGAATTAGCACAATCTTCACATGGAAAGAATGGATTTGATACCAAATTGTTGAGTTCTTCACAAGTGGCATTCCCACCCATTTTATCCTCTATCCTCTATTCTCAAGAATCTCAATCATTCATGATTATTGAAACTGACTATCAGAACTATTAATAACTTGTGGGCTACAAGTTGGCAACATATTGAATTGAACAAGGTGGCGTCATCCTGGCTTCACAGTTTGTATCAACATATACAAGAACATAACACAATTTCAAGCAAAGAATAGCAATGCTTATCTCTCATCATATCTTTGTGATGTGGGCATCAACGATGCAGATTTGACTTGATTGTACTTCCAAATTAGATTTGATTTTATTCTACAGTAGATTTGATTTTAATTAGTAGAGATTTAATTTTATTTTCATTTTAGGAGATATTTAATTTTATTTTTCATTTGATTTCCTTTCCAAATTTGAAGTTATTTGATTATGATTTTGTTTTTAATTGTCTTAGGTCTATGGTTCTTTATATGAGGATCCTAACTCTATTGTTTGAGGTAGAGCCAATGATTTGAATAAAAATTAATTTAGTGTGATTCTCCCCTCTCTCTTGGTGCCTACTCTCTCCCCCTGGTTTCTCCTTTCCTTCCCCTGGTTCTCCTTCTGTTTTTTTCCCTCCCCTGATTTCTCTTTCTGTTCCCCTATTCATCCCTTTCTCTACATCAACTTGATATCAAAGATAAAGTTCTATCCTTTTTTGCCTCCCACAACATCACTTTCCCGCAACCCATAACCAGCCATACAACTTCCCTCAGTCAACAACCCACCATACCACCACTTCCACTGTCCCACTACTTGTTGGCCACCCTACAAAGTTCTTACTGTGCATCCAATCGCATCATCTGCCGGCAGACCTGTCTCTACCAGTATTGCCTCTTTATATTGTCAAAAAAAAAAAAAAAAAAACAGTGTTATATTTGTAAAAAAAAAAAAAGAAGAAAAAGAAGAAAAAGAAAGAGACGTTCACTGTTTCTGTCCAAAAAAAAAAAAGGAAATCAAAGGGGTAGAGCAACCATAGCCACACGAAGACCCATCGCGGTGGCCCTACTCACTGAACTCGTCACCCACGACACTGTTGACCACCACAATCAATCGCTACTACTCCAGTCACCGTCAAGTCAAGCCAAACCACGCCCAAACCCAAACCCAACCTGACCATACTACGAACCCACCTGAAACCCTAAACGACCACTTTCATTAGATGACCCGAAACCTGAAACCCTAACTCGGACGTCCGTGCCAAAGCCTAACCCAAATCCCTAGCCTCCACCTTCCTGCAGAACAAAAAAAAAAAAAAGGAGAGAGAGAGAGAAGTCACGAATCGGGGTGTGCCGATTTTTCGTCGTCATTTTCTGTCTTTGTCCTCGCTATTGTTCTTCTTTGTCTTCACTTCATCAGCTTTGTTCTCATCATTATCTTCTTTGTCTTCGTGTTCATCTTCGTGGTCGCCTTCATCGCCGTCGCTGTTGCCTTCACCACTGTCGCCATCACCATTGCTGCTGCCGCCACCGCCTGAAAGAGAGGGCGTGCATTGAGTAGCCGTGCCGCTTCACTCCCTCTCTGCGTCTTTGAGGCTTGAGTAAAAGGTAAGGAAGGAAAAACAGCAGCGCAAAAAACGGAGTGAAAAAAAACACAGCAGATAAAATTCAGACAATAGAAGATCCTTATTACAAGGCAGTCTCAAACAAGCGGGTCAGATCATTTCTAAGGCAGTCTCAAACAAGCGGGTCAGATCATCTCCAGGTGTATTTGTTCCATTTTATTTTTGGGCAGCATATTTTGCTTATATTTAATAGTATTTAGTTTTATCTACGTGTGTCATTTTATTTTCCCCGTAAAAAAAATCTTTCACATCCTCTCACTACCTTAACATTTGATATACTCTTATTGTAATTGATTTTTGCTTTATCATTTTAATAGATTAGCAATACTAGTTTATATGATCTGAACCATCCAAAATCTCACAATAAAAAAAAAAAAATTTTGACGTGGATTGCCCATATTGTTTACCGGTCTCAATCATTTTAGTTATGTTAGTGTTGCCTGCACTTGCGAAGTGGTCGCATTATTTCTTATAACGCCTCTGACCCAATCATGGACTTTATCCAATTTGAAATTCTGAGTCAACAATTAGCTCAATTAGCTTCCCACCAACAACAATTGCAAGATCACATGATGGTCATTCAAACTGACCTGTCTACGACTCGTCAAATCAATTTGGACCTCACAAATCCACTTATTACTTTGGAAATAGGGCCTCACTTATCGAATGTTGACGACTTTGACGCATCCCATAATAAGGCTCACCGATGTAGACAAGATAATCAAGTCCCTCGGAGACCCAATTACAGACTCGACACTATGATCAAGAGTGGGATCCGGATGACCACCTCTTTAAAAATATCAAATTGGATGCCTCTATTTTTTACGGCTGCTTGGACCCTTGAGTTTTCTCTCATTTGATTCGAGATATAGATCATTTTTTTGAATAGTATGGTGTGTCAAAAGATAGGAGAGTTCAGTTTGCTAACCTCAAGTTGACCGAGAATGCCCAATTATTTTGGGAAAGTGTTAAGGATCTCCTTGTCAGGCATCAGGCCGCTCTTGTTAGGAATTGGGCTGAAATGAAACATATCTTCAAGAGAAATATTTACTCCGCTCCTAGTAGCAATTTACTCGACTAATGGAATGCCCTGCTACGGGAAAATTGATCCGTAATTGAGTATGTGACTCAATTTGATGACTTTTAGATAAGATGTCACATCATTGAGGACATGGCCATGACATTGAGTAGGTTTCGGTAAGGTTTACACGAGGATCTTAGGAGAGAACTTGTCATTTGTGGAGTTATGACTTTAGACTATGCTTATAATTTGGTTCGAGATTTTGAATTAGTCACCAAGATATCCTATCGTCAACCCACATTGCATACTTTCATTACCAATTTCAAATCTGTCTTAGGACGCCATCCCTCCACCAATTCCCCTGCAAAGGAGGCCCGGGAAAAGCGTGTCGAAACCCCAAGAAAAGATTCTCAATTACAGTGTTTTAATTATAAAGATTTTGAACATATTTCTTCTAAATGTCTAAGTAAAGCCTTATTAATTAAAGGGCAAGACGGAATAAACGAGGAATGTCTTGAAGAGAAAATATATGAATTCAAGTTAGAGGAGTTTGATAACTTAGATGGTAATGATACAGACACATCTGTGGGCTGCATCAATATTACCTCCTTTAGCCTCGACTCTCATTCTTTCTTCCCTGGTAAGCCATTTTTAGGCGTTATGCGATGCACCTTGGCATAATCCAAAGAGGCTGATGATTGGTATCGTCACGCTATCTTTCATATTTTTATTAAAGTGAATGAGAAGGCTTGCAATGCTATCGGGGATAGCAGTAGTTGTATCAATGCAATCTCCGCTAACTCTATTTCTTGTTTGAGGTTAAAGGCGGTCTAATACCCTAATCCATACAGCGTCTCTTGAATTGACACATCTTCTATATCCGTTAAAGAACGTTGTCTTATACCCATTCAATTTTTAGATACGAAGATCATATTTGGAATGATGTTATATCAATGGACGTGGGTGGTGCCATTATCGGACGCCCTTGGTTCAACGACTTGGATGTGACAATCTAAGGTCGTTCTAATTCCTGCTCCTGTGTTCACAAGGGGAAGAAAATTCGCCTCTATCCCCTACCCCCAAAACTGATGACTTCCAACAAAGGACTGTGGTAGTGACAAAATAATTATATATTATTAATCCCATAGCATTTGAATGGGCTGCTATTAGCGAGTTGGTTGTATTTGTCGTTATCGTCCTCGAAGCCCTTCTGAACTCTTCTATACAGATTCCTAATGAGTTTCATCAAATTTTTCAAAACTTTCAAGATGTCTTCTTTGAGGACCTTCCCAATCACTTACCACATTTATGCGAAATTTAACATGTCATTGATTTTGTTCTAGGTGCATTACTCTCAAACCTCCCTTGTTATAGGATAAATCCGATCAAACATGCCGAACATTAGAGACAAATTGAAGAACTCTTTTGCAAGGGATTTGTTCGAGAAAGTATGAATTCCTATGCGGTACCCGCTCTCTTAACACCTAAGAAGGATAGGTTTTGGAAGTTGTGTGTTGATAGTAGAGTAATCAATAAAATCACCGTGAAATATAGCTTTTCCATTCCTAGACTTGATGACATGTTAGATATGATTGCTTGGTGCACAATCTTTTCTAAAATAGATTTAAATAGTAGTTATTACCAAATCAAAATTCGTCCATAGGATGAGTGGAAAACAGCTTTCAAGGCAAAGGAAGGCTTTTATGAGTGGTTGGTCATGCCATTTGGGCTCTCTAATGCACTAAGCACTTTTATGAGGGTTATCACCTAGGCATGAGACAGTTTCTAGTGGTTTATTTTGATCATATTCTCATTTATAGTAAGACCAAGGAGTAACATTTAGAACATTTCACATAGGTTTGCCTTACTTTTAGAAAAGAAAGTTTATTTGCTAACCTTAAGAAATATTCATTCTTCTTAGATGAAGTGGGTTTCCTAGGCTTTATTGTTTCTTCTGACGGCGTTTCTGCCGGCCCTACAAAGATCCAGGCAATCATATATTGGCCTGAACCCAAATCCATCTATGATTTGAAGTTTTCACAACTTGGCCACATTCTATCGCCGGTTCATCAAGAGCTTTAGCACAGCCATGGCTCCCTTCACTGAGTGCATAAAGAAGGGTGACTTCATCTGGTCTCCTGATACTGCTAAAGCTTTCAAACTCATCAAAGAAAGGATGACAATAGTTCCTATCATTCGACTTCTTGATTTCTTTAAAGTGTTCGAAGTAGAATGTGATACGTCAGGTGTAAGAATAGGAGAAATTCATAGTCAAGAATGCCACCAAATTGCCTACTTTAGCGAAGAGTTGAATGATGCAAAGTGGCGATACTCTACTTATGATAAGGAGCTGTATGCCGTTGTACAGGCCTTACGATATTAGCGCCATTATTTGTTACCTTAAGAGTTTGTCCTCTATTCGAATCATAAAGCTCTTCGGTTTCTTAACTCCTAGAAGAAATTAAATTACAGGCACGGTCGGTGGATCGAGTATTTACAAGTCTATTCTTTTGTCTTGAAGCATAAGAAAGGAGTTAAGAACCAAGTGGCTGATGCCTTGAGCTGTCATTTGACCTTACTATCTGCTATTCAAGTTAAAATTATTGGCTTTGAAAGACTTAAGGAAGAATAAGTCCTGTCCTGATTTTAGCAAAGTCTTCCTCGCTTTACAATGTGGGCACTCGGACATCACGGATAGATTTTGTCTTCAGGATGGGTACTTATTCCGAGTTAATAAACTTTGCATCCCGAAAACGTTTGTCTGAGACTTTATAGTTTGGGAAGTTCATGTTGGAGATCTATCTTGCCATTTTTGACGTGATAAGATAATTGAGGAGGTTGAGCGATAACTTTACTGGCCTAGTTTGAAGAAAGATGTGGCCAAGATCGTCAGTACTTGTCAAGCATGCCAACTAGCCAAACACATAAAGAAAAATACAAGCATTTACACCCCTCTACCTGTACCTAATAGTTCATGACAGGACGTAAGTATAGACTTTGTGTTAGGGCTTTCATGTACTCCTAAGAAGCATGATTTTATTTTTGTTGTTGTGGATCGTTTTTCTAAAATGGCCCACTTCATTCATTGTTGCATGACTACTGATGCTTTTCGGGTTGTTTGACTTTACTTCGTTGAGATTATCAAATTATATGGTCTTCCTAAGACTATTATTTTTGATAAAGATGTTCGTTTTACTAGCTATTTTTAGAGGACCCTGTGGCATATGGTTGGTACCAAATTAAAATTTTTCATTACATACGATCCTCAAACAGATGGTCAAACTGAAGTCGTCAATCGGAGTTTAGGTAACTTATTACGGTGTTTGGTCCAAGAGCATTTTAGGAATTTGGACTTGATCCTTCCCACTCCCCAACTTGCATATAATAGCTCTTTCAATAGATCCCTAGGTATGAGTCCATTTGAAGTTGTGCATGGTTACAAACCCCGAAAACGATTGGACCTTATCCTGATGTCTTCACTGGTTAGTGTGTTTATGACGGTCGAAACTTTTGCATAGCACATTTATGACTTACACATCGAGATCAATAAACAATTAGAAGCTAACAATGCTTTATACAAACTTCACATTGATTCACATAAAAGATACGTTGAATTCAATTTAGGAGATTATGTTATGGTTCGAAGATCAGAGCGGTGCTTACTTGGGCATGTCTCTAAATTGTAAGCTCGTAGTGCCGATCCATTTAAAATTTTATAGCAGATTGGATCAAATACATATGTCGTGGGCATTCCATCTCATTTTGGTTTTTATTATACTTTTAATGTTGAAGATTTGAATACTTATAAAGGCGACTTTTCCCCACTTATTAATCCCTTTGCCTCCCTCCCGAGTGCGCCACCCATTGACTGTCCATCTACTCTTGCGCCACTTTCCTCCCTACCGGCATTCCACGATAAAATTGATACTATTTTAGATTAGCAAATTATGTTTACCAGAGATAGAGCTCCTCAACGCTTCCTTATCCGTTAGGTTGGCCGATCAGAATCTGAGAACGCGTGGATCTCTCGAGAAGCACTACAGCAGTTCGACCTAGATCTTTTGGAATTCTATCAGAGTCAGTAGGATTATATTTTTTTAAACCCAAGTCCAGTTGCTTCCGGAGATATTGGTCGCTCTGTTAGCTTTTAACCCCTACTTACACAAGTCTATCACCGTCGACGGAGGGTTGTACAGTCGCTCAACTTGTGGTAGGGGGATTGATTACAGAGGTTTTACTCGACGGGGAGAATTGCAACCACCTGGGGAGAATTGATGCAGGCATCAAGGATGCAAATTTGATTTGATGTAGATTTGATTTGATTGTAGATTTGACTTGATTGTACTTTCAAATTAGATTTGATTTTATTCTACGGTAGATTTGATTTTAATTAGTAGAGATTTGATTTTATTTCTAATTTAGGAGAGATTTGATTTAATTTTCCATTTGATTACCTTTCCAAATTTGAAGTTTTTGAATTATGATTTTGTTTCCAATTGTCTTAGTTATAAGATTCTTTATATAAGGATCCTAATTCTATTGTTTGAGGCAGAGTTGATGATTTGAATAAAAATTGATTCAGTGTGATTCTCTCCTCTCTCTTGATGCCTATTCTCTCTCCCCTGGTTTCTCCTTCCTCTCCTTCACCTGGTTCTCCTTCTATTTCTTTCCCTCCCCTTATTTCTCTTTCCGTTCCCCTATTCTTCCCCTTCCCTACATTACCTTGTCTACAAGTTGAATACATCTTTCCTAAAATTGATGCTAGGCTATGTTGATGTTATGTGTGAGTTGTGTTTGCAATTTTTCACTTATTTTTTAGCTCTTCATATTTGACCCTCCTGAACCGTGCAATGTGGAACCCTTATGCATTGGCGACCATTTTTAGAACTTATTTTTTAGCTTTTGGCGGCATTGCTTTGATCCATAGTTATAAAACTCAAGCTGGACTGGCTAGTCTGGCCTTTAATTGGTGACCCGGTCCCTTAGCTGGTTTGTTGCTCATGCAATTGAACCACTAAGGACTGGGAAGTATAGGCCCAAGTCAGGCGGTTCGCTGAAAAATTGCTGGACAGTGTGACACTGGCCCCAGATTCTCTTGAGAATTTAGATCAAGGGTCAACTGGAATTGCATTTTTATAGAAGGTGAAACGCTTTCATGTTTGAGGAGCTGGTGTGGGGCTCTTGCTGTCACATCCCGGGACTCCTCTGTCCTATAGTCCCGTGATAAATATTGAAAACTTCAAATATCAACAAATATACAATCATCATTGTTGCCATAAATGATATACAGGTGATAAACCTCAATATAATTCAAGATAGGAGAAAATAACTACCAAGATCATTTGCAGACCACAGCCCCAGGCCATGTCAACATGTACAAAAACCTATATGGGCATTACACTTAATAAGAAAATTTTAAAAGAAAAAAAATACAACAAGACAAAAGAGTCCTATGCAGTAACTCCGGAGCCAACAGGAACAGAGTCAACCTCCAAGTAAACTAAAATTTGCCTACCCAAAATTTTCCTTCTCTTTGTTTCTCTTCCTCATCCTACATATTTCTTCCCAGCTGAAAATGGGATCTTCCTCCTTCAATATGGCCAAAGGCCTCCTTTTAAATCAAACATAGCATTAGCTACGTTGATCCTCCAGGGGTAGATTAATGGAATTCCTTGTGACACTAAGCTTGGGCCATGCCTACTCACAAAACGTTTTCTTACCCCAAGTGTTTAAGCTTGGCCACCTCATGCTTAATTTGAATTCATCCTAATCATTGAGTTGCCGGCCACCTCATGACATAATTAGCCCCTCAATTCCTAATTCCCTGCTCGCCAACATGTATAGAAATTGGGGCTTTTATTAATTATTAGTTATGGTGTTAAGTTAGGTAGTTGTTCTGTGTCTAATAAGTAATTTAATGGGTTCGCTAATTTTCTGTAAATTGTCAAAAAAATAATTCCTGAATTATTTGGACCTCTTGCTTGAAATAATTAGGTTCTAAGCATGTCCCAAAAGACATCCAAGATGCAACAATTAATTGACCCAATTAATGCACCAAAATTATGATTGACGTATGACAAACATCACACAAAAATTCGGGATGTGACACTTGCATTACCCCTCTTCTTGA
Source organism: Nepenthes gracilis (assembly GCA_033239525.1). Classification (NCBI taxonomy): domain Eukaryota; kingdom Viridiplantae; phylum Streptophyta; class Magnoliopsida; order Caryophyllales; family Nepenthaceae; genus Nepenthes; species Nepenthes gracilis. Next base: position 7,897,717 of record BSYO01000026.1, on the reverse strand, counting down.
TGGCTGTTCCCTTTAACCACTTCCAGGTTAATTACGGAGCTTTTTCTTGGGTAGTGTTTATTAAAAGTTTTGGCTACTACATTTTGGACTCCTTAATATTTGTTATATTACTGCTGTGTTCATTTTTTAAATATATAAATTGAAAAGGATTTGAAATTTCTTGATTTGAAGGCAAAGATATTTGAATTTTATTGCATATTTATTTATGATTATTGATTAGAGGCTATCGAAGCCGAGTTGTCTGGCCATGGGCCAGACCACTTTTTAGAGAGCTTTGACAAGTGTGCGTTACTAATAGGCAGGTCTTGGATATTGTATATTTATGCTATGTAGTGTGATATTCTAATTTAATTGTGGAGGACATGGTTGATATAACTTTTCTCTTAGAAACAAAACATTTTCAAGCAAAAAAGGTTGAATTTTGAAATCATCAGGCTATATGGGAAGCTCAACCTGGTTTTTGATAGCATAGGCTTGGTGGTGATTCCCAGCCCATCTTGATGCGTTTGTTGAGCTTTGAGTGCCAAGATCTGGTTTTGATTACCACTAATTCAGATTGCTGATTATATATATAGTAAATTTTACATTTTAAATATTTTGTTTTTCTGACAGGAGGGAGTCAATTCCTCATCATGTTTGTTTTGTAATTTACTTTGCTGTGTTGATCTTTTGCCAGTATTTGGATTCTTCCTATTCTAGCTTTGGAAATAATAGAGTTGATGCTGGAGTTCATTCAATGCTTGACTGCTCTATCATAGCCCTGGTTCTGGTGCAATACTTTCTTGACGCTTCACAAAATTGCTTCTAAATTCCAACGCCTTTTATAGTAGATGAATTACATTGCTTCCAATTCTTGTAATCATCATGCTATGGTAAGATGAGGACGAAGACTCCACTTGGCTTGAGAACGTACAGATTGAGCTGAGGGGATAAGAGTTACATTTCTTGTAGCTTAATCTTCTAAATTTCAATGCAAAGAATTTCCTGTTTAACGGTTTTTCTGCTGCTTCTCATTAATTACCATATAGCTAATTAGTGAATCAGCCTACAAAATTGAAGAAAAGCTGGGAACGGACTAAAATAGGGAATTTTGATGTTAGTATCAAAGAATCATCCATGGCAATGATCGAGTCTCTAATATTATTGATGTCCTGTATAATCTGTAAAAGGTGAAGTTATATGGCATCTGTGCTTCTTGTTACTCTCACAAATGTAAATCATGTTGCACTTATGTGGCAGAATTGTTATCTTAACTGAAGGGGCAAAATTTCTCTACTTTCTGTTCCACATTATTTAGTTCTGATCTAATATCTCTTTTAGGGAGAAGTTGGAAGGCGCCCGAACTGCGACTTAAGTCTTGGGATGACCTTAACAAGCTTTGGTACGTTCTATTGAAAGAGAAGAACATGCTAATGACTCAAAGACAGATGCTTCAGGCACAAAACCTAAGATTTCCTAACCCAGAGCGTCTCTCCAAGGTTAGTTGGGTGAACAGGTTACTTTCTCCATTTCTACTTCACTGGATAAGAGAATTCCTTAATTTTCTTGAAGGCCTAATATGCTTATCACTTCCCATTTGCTTATGTATGAGTAGTGGTTTGTGATATAGTTCTTTGTAACTGAGTCTTAGATAGTCAAATACTTCTCAATGGTGTTCATCGTCATTGCTGCCATCATTTAGCAGCTTCACTGCTACTTTTCTTCAGTCTCATTTAGATTTTGAGATCAAATGCGCCAAGGGAATGCTCCTCCCTGACTTTTTTTTCTGATAAATGATGATGAAGTTATTCTACTAATTATCCAGAGAATCTTGGCACAATGCATCCTCAAATATCTGAGGGGTGCATGTCCAGACTGCCTTGCTCACACAAGATCACATACTGACCTAGACAATGGGCTATAAGCCTATAGCATTACCACAAGATCATCGCAACGTGCCTGTGACAACCTTCTCTGGTGACCTCTCTCCCTGTTTTGAAATATCGTATTTTTGTCCTTTTTATACCGGACAGAAGATCGATATGCATTAAGATGGTTCTGTCATGGTTGTTCACTCTCATAAAAATATGTGCAAACCAATCTACAATATCCATATCAGCGATTTCTCTTATGACCAGATTAAGTCCTGATCACTGCAAGGTTTCACGTGCTTGCTGACAGTCCAGAAGCAGAATCTCATGCATCAATATCTCACACTTCTTGCACATCTGACAACAGTCATTCATCCAGATGTTCCTTTCTGCCCTTTTTGCTGTACTATGTGTAATCTCATGCATCAACCTCTGTTTAATTAATTCAAATATGAGTGCACAATATTGTCATGAATCACATTAGTGGGCCAGCCAAGGTATTAGTTATCAATTTGTTTACTTGTTAGTGGTCAGTTTAGATTGTGGATGTAAAATACAAGAAAGTAAAGAAAAGGAAGTAGTACTGTAAGTAGATTCATGGATGCCTTGTAAATGACATGGATAAAATGACAATTGGATGACTTGACTGCACCAAGCATTTCTTCTCTTCCTACCAATTTTCTCTTCTCTCTCTATCCAGATCTCTCTCTCTGTATCTTCTCTAATTCTCTTCTAAAGTCTATATTCTCTCTGTATTAATTTGCCAATGTGATATATTTATTGGAAGAATCATTACAAATGTTATCAGAGCAGTTCTTTTCTAGAAATTTGCTTCTGATTTTTTTTTTCCTCCACAATATTCTTTATTTTCTAAGAATCAACCTAATTCTACATTGGCATCCGATATGCACAACCAATTGTGGTATCTTAGGATGCCGTAGTTGCTGAGACAAAACCCTACTTGGGACTGGCTTGCATAGTCCCTAATGATCAACGTAAATAGAAGGCCCTCCCGTTGCGTCTCCCTGATCTGATTGATAAGCATGGCCTGCACCTAAAGAAATGATACCGTCGCTTGGGAGTCCTTCGAATGAAGCTGCAACTGACAATCCTTGACCTCTTCCAACATCCTCCACTCGCGCATCATCGAGTTACAAGTCCAGTTGACTTCCTGCTCAACGAGATGCTGCTTATACATTGGCCTTCTTGGGCTTGTACTGGATGTTGCAATTGTAGTTCTTTAGGAGGTCCATCCACCTTTGCTAGTGCATGTTGAGCTCAATCTGAGAGAATAAGTACTTGAAGTTCCTATGATCTGTGAAAATGGTGAACATCTCGCTGTACACATGGTGTTGTCATATTTTCAGGGTAAACATGATCGCTGCCAATTCAATGTCGTGAGTCAAAAAGTAGGTCTCATAGTCCGTCAATTTTTTGGATTCATATGCTATCGCTTTACCATGTTGCATTAGGTTATAACCCAAATCTTGTAAGGATGTTCCAAAATGCGCCTCGTACTCACCCGACCTTTCAGGAATGGTTAAGTGCTGAAGTCATTCTCCACTTTAATTCCTAGAAACTTGCCTTGCATTGGTTAATCCAGATAAATTTGGCATCCTTCTGAGTAAACTTTGTTAATGATGTAGCATTCGTAGAAAAGCTTTTCACCAATCTCTGGTAGTAGCTTGTTAATCCCAGAAAGCTACGAACCTCTAATTATGAAGGTCTTTTCCAATTAGTGACGACCTTAATCTTAGCCAGGTCAACTGACACTCTTGCTCTAGATATATAATGTGGCCACGGAAAGCAAATTTGCTGAGTTGAAATTCACACTTCTTGAATTTTGCATAGAGCTATGCGCTCCTCTGTCTCAAGCGTTGCTCGAAGGTGTTCCTTGTGCTCAGTATCATCCTTTGAATACACTGGAATATTGTCGATCATACCATTACAAATTGGCTTACGAAGGGCTCGAATAACCGATTCACTATTTTATGAATGCTACTGGTGCATTGGTCAATCCGAAGGGCATCACAATGAACTCATTGTGGCCATATCCTGACTTGAATGCCATTTATGCAATATTAGTCTCCCTAATCCTTAGCTGATAGTAGCTGGATTGCGAATCAATCTCAAAAAACAAAACACTTGCGCCCGACACAACTGGTCAAATAGGTCGTCAATTCTCGAAAGCAAATACTTGTTCTTGATCATCACTTTGTTTAGCTCTCTGTAATTAATACAAAATTTCAAGGAGCCGCCCTTCACAAATAGGACTGGAGCTCCCTAAGGCAAAGTTCTAGGCCAAATGAAACCCAAATTGAGAAGCTCCTGCTGCTGAATTTTCAATTCATTCAATTCGACGGGCACTACTTGGTAAGAAGCCTTAGAAATCGAGGTTGTTCCTAGGATTAGCGCAATAGAGAAGTTGATATCTCTCTCTCGTGCAAGTCCCAGCAAGTCCTTGGAAAAAAGTTGATGAACTTTGGGACAATTGAAATGTTCTCAATCTTGGATTCCTTCACCTCTGCTATCGATACCAGAGCCAGGAATTCTTTGCAACCACTCTAAAGTAAGTGTCTGGTGTGCAGCACTGACATCATCGGAAAGGGATCCTTGCTATTTACATCTTGGAACCCAAAAGGCTAATACTCAACCATCACAAAATGGACAATCTTCTCAGCATAGTTAATACTTGCGTGGTATGCAGCCAACCAGTCCATGCCAAGAATGATGCTGTACCCTAGCATATCAAGAGGGATTAGGTCTACAGATAGGTGATAATCACCCACTTGAGCAAAATAGTCGGCATAAACCACATCAATAGTCACGGTTTCACCAATTGGAGTGGGCACTACCAGCGTGAAGTCAGCTCGGAGTAGCCTCCAAGTGTGGCACGGAATGAGATGACATAAAAGAATGTGTCGCACCATAATCAAATAAAGTACATGCAGGATGATTAGAAATGCAAATAATACCTTGCACCACTATGAGAGAGTCACGAGCCTCCTGGTCAGTCTCTGCATAGGCTTGTCCTTTAACCTGGGGCCTCTGCTGCGTAGTCTGTGGTGCTGATGATCGCTTTGACTCATGGAACCTCTTACAAAGTGCCCAAGCATGCTGCAGCTGAAGCATATGTGTGACTCTTCTCGACCTGTTGGGGGGGTGCCAGGAAGGAAGAAACCAAGGAAGTAGTAGTTATTGGTGCTGTCGGTTTGCAATCTCGAGCAATATTGCCAGTCTACTGGCACAAGAAGCAGCACCATATGTCCTTCGGTCTACCCGTCTTTTGACACTTGCTCAAAGAAAACTGCTGGGATCTGCCCTTGGGCGGTATACAAGTAATGTTGAAGCTGTTCTCTCTTGAGCAAAGCCTGCTCAATCAACATATCACGCTATATAGACTGCACTGTACTCTACCAAATCGAATTGTACGAGCAGTATCTGGATTGCCTTAGCCAAACCATCTTAGAAGAGCCTTGCTTTCCTCTCCTCATTTGCTGCTAGATAAGGGCGAAATGCAAGAGGGTTGTAAATCAGGCCTCATGCCAAGCTACTGTAATGGTCCCTTGCATGAGAGACAAAACTCTGCCTCCTTGCTCACCCAAATACAAGATGGGAAGAACTTGTTGTTGAAGCATCGCACAAACTCCTCCCAAGTGATCTCCTTTGCTATGATGTTAAGCTCACACTTGACCATTCTCCACCCATGATCAGCCTCGCCTACAAAGCTACTTAGGGTTAAGTGGACCCCATCCTTTGCCTGGCATCTAGTGACTTCGAAAGCTTTCTCAATGCTGTCAATCCAATCCTTGTCAAGCATAGGGTTAGGTAGTCCAACGAATTCTAGGACCCTCTAATCCATGAAATTCCTTATAAGTTGGTGCTCTCTATCATGAGGGTGCGAGTGATATCTAGTTGTAGGGATAGTCACTGTTCGTAGTCCTAATGCTTGGGTGCTAATTGCTTGATTAATCAGTAGAGCCATATCTCGAAGTGTACTACGAAACTCCGCCATCTTCTGCATTAGTGCCTTGAGTTGCATTGCGGGACCCACCAACATTCACGCTCCATTTTCAGACATCTGCTTAAGAATAACAACCAAGGGCTTAGAATTTCCATCTATTTTAATTCCTATTTGACACTTCAACTCTAGACCTAGAATATGCCAAATATTCTAAGTTCTTAATCACTTAGTGAATCCTAATATTTTTCAAATATTTTTGACTCTTAAGTTCTCAAGTGTTTTTACAAAACCTTATATGTTTGATATCATATAAGTGACTCCTAAATGGACCAATCGATCCCCATGGTGAACACTGGAATGCCAAACATATTAAATCTTGCAAATCCCAGGCTCTTAAGGTTACTAAAATGCTTTTTCACACAATTCTCTCCAAAGATGTCCTTCCTTACAAAATGGACTTGTATAACCTTCTAAATCCTAACAATGCCTAATGACTGAACTATCCTTAATGAAATATAATTACTTAGGACTTTTTCACTCCAAGTGCTTCTCGGCCCACTAACTTGCTACCCCTCATCTAGACGTGATTTGTGTGTTCTTCTAGGGTAGGTCCTCCTGGACCGCATCAATATCCCCTTTTTTACGTAGTCCCTTGCCCACAAGGGTGAAATGAGAAAACCTCAATGCAATCGCATTGCAGTCTTCCTGTGGTAACCCAAACATGGGGCGCCCGCCACCTAGCTCAAATAACTCATGGGAAAAACTTTGGTCATAATACATCATAGATACAGTAAAAGTAACGACATCTATAAAATCAATAAGAATAAAAGCCATCCATCAAAAGACTAACTCTTCAAACCATAATGTCCAGTACATCTAATAACAAAGCGTCACAACCCTAATAAAGCTCTCCACTACCATGGTAAAAGTAAATCCTTGCAAACTCTCAAAATAAAAATAACTAAACTCTGGAATCATCTAGTTGCAAGCTCCTTAGCAAAACTTGATTGTTGGCAAGCTCGACACTACTTAGGAGCCAATAAAATGCAAAGGTGAGCAAAAATCTCATCGTGTAATAGTATCAATAAAAGAGTAAGCAATAAACGTTTAGGATAACAAAATTAGGATAAACAAAAGCAATATTAATCTCATGAGTGAACCGTATTCTATTTGAGACTTTACGATATGTTGTAGGCACGACTTGATTTTATGACAAGAATTAACTACCAAAGGTTACCTTGAACCCAATATATCATGAGTATAATTGGGATTCCAAGGACTCTGAATATCAATAAGACAAGTTTTGCTAAACCTATCTTAACAGATGTCACTACAATATGAAATACCATTAACAATATCCGCGGATCTTATTATGTTATTGTGGACCAAAGGCCGCACATTTCCATCCTGGACGGTTGGGTTTATAACACGAGGTAACTGACACTAGTGACTTAACATGCAATAATTCCCTTTGCTCAATCTGGGATAGGAATTGCTCACTGAGATTCCTTTCGCCCATTCCAGGTATAGGAATAAACACTCATCCTGACAATTCTTTTGCCCAATCTAGGTATAGGAATTTCTCATTGAGATTCTCTTCATTCTATGCTTAGGAATTAGCACTTATGTTTACATTTCCCTTTGCCTAATCCGGATATCGGAATTGCTCTTTCAAATTCGTTTCATTTATTCCAGGTATAGGAATCTACACTCATGCATATCAACACTCGGTATCCCTCACGTTGATATTTTTCGATATTACGCCATATGATAGTTATATAATTATAAGCATTTCTCTAAGAAATAGTGCTCGATCCACTAGGACATGAATTAGATGTTGGATAACCATGGAATATGATACGATTTTGCATATACTTCTTTATACTGTGCTATTTTTAGCGGTTTCCTTTATCTACTCAAACGCAAAGAAGATGCCACTGAGAATTGATAAGAGAAGACTCCCAATTAACAACGAGGTGAAAGAACAAATCTTAGATTAACAAGAAGGGTGAAGACTATCTAATGAAAGGGCTATTTTCACTTGCCTCGGGATGCATGAAAGATTCAAATCTTTTCCACTAATGGACACCAAAGATTCTCCACAAATAGATCCACAAAATGGCACATTCAAACTCAGGCCAAGGAAGGAGGAGGCTAGAATATTGGTAGGTTTTGTTCTCTTTCTTTCATCTCCCTCTCTTCTCTTCTGTTTCTCTCTCCTGGCTGTACCTCTCTTTCTCTCTTTGCTGCCACACTCTCTAAGCGCTAGGGTTGATGATGACAATATGTAGGGCGATTAGGGTCAGGTTTATATAGTGATTAGGAATTGAGAGTGAGGGAGGGAAAGTGGCTCTATTTTATATATTTTTAATTTTTAATTCAAATTACACAATACTAAAGGGGAGGGGATGACAGTTGCATGCATGGGAGCAAGGAGTAAGGGGGCAGCGCAGAGGTATTTTAAGGTTTCTTGTAGAAATTAGGGTTTTGGGTTGTATTTGCTAATTTTTAGTATCTTAATGACTTCATTTTCCAATTCTAATTGCACACGTATATATAGAATTTTAGATAATAAAACAAAATACTGAAAATATTTTGATTGTTTACTAAGGGAATTACCAAAATGCCCTTCCAAAACTTAAGCGAATTTAACTTGTCCAGGGTCTTTATAATATTAGTCCATATTTTCCTAAAATTTATTAGCCCCATAGGATTCAATCTTCATCATTATTTCCATAACTAAAGACATTAATCGATCAGGAATCTAATTAACCCAGATTTGAAACATTGGGGTATTACACTTCCCATGTGGCATCCTCCTCGAAAATCCCTTTCCACCTCACAAGGATCTTTCATTGCTTTGCATGTCATCCCTCCTCAGACGGTACTGGGTTGCTTCCTTGGGCCCCATTAACGCATTTCCACATCATCAAACAATGACAACTCTTTGGCAATGAGGTTCGAGCTCCCCATTATTTTCTTTTACATGTTGATGTGGAAAACAAGATGTAGTAAGGTTGTTGGCGATAAACCTGGCTTGTACACCACCTCTCTGACCTGTTCTAGTGTTTGGAAGGGCTAGTAGTATCTCTAGGACAATTTGACATTGAATCTCTTCTTCAAAGATAATTGTCGATACTATTATAATTTGAGGTATATGATCTTCCCGGGCTCGAAATTCAGATCTCTCTGACCTTTGTCATGGTACTTCTTCATCCTTTCTTGAGCTCTCATAAGCTCCCTTCTGAATTTCTCTAGGATCTTGTCACGAGTTGCCATTTCTCCCACTATATTTTCATTACGGGCTGTTCCTTTATTGCAGGCACCTAAAAACGATGGTGTTTTACTGTACATAACCTCAAACGTGCTCCACTTCTTTAACGCTTCTTCTAGCATGTTTTCTCCATTTGCCCATCATCTACGGGTAGTAGGAAGAGCTTACCTTCAACTTGCTCCCCTGCAATTTGAAAAGCTCTTATAAAAAATGATTTACAGATAATTTGCCTTTGTCAGTCACAAAGCTCTTATAAAAAATGATTTACAGATAATTTGCCTTTGTCAGTCACACTAGTTCTGGGAATCCCATGTCTACAAATGTTTTGGTCACACTGCTACTCTAAAAAGGGTGCTTAAGAGGGATGAAGTGAGCACACATGCTAAGCTGATCAGCTACTATCAATATGACTTCAAATCTCCCACTGTTTGATAGGCCTTCAGTGAAATCCTTTGTCAAATCATGTCAGATCCTCGTGGAAATTGACAATTGTTTCAATAACCCCATATGTCCCATTGGTTGTATTTCACATTTTGACATGTATTGCAGTCAGCTACCAACTTCTTTACAGCCATTTTCTTATCTTCCTAGTGAAAGAAGTGATTTACTCAGATACATGTCCTCAACCACCCTGTGTGACTGCCGTCCTTGCTGATATGAAATGAGTGAGGATGTCTTCCCTCAGTCTGCAATGTATAAAGCTTTTGTAGTAGGCCAGTTTGTCCTTTAATGTGTAGTTCCTTGCCCCGTCCTCTCAATTAAGCAATTTTGTGTAAATCTCCTGAGATTTGGCATCACTTTTCATGGCTTCACTTACTCTATCCCATTTATGTCACTCAACTTCACTAATGGCCATCAAGTTGCTTGGCTCTGGAACATCCTTGTGCACGCTTCGTATTATCAGGCTGCCCTCCTTTTGCAAAAGGCATCCGCAGCTTTGTTTTCCTTTTCTAGTTAATAGACAATAATGTATTCAAATCCGAAAAACTTTACGAGGTGTTTCTGTTGTTCCATCATCAATATTTTCTACTCTAACTGGTGCTGCAAGGCCTGTTTATCAATGATGCTAGTGAATCATCGTCTGAGTTATTGCGCCTTTTTTTCTATAATAAAAATAGAATATAAAATATTAATAGTTTTTTTTTTACTTATATAAGTTTTTAGTTCTTTACTTCAAAAAAAGAAGATTCAAATGCAAAAAGGAGAGAAAGGTTTGAATTTATTGTCTATAAGGTCTAATCAACTTTCAATCTAATAAACATTAATAAATTGATTAATAGTGAATGTGGAAAAATGAGTAATAAACCTTAGTAGAGACTGGTACGATTCAATTTAACATTTTATTCATTTAGGTTTGATTGTGCCATAGCTTTATAATTTGGATTAGGTTTTGTTTATCGTTGGATGAATTGCATTGCTGATATTAATTCCAAAACAGAAGCAGTTGGTACAGCTAATCTTTGAATAGCTAACAATTACGCTGTAAAAATTGGATAGGTTCGATATATCTTCATTGGTCATCCTAAAAGGATCTGCTAAATTCATTGAGTTGTTCCCAAGAATCAAAACGGCCAATTATTAATGGAATTCCTTGTCGGCTCTATCTGAGATGCTCATTTGGTTGAGAACTTCCAAACACATTGTAAGCTGACAAATACCCAACCCGCAATGAATATGGAAGGTATAGTCATAGACTCCACAATTTAATTGTGGAGACAATGGCCAACATCTCTCTCACAAAAGTGCTCTAGGTTTTCTTCATAGGGCCTAAAGTCTTGAAGCCTTCAAAATGTGAAATACATGTCAGCTCATATCTGAGTTACTTGGCCTGTGTGATTCATGAAACATTTCATCAATCATTGGGATTTGAATTCAGTCCTTGACAGTTGCTTCATTCAATGTGCAGTAGTCTATGCAGAATCGCCATGTGCAATCATTCTTATGGACCAACAACACTGGATAAGAAAATGGATTGGTACTTGGTCAGATCACCTCATTTTTTAGCATCTCCTCCATTTGCCTTTCAATTTCGTCTTTCTGGAAATAGGTGTATCAATAGAGCAGTACATTACTGGGTTACTTTCATCTTTCAATTGGATGTAGTGGTTGTAGGGCCACGGTGGAGGTAGACTTGTGGGCACCTCAAGAACCAGTTGTTGGCTTTCCACCACTGTCCTAATTGCTTCTGGCAGCCTTTGAAGCACTACTTGCAGTCCCTCTCTGAACTTCCCTTAAATCTCATTCGGTCGATCAACGTTAGTCTTGACCGCTAGAAGACATTGGGCTCCCTCTGTAGAACTTCCCCATGGCGTTGGCTTCACATTGTTTCAGCTCCTTAGGATTTGTCACCAACCATACTCTCTTCTTTCCATTGAGCTTGAATTCTATCTTCATTTCTTCATAGTCAGTGACCACTTGACCCATTTTTTTCAGTCATTAGTCTTAGAGTAGGGGTTGTGTTAGAGGCTTTTGAAAGTTGGAAACATAATTGACATTTTTCTCATCGATGGGACAAAAAGGATTCTCCATTTGGCAATCTATTCCTGCATGATTCTCTCCCCACAATTCACAAGTCATATGGGGTGGGGGGGTGTGTGAATGACATTCACTTTCATTGACTCCATTTGCTTTGAGTGGGCCGAAAAAAGGTGAAAGTGTTGTGAATGCTTAAAGCTCATATACTCTCATTGCTTTTTGCTTGATTTCTTTCTGAGGGCCATTGATAGTTATTTTAGGATATCTCTTCCAAAAACTCATATGTCTCTTAATGAGTCTTATTCATAAGTACTCCCTCAGCTACATCAACTATAGTTCTTGTGTTGTTGTTAAGACCATTGTAGAAGATTTGAACCTGTAGCCACTTTGGCAAGCCATGTTGTGGGACTCTTCTTAGCAAATCATTTTATTGCTCCCATGGTCTATGCAAGGAAACTATTTTCAATTGATTGAATGTGGTGATGTTACTCCTCATCTTTGTGACCTTTGAAAGGGGAAAGAACTTGGCTAGGAATTTTTGAGGCAACTCCTCCCATGTAGTGATGCAACTGGGTGGAAGTAAAGTAGGCCACCCTTAAGCCAATGGTAAGAATCTCAATCTAGTGGCTTCATCAAAAACTATGTTGTGCTTGAAAGTAATCCATCTCTCTAAGAAGTTGGAAATATGTGCATTCAAATCATTACTTGGCATCCCAGTCAATTGGACAATATTTTGGTTCATTTTATTACAGCTGGCTTGATTTTGAAATATGCTTGTATGGCGGGCCTCTTTAAGTGTCATTGACACTTGGGAGTGCAAAGTCCTGAAGAGCCTTAGGACTTCCTACTTCTTGATTCTGTTCAGCTATATGTTGCTTTGCGTTGGTGCATTAGTGTATGTTCTCTTTATCTTGGGTTCTAAAGACAGTAGTTTTATACTTTTAAATTGTCTCATATAACTTGACACCTGCACAAAAGATCCACAAAGAATAAGTGACAATATAAAGCATATAAACAAGAAGCTGCTCCCCTGTTTTTTCATTATATTGATTTTTTTTATATTTTTACTAATAGGCACTCCCATCAAAACTAACCAAATTAAGTTAAGAAAAAAAAATACCATAGTTCAAAGTGAAATACATGCCCGAATAATGCCTAAAAGACATCTTATCAAACCATGCCTGAAGACAAAACGAAGGAAACACAAGAAAATAAAGCCAAAACAAGTGATGAATAATTTAGACTAATGCAAAAACAAAGTGGTATTGATATTAGCAAGATGTAATCAATTTATAGTGCCAAAAACGTTATGTATTAAATGGCAAGTGTATAATATCATAACAAATAATAAAATCGATAAATCTAGTATCATATTCTAATGGATTGATTTTTTACTATGTAACAATTTGAGCATTCTCTTAACATTGTAAACAACCAAATTAAATGAGGGAATAACTAAATAACTAACCGATTAACTAAATACTAAGAAAATTGCACTATGAGATGAAATTCAATGAAGAGAGACACTTGGGTATTTTTCAATTTCACCAATATATCACCTTTTAATTTTTCATGTGCAACATTTAATCATAATGATAATCAGGATAACATGAACATTTAATGATTCTCATTGGTTACATCAAAGTTATGGTTAAATATCTATTCATTATGTCTCTATGTGAATAAAATACGTAACTATGCATTAATCTCAATCCATCTACTTAAAAATTGCACAAATCTATGTAATATATACAAATGCAACTTATGTCATTTCTCTCATGATCAATTGCATATGTATATCCTCTTAGTCTCAATATAAAATATCAAATTATTCAAATGGTGATCAAACATTCAAAAGTATTAAATATACAAAAAATTTATCATAAAGAGAAAATGTTATTTCGTGAACAAATTTCAAGGGTACATACGTCCACTGTAGGCTACATCTACAACCTAGTAATGAAATCTTAGCTTATGTCTGAATAAACTACAAATATGAAAATAGTGGTTTTATCCTTTCAAAGAGGGAGTTAAGTAAAGAGGAAGAAAGATAGGGAGAAGATGCTAACAAGGAAGAATATTAACCAAGTATCCGAAGATAAATTAGAGAACTGACTTTTAAATGATCCAAGTAGTCTCCATAGCAAACATAGGAGGTTGCTGAAATATTATTTTTGCGAGTACCGAGCTTCCAGAGTCGCCAAAGTGCTCTTCTACGTAATTCTCTTTAAAGATGTCCTCCCTACTTATAAAATGTGCTTATATAGCCTTCTAAACCCTAATAATGTCTCATTATTGAACTATCCCTAACGAAAGATAATTACTTAGGCTTTTTCATTTCAAAAAATGCTTCTCGGCCCACTAACTTGTACCCCCTCATTTGGTTACAATCCATGCACTCCTCCAGGAGGGTCTTCTAGTCCCTCATCAAAGTGATGGGCAAGTTGAGAGCTTTTGGTGTGACCATTCTCGTAGTGATAAGCCAAGTTCAAAGCCCCCATCATAAGAGTCTTGTGGATCTCCTCGATAAGCCAAGGTTGAGTAGAGATTGAGGTAGCAACAAACATAAGGCCCACGAGAAGGATGGCAAAGCTAAAGGTAGTGTGGATGGTTCTTGTGTGTGGGACTGCACTTTGCAAAAGACTTCCCTCGAATGGAGAAGCTAAATGCCATCTAGAAAGTTAGTGAAGGTCATCCTAAGGAGGACAAGCCACGTTGAATAGGGGCGATGCGGTATATCTACACAGTCTAGGTAGTGCTAGTAATGGTCTAAAGTACGTGGACATCGAACTCAAGGGAAAATTCATCGTGGCAATGTTGGATATGGGAATAACACTACTTTATGACCAAAGGTCATGAATAAGTATAAGCTTGATTTGGTTACAGAGTTGGATTAGGTAAAGACTGTGAACTCTAGCCCTCTCCCTATTTGAGGAATTGTTGGTAACATTCCAGTAAAGATCAGAGGCATGTGGAAGAAGCTAGACTTCACAATGGTGGACCTAGACAACTATACACTCATCTTCAGTGTCAAGTTCTTCCAGTTAGCGAAGAGTATAGTGATGTTGCGGGACAAGTGTTAAGTTCTTCCCTTGCTTAATTCTCTTTTCTTCTCTGTCTGGATCTCTCTCTCTCTCTCTCTCTCTCTATATATATATCAATCTTCTCTAATTCTCTTTATTTTGTTGACATTAATTCTCCCTTAGATTACTAGGAAGAACATTACAAATATATTTTGGATGGAGAACCAAAGGCATTAGTACACGTACCAGCTGAAGTCTCATGAAAATGGATTCACCCCATCCAAAAGTGGTATGCACTTTTGATTTAGAAATGCCATCTTTATCGAAGGCCAAAACAGCCATTGGTACATATACCAGCTGAAGTTTCAAGAAAATTTATTCACTCCATCCAAAAGTAATATGCACTTTCGGTTGGGAAATGCCCATCTTTGTCAAGGGCCAAACAGGCCTCTCTTGCCTGCCAATCACTTTGAGAAATACCCTTGATCAAAGATGCCAAAGAAAAGGGAAGGAAAATCATATCTGTCTTCTCCGTGACCCAGTCCCCATAGTGCCAGTAATGCAGCCACTATAGTGTCTTTACTAAACCTTTTAACTATAATTCTGGGCTTCGTGGTCTGTTAATCTACCATTTTGAACTATATGAGATTTTTCATGGATCTATCCCTTTTTTTTCAAGCTAATTAAACCCAAACTTTTTTCACTAAATAGCCTTTCTTTTCTAGTTTAAGGTTTTTTTTCTTTTCTTTACAAGTTCATCCCACCCAAAGTGATTGAGAATATGCTGATAAAACGCCGATAGCCTAATGTTAGCTTTTAAGTCATAGGCTTTAATTTAAAGTTGTGACCTATCAACCAACTGATAGTAAACATTTTGTAACATAAAAAATTCAAAACTTTTTTCAATCTCATGCAGTATCCAAATTAGTTCTAGCAGTCATTTCAATATGAATAGAGGAACCATTGCCAATCTGCCACTGAACACCTTCCATGCATTATTTTCTTGCTCTTCCGAATGGATCTCCAAATAAAACTTGATTTGTATCAATGTTTGGAACATAACTAATCCCCATTGGAACAGTTTTTTACTTCAGGAATCTTGTCACTATTGATGAATAATCTCTCTTGAGTTGCTGACCTTGTTTGGTTGGCATTCTAAAATTAAAAGCATCAATGTCATGAAAACCCATTATGCCTTCCATCGTTCATAGGCATAATGCTTTCCACTTCTTCCATTGAAGAATTTTTTTCCTCCATCATTTTCTGCGCCTAGAAAAACCCTGCCATCATGCTTGCAATTTTCTTACACAAACCTGATATTTAAAATATTGGCTTATGTTTAGATGTAGGCTATTAGCTAATGCCTTTGTAATTATTTTATAGGAAGCATTATATAGGCTAGTAGGCCTAAATTGAATTGAAATTGAATTGCTCAGCAAGAACATTTATCTTAAGCAAAAGAGTGATTTGACTAAATTGGTTTTTGTTGAGAAAAACACCATGATTTGGGAAAGAGAGGACAGAATTACTAATCATGCCCAAAAATATGCATGTACTCTTAGTAAAATGATAGCTAACATGCCATCAGGTCGCCCAATTTGGTTGGTACATTGAAAATAGAGCAAGGCTTAACTCCTTGGGCATAAATCCCTTTGCATTTGGCAAATTCTTGTTCTTCATCGTGATAACTTTGGCTTCCATCCCTTGAAGCGCATAATCAACACATCGGATTTGTTGAAGTGAAGATCTCCTTGTGGTTGCTACATGGATGAAAAGATTAGTATTCGGATTGGTTTTGAGCTGTATTAGTATTGAAAATATTGGACAATATTTTTAGTATTAGATATATAGGAATAAAATTTTTCCTGAAAATTATTAGCTAATAAGGCTATCTTGGTCAATGTGTCGGCCACACATATGGTATATTGGTTGATATTTTAAATATTGACTAATATATTGCAAATATTGGCAACATGGAAATATATCACAATATTGTTAAGGTATTAAGAAAAATCGTTATTGGTGGGTTTGATACTAATATATATCAGCCAATATTTATAATTTCGGCCAATATTTAGCTCATGAGTAGCTAACAACAATTTCTTCCATTCCACAATTCTCAATGCCCCCATCATCCCCCTTTAAACCACTTACCTAGGTCTTCTTTTGTTGTGAAGCTCTTGGTGAAAAAAGCTGTGTTTTTGTCACTATCTCTGAGACAGTTCACTTTTGCTCTCTGCTTTGTCAAATTGTTCCCTTATTCTCGGCTGTACTTTGGGCTTCTACTCTCTCACGTTCTCTTCATCACCCCTTAGTTGGATGTCCTCCAATACCTTGTATTTTTTTTTTTTTTTTTGAGCATTGTTTGCACCTGCCCAAAACTGGATTTATTACATTGGATGAGCTCCCATGCCTCCCTGGACTGTTCTTTCCTCCATTCTTCTCTAATAAAATGCTCAGAGTCTTTGTGAATAGGACGCATTGCTTCAAATTGGAGTAGCCTCTCTTGTCTTGATTGGCCCAAGTCATTGCTTCTCTGTAGTGGAATCTGTCTATGGTTTGAATTGTTATGCTGAATAACTTTGCAACAAACATTAGGAAAAATTTGTGTCCCACTGTCATTTGTCAGTGTGCTATCAAGTTTTTCAAGACTTTGTTGTCTCCCATGTTCAGTCTCAATTCTTCTAGACCCTGAATCTTGGCACAGGAAGACACATATGCGGTTTAAGTAATCATGTTTATTAGTGGTGTGAATGGCTGTGGTATGTGGAAAATGGAGAGATGGAAATTATAGCTAGAAGGTCTGATGGCCTTTGTATCTTAGTTTGGCCAGTATCTTTTAGTGATTAGCTCTACTGTTCTGGCTTTCAGCTTTTTTTTGGAATGCTACAATTCATTGTTTGAATGACCAACTGTGCCTCTCTCACTATTTTGTTCAAAACAAGAAGAAGATCCAGCTTTGGGATTTCATCAAAGGCTTGATTGACTAAGGTCTCTCTCTCTCTCTCTCTCTCTCTGTGAATCTCAGATCCTAATGGATGGCAAAGGAAATTGGCTGTCTTTGCTATCAATTGTGAAGCAGAGGGAAGGTCAAGGGGTGAACTGCAACCCCCTCCCTTGATAGCATTTTGCTTTTATCTGTGGATTTGTGTGTTGCGAGCTTGGGTAGGCTGATTGGAAGAAAGCTGGAGTGGATAGTTGATGCTCTGTTCAGCGGTTGTTTGAATGGCTGGAGAGAGTCTACAGCAACTCCAGATAGATTTTTGACGTCAGTTCGGTCAAAATCGAGGGTTTCTGCTTTGAAGGTTGAAGCTAAAGGCTTAGAGTGGCCTCACATGGATGATTTTTTTCTTTTTTCGCTTGTTAGAACTGGTCCAATGGGTTCAGATGTGGAAGCAGTGATTGGAAGCTTCACTGTGAGGCAGACAGTCTAATGGGGCTGATTGCGGATGCTTGTCTGGTTGGCTGTGGTGCTGTTTATTATGGGTGCAGTAGGGTAGGTGATTTGTGATTTCAATGGGAAAGAGTCATTAATGCGATGGTATGCCAACTAGATTGCCTGCATTGGTCTTTGGACAGCACAATACAATGGTGGCAGGCTGACAGCTCAGTGGCTGAGAAGTTTGAGCTATAATTTCATCACTTCTAATGTTCACTACAGCCTGTTGACACAAAAAGTTAACTACCTAATTAAAAGTTACATTTGTTTTTTTTTCCCTGCCATTGATTGAGGGGAAGCTCAAATTCATTTTTCCAAAAATAAAAGTATGACTAATGAATATCAGATAAACACTGCATTGAAATCTTGAATTGTAGAGAGTTCACCAAATAATATCATCATAATATTATAATAAGGCTGAAATATTTTCTATGCTAATTTGTAAAGCATACCCTAAATCTAAATGGTCTGCTTAAGTAAGCCCAAATCTATATAAAAAAAAAGATTATATGTACTAAATTAGGCGTATGGAATATTACTTCCATTTTTGTCTTCCTTTTACATACTACGTAAGGTTCACTATGTATTGGATCAGGTAAACTTTTATTGGGTTTAGCTATCAGTCTGACTTAATTAGTTCTAGCAAGACCTAATAAATGTACTCTTTCATATGTTCGAAGTGATGATTTTTCTTCTAGTATTAACACTATTTTGTTTAAGGTGTATGAATTTTCATGAATACTCTTGGTAATTTTTGTGAGTACAGTTTAGAACTTCTTCTCCCCTTACTAATTCCACAACTTTACCCTATTTATCCTTATTTTAAGAGAACGTGTCACTGCAGAATATTTGGTAGAATTTTCATTTATATAAGCAAGAAGTGAATTATGTAAAGGCATGGACTAAGCAAAGTTATTGGTACCGCTTGCATCTACTATTACCTTGAAATAAAGTCACTTATCAGGAGGAAATTAATGTCCACACCTATGCCTGATGGGATGATGATGGTGCAAACACTTGCATAATTGTCCTTTTATGTAAATTTTAATGCATAAAAAAATGTGCTCATTATGGTCCAACCTATGGGTGGAGTGTAGTTGCATTTCTGTTCTTTGCTTCTGTGAGAGCTGTCTTTGGTAATTTTACTGGGTGTGTCTTGTTGCTGGGTGGTGTAGGTTGCCTTCTAAACAAAAATCTGGAAAACTACCATAAGCTGTGAATTTCATTGGAAAATTGCAAGAGGTGCTTTGTTCACTTATGCTTGTGAATATGGAGGTGTGTTACATGGGCATATTTGGTGTTTTTTTTTTTTTTTCCATGAATATGCCTATCCGCCACAGTCCATCCGTGCATTTACAGTCCATTAAAAA
Organism: Nepenthes gracilis; assembly: GCA_033239525.1. Lineage (NCBI taxonomy): Eukaryota > Viridiplantae > Streptophyta > Magnoliopsida > Caryophyllales > Nepenthaceae > Nepenthes > Nepenthes gracilis. The sequence goes on along the minus strand of BSYO01000026.1, from coordinate 7,878,322 downwards.
TTCAAGATAACCATGTCAACAGTAAAATCAAGCAGATCAAATCGGGAATGGCAAATCAAAAACTGCCAAGATTACTAAAGGTTGCCAAGAGAGCATCCAGGAGGTAGAAAAAGAGAGAATTACAAAATTTAAAAGCTGCAATTAAGTGACTCAAACATTTTGCAGATAGAATGTATATTAGCTCTTGAACCGAAAATATCAAGTTTTGAACGCACTCAAAAGATGAGAGGTTCTAAATCAGTCTTCTCTCTGAAATCCAAGGGTCTTCCAATTTGTTCCTTCCACAGATTGTAGGGCAAATCTTGCAGAACAAACATCAAATTGGAAATCTCAGCAATTTTCTTATGATCTTTATTTCTTATAACCCAAAAAACATTTAAGCACATCTTGGAAGGTAGGTTATGGAATTTTGTTTCAAAAATTGCCCAATGAGCACTAACATCACGTTAAGTTTTCTCCAAGATTTTTATAGCTATGAAGAGGCATCTCAAATACTGCAGCTATATTCTTACCTTAATAGAATGAGGTTAATGACTATGCAGTAATTTTGTAGTCAAAGGTGATTCTTGTTGAGGTCTTTTTCTGGAAGGTGATTTTGACATTTAATGTAACTTGCTTGGAAAGTGTATTTTGTAACTGATTCCAGAAGGGAATTCTCTGAAGGAGAGAAAAAAGCTTGAGTCCTATGCCTTTACAACACGGTCTGGTCACTAATCATGTTTCAAGACATTGTCCCGGATTGGGGGCATCATGCTTTTGTGTCTCCATGTTCTTCGCATTGGGATCATCTAGAGTGCTTTAATTTGCTAATCTTGATGAGACGCCGGGTTGCTGACAATAAAGTTATTTCTTGGGCTGAAGCCTGTTTGGTGTATTGCACTTATTAATGCATGTTGTGTTGATTGAAAACTCAAACGTGTTTATTATGCCTTGCTGAGTTGTGCAGTGGACCCACTCACCGGTTAATCTGGCCTAGTTAATAATCTATCCTCTCTTTGTTAGCAAAATCACTGAGCTTGATCGTTTGATTTTCAGGGGGAAAAAAAATTCTCCACCTCGAGAATATCCGTCATTTTCTCAATGACACTACTGTTTATCGTCTGATTCCCACTTGCCAATTAATGCTTGTATTCAGGTGAGGAAGTCAATGTGTCGAATCAAGCACGTATTGACAGAGAGAGCCATTGAAGAACCGGACCCCCGGCGGTCTGCAGAGATGAAGAGGATGATAAATGCTCTGTGACCTTTAGTGTGGTCAGTTCTCATTGACAGGTTGATTTCAACACACAAGGCGGTGCACATGGTTCTTGGTGGTTGAGCAAAAACTGTCCCATTATTTGTCAACCCAAATCCCCCCCCAGTGATTCATATTTGTGCATCAGGCATATTTAATAGAACGATGCAGAACTAGTCTGGCTAGTTCATTTGGGGAAAAAAAAGAAAAAAACCGCAGGATTTTGCTTGAGGCAGCAGCCTGCAGCAGTGTTGTAGCATCAGGGGAACATTAGAAGTGAACTTGACTGGTATGGTTTTCTGGTTGTTTATCTGTGGAGCCTGAATCTCTGCTGCTATTTTTGCTATCTAGTATTCTTCTCGATATTTTGATGTCATTGTGCTTTCTCCCTTTTTCTCCCTTTGCGGCTCTTCTGACGTTGTTATGAGTCTCAGTTCAGATGCTGAGCCACGCCCAGAGGAACCAGAAAGGTGCAGAGATTTGCCATTCCATTTGTGCGCTGTTGCCAGCCTTCAAACAAAGCTTCATGCGAGTTTGTTGAACGAAATGTGTATTAGTAATGATAGTAATAAGTGGTGCACTGTATAATTTGCACGATAAATAAATAATACCTTCTGGTTTCCACGAGAATAAAAATTGCCACCATCATTGTTGTCAGGGGTGAGGGCGTGGGGTGGGGTTGCGGTTGCTGGCCGACGGTGACAGCAGTCAGCTGTCAATGGTGATTGATCAAATTTAATAGGTATGGTTTTTGAATATAATAAATATACGAGAATTTGGTATAATTTTTTTAGATAAGTTAAATATTATGTCTATAGGGAGTTGATTATCTATATAAAATTAACTTTATAACTATTTTATATTTTAAAAAATAAAAAAAATTAAAATATTAAATTGATTATGATGAAAATGGCCGTAATAGTTAATGATATAATCATAGAGTTAACCATAATATATAAAAATTTAAATTATAAAATTTTAAATTGTTAAAAATTAAAATACTTGTAGCAATTTTGTCGATCAATAGCAATAGAAATTAAAGTATAAAAATACAAAATTGTAAAAGCAATGGTTATTAAACCATTCAAGACTAGAAAAAGAAAGTAAATAACTTATGAGATATTAAATTATATAAATTTAAAGATGGCTCAATTATTAGAGGCTTAATAAAATAAAATGACAGCAAAATAAAATATAAAAATATAAAATTACTAGGGAATTAGGAAGGTTAGTTGTAACATGTTTATTCTTGTAACACAGAATGCAATGTAAAATTATAATAGTCTAATATTAATATGAATTAAATTAGCGTGTAAAATTGGATGGAAATTGAATGGAAACTAACAGTCTAATTGATCTGAAAATAACCTTTGCATGAAATGAAAAATCTAAAATAAAATTTACCACATTAAAATATTAAAATTTTAGAGTTAAAACCGGCATCCTAAACTTTTTCTCAGTATTTTTTTCTCTCTCCTCCCACTCCTTTCACTCGGCCCGGCGCTGTCGCTTCTCTCTCCCTCTCTCTTCCATCTCCTTTCTCTCTCTCTTTCTCCCACGTGCTCTTTGCATCGGCAAAACCCCCCATTTTGGCCTCTGCTGCTCGTATAAAGGTGGAGGGGCAGTGGGTGAAGTTAGAAGTTTCACCCACTTGTATTTTTTAATCATTTTTTATTTTTATCTTTATTTTAAATAAGTTTTAATATATTTACTTATTTATTCTTATTATTTATTTATTTATTTATATATTAATCGTCGGCCGTTCTTAATTCCTAAAAATATTAATTTTTATTATTTTAATATTTTTTCAATCAATAGATTGAGTTGACGAAATGAATGCTTCATCCAATCTATTTAATTTTATTTTAAAAAAGTTTTAAGAGATAAAATTTTTACATTAAAGGATTGATGTGTCATCAAGTTTGGATTACTGTGCAGATTAGAAAGTCTTCAGATTCCCCGCATCGGATTGATCTTGAACAAGTCTTGTCTCCGCGTCTCTCAACTTGTATTTTGCGTACCACAAACAGCTAACAAGAGATCAGAGGATTTGCGGGATTCGCTTCATCGATTTATTCTCCGACGCTTAAATTAGTAATCCTTTCAAAAGAATAGAAAGATGTAAGAGTGTGAAGGTAAATAAAATGCAAGATGCAAAGATGTTCGCATGCAAGGGGTGCAAGTGGGAATTGGAGGAGGCTAGGGTTCCTTTTGTGTACTTCAGAGAATGGCTCACTATGGTCGCTGAACAGGAATGATAGTTGGTTGGAGGAAAGAAAGCTGAGTTTTTTCTTCACTTTTAGTAAGTCTGGGCTCGAGTTTGGTATTCGAAGATTAGCCTGGATTAACTTGAAAGACTTTGCATCGCCTCGAATGTCCTCCTTTCTCCAGCAAAGAAGAAGGTATTTGTAGAGCTCCGTTGTGGAAGCTTTGGGCACGGAAACCTGTGAAAGGTGTCTTGCCTGGGATCCTCACCTGCTAAGCACTGGCGGTGGCCATTAGTATCAAGTGTCGTCTTGTGGTGGTGTGGAAACTATTGTTGGGCGTGGCTGACATGAGCTTGGCTGCTCTTTGCTGGGATTTGTTGAGCCGCTGCTGAGCGGCGGGTGCCGCGGCCTGCCAGAGTTGACCGTGTCCGCCATTGGTTGGCATTCTCTGAGCCTGCGTCTTCTACGTTACCAGTCTACTGCCGTCAAGGAGGGAGGTGCATATGGATCGTGATTAGGAGTGTGTCAGGAGCCGTCTAATGGGCCTGGGTGAGGCCTGTCTGGCCCAAGATCCATCTCGGGCTGTTGGGCTTCGCGCGAGGCTCTTTGGGTTTCGCCGCCTAACTGGATTTTTCTATCGGTTGTGCCATATTCTATGCTGGCCCATGTTTTAACTGAACTCATCACTAGCCTCCATGCTTGGGGATGGCCTTCCACCGGGCCCTGGTATGTCAGATGATGGGCTGTGGCCTGCCGTGCCAGTTCATGCGTTCCTTCTCAAAGCGTGCAATCGCCTGCTCCTGAGGCGTCGCTCCTTTCCTAAGCGGTTCTGCAACTTTTCAGGGCACATCGCAGAGATTCGATGCTCTGTTTGGGAAGATCTTGGCCTAAGGCTCGGTTTTGCATTTATGCCCTTCCTGTTCTCTGATTGATGGCTATTAATTGGTGTGCCCCTTTGCCAGGAGCATTGTCGCTCTCCTACGCAGCTATAAATTGGAGGGTTCTTAAACTTTGGGATCCAAGATTATTTCCACGCTGATGAAGCAATGTAAGGACCTTGGCTTATCCCAAGCTCCATGATGTTCCGTAGGGGGATCAAATGGATCAGTGGAAGGTTCGAAGCTGCACTTGAAGCTTGTTATCATGCCCTTTCTGAGGGTGCTTCTCATTTAAGTGAGGGTGGTTAGGCCACTTCGCAATCGTCATGCTTCTTCTCTCTGCTTGGCATGGATATTCAACCTTTGGAGGAGCCTTGGGAGGCCTGAACCCAGATTCTAGCTCATAGACTGCTGCAAATTGCTGTCTATGATTTTCGGTGGCATGCTATTGCTAGTGTGCAGATGCCCCCGATGTGAGGGTGCTGGGGTTCTAGGCCGTTATCTGTCTCTGTTGCCGTGCTTCGTTTATGGGTTGAGGAAGCAGTTGCTGGGTAGGCTACAGGCTCCCTTGCTGTGATGTGAAGCATGGTCTTGCATGCGCCTGTCTTCCTCCTGCTGGAGGATTAGTATGTTTGCCAACCGATGTGCTAAGATGCTTCTGCCGATATGGGAAGGAGCTGATCCCACGTTTGATCATTTTCAACATCAGACAGATTTTATATTTTGTCATTTCTGTTGATCGTTGTCCTCCTGGAGGACCCATTTTTTGTGTTTTATTTTCTTTGGTGTCATCTGATATACCAAGCTGCTCGGGGTATGCCCTAGCGTTTAATGTTTTAACTCTAAGTCAAAATACTTGAAAATAAAGCATAGATTGTGTAATTTTTTCTCCATTTAATCCAAATTTACTTGCTTACAAAAAAAAAAGATTCTAGCTCATAGACCTCTTGAAATGCTCTGCCTCCCCCTCCTTCCATTGCTCGTCATCTTTAGGGCTTGTAGGAGGAGGTGTACCTGAGGTCCTGCCGGGCCGGACATCTAGTGAATTTTTTTGGTCTCATGGCTTTGGCAGTTGACCTCAGGGTGAAGGCCTTTCCCTTACTGTGGCAGTGTTTTACCCATCCTTTAACAAGGGAATGGCATTCCATTTGTGCTTCACAGGACACTATCATCGGGGTCGATGGGCCAAGGGGAGAGCTCTCTCCTCAGGTGTGATCTTCCTAATCCGATTTCCCGAGCGTGGGCTGCTACTTCTCTACTTCTTGTATTTTGCATTATATTTATTTTTTTTTACTTACCGCTGATACAAGCCCTGTACTTTGTAAAAGGATTTCAAAGAATAAAAAAGTTAGTATTCGCCTTTTCTCTTGTGTCGTCGAAGTTATTTTTTTGTTGTTCCATTGCATGACTTAAGGGTCGAAGTGCCCTTGTGTCGTCACATGTGATTACCCATTTGCCAATTCTACGAGTCGGGCAACCAGCGGTTTGACTTTCTGACGGCTAGCCCCTGAGTTTGTCTTTAGGCCTTTGGCGGGATGGCCTGACTTGAGCAGCCCAGGGTTCGTGCTGTTCGCATTCTTTCTCGGGCAGCAGAACGCTGTCAGTCAGGGTCGCGTCCATTGAACCATCTTTGTGCATTTATTGCGATGTCAGTCACAGAGCCGTCACGTCGTAATGATTCTTCTTTGGAAAATTGTGATGCCTCAGGAGGTTGCCACGTGGAGGCATCACTTCAGATGGTGAGTTTCCTAGCCTTCGTCAAACAGTGCTATTTCTTTCGGGGGACTTTCCTATTTAAGTATCAAGGCCCCTTCATTGTTTTGGCACCCGTTTTCCGTGCTAAGGTGCTTACCCTAATTTGTTGTTGCTCTTACCCTTGTTTTGTTCCGCTCTTCGGATGGCTGACGAAAGGCACATCTTCGTCTCAGAGCTGCTGGCTTGGCCTCCGGGATCATCCTCTTCTTCTAAATTTCAGCCCTCCACTGAGGAATCAAGATGGGAGGAGCAAGGATCGAGGGAGCACGAAGAGGCAGACTCTGCAGCCATAGCGGCAGCGATGGGAGGTTGCCAATTTGAGTCCTCAATCCTTGGGCTGATGGGGTTCCTAAGGGCGCCGCCGGGCTTTCAATATGAGGGAGCCTCAAACTCCTCGTGACACTGCGAAGCCGACTATGTAGGTCGAGCAGTTTTGAATGCCCAACGGGTGACTGAGGAAGCAAAGCGCTAGGTGTAGGCCACCATCGCGGATGTTGGACAGTGCCAAGCACGGGCCGATTACCTTGAACGAGCCCTATTGGAATATGAGGCCAGGTCGACACAACTTGCCGAGGCCAACGGTTAGGCTTGGAGTCAGATTGTGATGCTTCAGGAGGAACTTCTTCTGTGCTGAGAGTGGCTTCTAGACCAAGGCAGTGCGCACACTTGGCTAGAGGTCGAGCTGAGGTCAAGGATCTGTCTAGAGGAGATGGCCCCCATGCTGGAGGGGCATTTCCATGACGGGATTCGCCTAAGCAGGAGGATAGTCTCTCTAGCGACACCCGGATTCCTTATGGGCTTCTTGGATTCCTGGAACGACGGGGCTTCCAGGGGCTTGGAACTGACTGAGTTCTCATTTTCGGATCCTGCGGAACCTGATAGGCGTAGATATTTTTGTTGTATTTCAAGGCCACTGGACAGCTCTCATTGTAAAGAAGTTGCATTAATAAAATATTCTTTTGGTAAATTAGGCTGTTCATGTTAACATGTTCGACCCCGTCTGGCATCTAGTTCAGCTTGACTAGCCTACTATCCAATCCAACATCAAGCTGGACTACTTGGTAGATGATCTAGTTGGGCACTAAACTAGTTTGATTGGCTCGCAATTCAAACCAACGCCTCATAAAAGAAGCGTGAGCCAGAAGTTATAGAAGGCGTCCCATCGTCAGACATGCCAAGAGTTAGTGAAGCTCAACCTTCTAGCATGGAGGGCTAGTGATGGGTCCAGTAGCCATGGGCCTAAGGGGCCAGACCCCACAGCAAGCTCACAACTCAACTCTAATCCAACAAATTTTTTTTAAAGTGAAAAGTCTCACATTACCCAAATAAGAGGAGCACAGTTGCGAAACACACTATAAAGTCAGGCACCCTCAAACTTGGAAGGACAAGCTCCAGATGGTTTGGCATTTCCAGGAAGGAGGCCTACCCTCCATTCAGGAGCACTCTATCCCAGAGTTAGGAGCCCTCCGTCCCAAAGCCAAGAGCCCTCTGTCTGGGAGCCTGGAACATTCCTTTCGGGAGCCAGGAGCACTCTGCCTCATAGCCAGAAGTTGCCCTCATTCCAGGAGGCCTATCCTCCATCTAGGAGTCCTCCGTTAGGGAGCCAGGAATCCTCCGTCCCAAATCCATGAGTCCTCCGTCCCGAAGTCAGGAGTTGCCCTCCTTCCAGGATGCCTAACCTCCATCCAGGAGCCCTCCATCTAAGAGCCAAGTGTCCTCCATCCCGGAGCCATGAGTCCTTCGTCCCAGAGCCAGGAGTTTCTCTCCTTCCAGGAGACCTACCCTCTATCTAGGAGCCCTCTATCCTGGAGTCAAGAGCCCTCCGTCTCAGAGTCAGGAGCACTTTGTGTTAGAGCCACGAGTCCTCCGTCCTGAAATCAAGAACTGCCCTTCTTTCCAGAGGCTTACCATCCATCCAGGAGCACTTCGTCCTAGAGCCACGGGTCCTCTGTCCTAGAGCCAAGGGCCCTCTGTTCGAGAGCCAAGAACCCTCCGTTCTAGAGCTAGAGCCATGAGTCTTTCGTCTTGGAGCCAGGAGCTGCCTTCCTTCTAGGAGATCTACCCTCCATCCAGGAGCCCTCCATCCCAGAGTTAAGAGACCTCCATCAAGGAGCTAGGTGTCCTCCATCTCGGAGCCACGAGTCCTCCGTCTCGGAGCCAAGAGCTGCCCTCCTTCGAGGAGGCCTACCTTCCATTCGGAGCCCTCCGTCTTGGAGATAAGAGTCTGCCCTCCATCTTGATGCCAAGAGCTTGCTGTCCAAGAGCCAACCCTCTGCTTAGGTGACCAAGATGCTAGCCCATCAGTACAATCTAGTCCTTTGCCATGCGCACCTCTACTACGCCCTTTGTCAGGCGCACTTCTAAGATGCCCCCTTATAGGGGCACCTTCAAAATACCCATCGGCTGAGCTCACCTTTAAGCTTCCCCTCTATAGGCGCTATTCTAAGACACTTATCTATCGGGCGCACCTCTAATACACTTCTCTGCCAAGTGCACCTCTAAGCCGCTCTACCTCTAAGCCGCTCTATTGCGGGCACACCTCCAAACTGTTCCTCAACCGGGCGCACCTCGAAACTATCCCTCAACCGGGCGTATCTTTAAGTCGCACCTCTGCGGGCACTCCTCTAAGACGCCCTTTTACCGGGAGCACCTTCAAGCCACCTCTCTGTGGGCACACCTCCAAGTCACCCATTAGCTCGCATACCTCTAATACACTCCTTAGTCGGGCCACCTCTAAGCCATTCCTCAATTGACGCACTTCCAAGACGTCCCTCAGTCGGGCGCACCTATAATATTCTGAATATTTTTAAATTTAAATAATAATCAAATAATAATAATAAATAAGTAAATAAAATATAATAATAAATAATAATAATATAACAACGAAAAAAAGAAAAAGAGGAAAATAAAGAAAGAAGAAGGAAGGAAAGAAAGAACGGAAAAAAAGGAGAGAGGGAGAGAATGTCGGCTCATTCAGCTCAACAATGACTTCCGATTCTTTAGCCAATCAATTAGAAAAACCACCTTCCTTCTTCCTTTTGGTTGTCAACTTCGTTCTTTTCCCTTTTAGTTGCCCTCATTTTCTTTCTTCTTCTTTTACTTCTTCTTCTTCAGGTGTAATTACGAGCAAAATCAAGGAGAGCAAAAGCAAGAAAGGAGTAGCAAAAAGTCTTCTACTGTTGCCGTTGTTGTTTTTTAGTGCCGGAGGGAGTATCGCCGGGACAGTTCAAAGCTGCCACCGTCGATATTCTTGCTATTGCTACAGTACCTTAGAAAATCAGGCAAGTTGCTTTATGATTCTTTGCAAATAATTCATGACATTTCTTCTCCATATTAATGTCAATTTTCTATTTGTGTATCAAAATTATGAACGAATTTGATGTATATGGGTAAATTTTGGAGGATTTTGATTAAATTGGGCCATTTGATGAAGAAATTGGGAAAACAGAGCATTCGGCTTTGCCGTGAATTTTCAAAAGAATAAATATAATTCTGGGCTAAATTAAGGGAATAGAGCCTTTGGCTCATTGGAAAGAGAATTTTGGGCTTTACGTTAAATTAAAGTTTAAATCTTGATACAATGAAGTTACATAATTTTCTGATTTACATGTTGGATAGTTTTAATTGGTGAGAAGCTGATGAATTGTGAAGAACACAGTCTCGCATTTGGCTCCTGAAAATGAAAGTGAACAATATGTGTGTGCTGTGTGCAGTGAGTGCAATATACTGTGTATTGTGGTGTGAGTGGCAGTGTAAGGTGTGTGCTGCTGGGTGAGGTGCTTGGCAGTGGCGTGTGTGTGGCCATGTGTGTGTGTGTAGCCATGTGTGTGGGAGAGGTGCAGGGGTGATGTAGGTATGTGAAAGAGAGAGGATAGCCGTGGGTGCTGCTATGTGTGGAACGTGTGGTAAACTATGAGTGAATATATATATATGATTTAATAAAATATTAGGACACTCGATCAAATATTTAAATTATTCTTGGTATTTTTTCTATTTTTTGATAATGATATTATTTGCGTTATCTTCGATTTTGTATGCATGATCATTATCAACACCGAGCAACATTTCTATTTTTTGTAATTGCAAAGCCTTCTTTGCATCATACTCGATTGCGTGATTATTTGAGTTATTGGCTTCTTACGGTCAAGGTTAAGGATAGTGTATAAAAATACTAAGGTATTTAGTCGAATGTGAGACAATGACAACTTAACATGGTCTACACTCATCTGATACTAATTTTCGTATCATGATAGTAATAAGGTAAATTATTACTGTGGAGGAATACTTATAGCTATATAACTATTGTAGGAGATGATATCAAGGATATCATTTGGCGAGAGGTATCATGGATGGTATGGGTATACTATGGGTACAACCTCTAGGAGGACTATAAGAGTAGTAAGGATATTATGAATTACCTCGTATCACTTACCTAACCGTTGTGGGCATAAAGACACGACCTTTGGTTCACGGTGGTAGAATAAGGCCCAATAGATTTTTTGTGATATATCATTGTTATTAATACATCTTGAGTTGAATTCATAAGTTGTATTAGGTAGAATTCATATGTCGAATTTTATAATATCCGAATTCAGTGAAATTTATATTATTTATTATTATTTAATATTTAGGTTGTTCATACTGATATTTGGACTATGAGATCCCTTTATTTTTTATAATGTCTGATTTTAGGGGATTTTTACCACTTATTGATAAAATCTTATGATTTTTGTTGCATTAGGGTTTGAAATGACCTGCATTCCTTATACATTTGAGTCGTAGATACAATGAAATACAGATTCTTAGATATATTTAGCTGTTGGATATTATATTATTATTCATGTCTCTTGGCATACATCATTTATTGTATATTTGAGATATTCAATATCATTTTCTATTTTTTTGTTAGATTTACTATCACTTGTTTGGTATTTGGCTCATTCTTATTATTTTTTCTTCTAGAGTAGTAGGATTAGACGATGATAACTCTAGAGTTGGATAAAGAGTTATTGCAAGAGAGATTGATGCCCAGTGGAAGAGAGTGTTGATTTTATGCTTTAGAGATACATTTTGATATTTTACTTTATTTTTTTGAAATTTTTGATGTCATGTATTTTTCCTAAATTTATTTTTGGTATGACAATATTTAGATTATTATAGTTATGTTTTTTTTTTTTTAGTTATGAATGTGCTACATATTGATTTGAGATTTAAATTTTTTCCTATATGATCTAATTTGGGTAATAGTTGAGGATCAGGTTAGGGTTGTCACAGCACCTCCAAGTCGTTTCTCAGCTGGTGCACTTCTAAGTCATCCCTCAGTAGGCAGATCCAAATACTAAATCCACCACTATATGCATATATATATTGCTAGTATCATCCTAATATCTTTCTATTTTTTAAGAAAGATTTTTAATTTGAGTGTCGATAGATATACAGTAGAAGCAATTTCCCGCCGTTCCCTGATCTTTCGCTTTCAATTGTAGTTTGTAGGATCTAGGTTCGAAACTACCATCTCAGACCCGCTTCAATATATCTCAAGGCATTTGAGTCGAATAAGTATTCAATATGTCTAGCTCAAAATTTTAATGAAGATAAACTAAAAAACAATAATTATAAATTTAAAATTTATAAATAGTAAGCTCAAATTGATTTTAAATTGTAGTTAAATAAATGATCAAATTGGCTTAAACTCAAAGTATCAAAAATATGACATAAAAGTTATCTTCAATGTGAATAATAATAACTCATTTATATAAAATAAAATAATTTTTATTTATTAGTAATTAATTGTCAAGAATAATAACTTCAAATCAGATCAGAAACTTTCACCGGAAGGAAAACCATTATGAAAATGAGCTTTAATATCCTCTTAATTGAAAAATAGTTTAGGAACTCACATAGATATTAAATTTCTATTATAATAGGGTGATATATTATATTGGACAAACTAAGTAGAAACCAATTATAGGTATCTAATATGATAATTACTCTTAAAATGATTTAATCAGATGATACATTCACAAATTTTAATAAATTAATGTTTAAATTTAATTAATAATAAAATTAGTATTCAAATTATACTTACAAGATTACTCAAAAAATTTTAAAAAACTCATTTTTTTTCTTCAAAATTGTATGGTTTTGATTTTTTTTTTTATTTTCTCATTTTCTTACCTAAAACAAAATATAGTTCTTTTTTGTCAAAATTTTTATTTTTATTAAGTTTTTTAAATAATATTTTCATATGTATAAATAAGTATCTCTCCTCCCTGTCTAAATCAAGTATCATCATCAAAATAAAACATCCCAAAAATCACAAGCCAAAAGAAAAAGAATATACACCTAATTATTCTGTATACTATACGTTGATACTAGATGCATGAAAAATATTATAAAATTAGTTTAAAAGATAGATAATTGTATATTTTAACGATAATATTATCCATAAACGTAAAATAAAATTCTTTAACAAGTGGTAGGCTTGCTAATTGAAGGATTTTCTGCTATATAAAGAAAAATTTAAGAAGTAGTTCTATTTTACACTTTTTTTGTTCGGGATAATAATTTTATGATCAATTCATCCCAAATAGAGATGACGATTGACAAAATAGTTATTGTTGGCACAGAATGGGTGGTCGGACAAAATGCACAGAATCACACACATAATAAAGTGAAGGAAAAAGAAGAATAATTGAACATATATAAGATTTTACGTAAAAAAATCCTTCTCAATTAAGGAAAAATTATATGACACTTAGTCCACAAATGAGATCCACTATATGAGATTGGCTACACAAACCATATAGCAACACAAGAGAAAAGAAAATCGAAGGACAGAGTACGAGAAATATAAAAAATCTAACACTTTGTATTTTCATTAACCACTTTCTTTCTCTTCACTGTTTTTCACTCTTACTCTTAATTCTCATATATTTTTGATCTATATATATATATACATGCACACTCCTTCAGTAAGATGAGTAGCCACCGACTCAGCATGGTGGTTACGTGCACAGTTTCCAAAACCTACAATGGTAGCGCACGCCCTTCTTACAGTAGGCGGCGCATGCATACCCTGCAAATTGACTTATTCTCTTCCCAAAAATGATATCTCCTGTCTGCCCATAAGGAAGGTTAACTGTACGCCATTTGGAGAAGATAACTATTCAGCATTTCTATTCTTAGTCGGTCAATGCCCCGTTGACCGGTCAGACGTCCTTCTGTAATCCTTCGGTAATGCTAAGCAAATCTCCATGCCTTCAGCCGATCAATATCATATTGACCGAAATACATATTTTGTTGGTCAACAAGTTGACCGATTATTTTTTGTTTCAACCAAAAGCATCCAGTCAACAATGTTGATAGAAATTTGTATAGTCCGCGGACATTCAGCGCACAAGTCCGCAGACCTCAGTAGTGCACAAGTCCGTGCACATGGTCCTCGTACTCCATCCAAGTCCTCCAACAATTAAGACTTTCATACAAGAGTGACTTATAACAATCTTCCCCTCATGACTGTGGGGAATTAGAATCCATCAGCCCATCCAAACTGCAGTAAGCTTTATTTTTACCTTTTGGTAAAACCTTGGTTAATATGTCCGCGTCATTTTTTTCAGTCTCAACCTTTTCTAGTGATAACAAACCTGCTTCAATAACATCTCTCACCCAATGGTATTGGATATCAGTATACTTCGATTTAGAATGGAATGAGGAGTTCTTGTAAAAATGTATGACACTCTAATTATTATTGAGTATCTTATACTTTTCTTGTCTGACACCGAATTCCTGGATGAACTTTTTCATTAATAACATCTTTTTGCAAGCTTCTGTCACTGTAATGTATTCGGCCTCAGTAGTGGAAAGGGCAACACACTTCTGTAATTTTGATTGCCAGGAAACTGCACATCCATCAAATTTCACCAGTATCCTGAGGTCGACTTATGTGAGTCAATATCCCGAGCCATATCAGTATCTGAGTATCCCACCAATTGAGGCTTGTCACTTTCAAGATATAGGCACATCTTGAATGTTTCTCGGATGTATCTCATTATCCATTTGACTGCGGACCAATACTCCATTCCTAGGTTTAACAGAAAATGGCTGACGATATCAACCGCGTGTGCTATGTCTAGCCTCGTACATACCAAGGCATACATCAAGCTTCCTACAGCTGATGAGTAAGGCATGCTTTTCATATACGTTTTCTCAACATCTGAGGATGGATACTGGCGACTGCTTAGTTTGTGGTGGTTTGCTAGCAGTATGCTTACAGGTTTGGACTTGTCCATGTTAAAACGTTGGAGCACCCTTTTAACGTAGCTTTCTTAAGACAGCCACAACGTCCCTACCTCTCAGTCGCGAATAATTCTAACGCAAAGAATTTGTTTCGCTGATCCCAAGTCCTTCATGGCAAATGACTATCAAAGTTGCTCTTTTAGCTCATTAATCCGAGTACTATTGCATTTAACGATCAACATATCATCCACATAAAGGACAAGGATGGCAAAGTCAATCTTGCAAAAACTCTGTGTAAATACACAATGGTCACAAGTAGTCTTCTAGTACCCCTAACTGATCACGACTGACTCGAACTTCTTGTATAACTGTTTAGGAGCCTATTCTAATCCATATAGGTTTTTCCTTAGGCGACAAACAAAATGTTCCTTTCCATTAACCTTGAATCATTTCGACTACTTTATGTAAATTTTCTCCTCAAGTTCACCATGGAGGAAAGCTGTCCGGACATCCATCTACTCCACCTCCAGATTCCAAATAGCAGCCAAGCCTAGTACAACCCTGATGGAAGACATCTTTACCACTTGGGCTAAAATCTTATCAAAATCAACTCCTTTTCGTTGATTAAAGCTTTTTACCACTAGTTGTGCCTTGTATCTCGGCTGCATGGTGTCCTCAGATGTCTTTAACTGGAAGACCTACTTATTTCTTAAAGCTTTCTTTCCCTTAGGCAGTTCGACTAAATTAAAAGTATGATTTTCATGAAGAGAGCTTATTTTTTCTTCTATGACTTCTAGCCACCTTTCCTTATTCACATCCTTTATAGTCTCATTAAACGTTTCAAGCTCTCCGGTATCAATGAGTAGGACATATTCACAGGATGGCAAACAGATGGACGACCGTCTATTCTTCAAAGATTGTCGGATAGGAAGTTCTTGGCCGATTGAGAAGCGACTTCATCCTAGTCCTCTTCAGGTGCTGTAACTGCCTCACTATTGTCCTCAGCCACATTTGGGCAATTGTCCTCGTCCGCATGATGTACTGGACGAATAATTTTAACACTAGCTTTGTCTGTCTGGCCAGCATTAGATTTGATCTTCCTATTAATGTTTTCAATCATTTCAACCTCAGTGAAGGCTACATCCCTTGACCGGATAAGTTTTCTCTCAATTGGGTTATAAAGTCTGTAGCCCAATTCATCTTTTTCGTAGCCCAAAAGGACACACTGTATTGTCTTTGACTCTAGTTTGGTTCTTTCATTTTTAAGGATATGAACAAAGGCTTTGCATCTAAATACCCGCAAATGGTCATAAGAAGGCTCATTTTTTGACCATATCTTCTTCGACACTTCACCTTTCAATGGTTTACTAGGCGGCCTATTTATAACATAGGCCGCCATGTTTAGTGTTCTGCCCAAAAGGATGCAAGAAGCTTTACTTTAGAAAGCATGCATCTCACTCTCTCCAGAAGTGTGCAGTTCGTCTGTTCATGCACTCCATTCAACTGTGACATTTTTGGTTGTATCTTCTGATGCATAATGCTATGCAATCAGCAGTAGGTATCAAAATGTCCCAATGTACTCGCCCCCGTTGGCACTTTGGATGGCCTTAAATTTCTTCCATATTTAACGCTCCACCAGAGTATTAAACTGCTCAAATATATCAAGGACTTGATCCTTGATTTTCAGTGAGTAAACCTATAATTTTCTGAAACAATTATTAATGAAGGATATGAAATATTGGGCTCCACCAAAAGACTTCTCTTTGAACAGTCCACTTACATCTATGTGAATCAAGTCGAGTACTTTAACCTTTATAGAGGATAAGTCTCCATGGAATGAGACCCTCATTTGCTTCCCAACCATGCAATAGGGATACATCCTCAGTTTGTCCTGCTTCATCCCTGGGATAAGGCCCTTCTTTGCCAAACAATACAATCCGCGTTCACTCATGTGGTCCAACGTACGGTGCCACAAGTCCTCGGACTCCTTGTTCATAGTCGTGTTCACGTCTCTGACCATTGTACACGCTTTCATTACATATAGGCCAAAGTGCTTCCTTCCACGTTTCACAACCAGAGATCTTTTAGTCAGCTTCCACTCACATTTACAAAAGGTATTGTAATAACCTTTATCATCAAGTCAGCCGATTGAAATTATGTTCAGTCGGATGTCATGGACATGTCGTATATCTTTTAATAGCAGTTTAGTTCTATTATTGGTAACCAGTACGACGTCACCTCTGTTAATAATTTGGGATGTTTCTTCATTTTTCATCATTATTGCTCCAAAATCTCCTCAAGTGCAGGATATGAACAATCTCCTTTCGGACGTGGCATGAAAAGAGACACTAGAATTAACATCTCAACCGGACTCATGGTTCGTCAAACTTGTCACGTTCTCTTCACACGTCAATAGGAGATCGTCTCCTGTGACCACTGAGATAGAAGACCTTTCTTCTCCTTGTCCTTTTTCTACTTTGTACTTCTTTGCATTTTCATGCTTCTACTTGAAGCAGTGCTTCTTGATGCGTCCCTTTTTGTCACAGTGATGGCACTCAAAATTTTAATACTGTGATCAAGATTTGTTACATCCCTTCTTTCCTGGCTTCTGGCTGTGTCTTCTACTCCTTCCCATGGACTCGCTCACAAGTACCTCAGAATGTAAAGATGTTGAGGCCCCTTGTAACCACCTTAACTTATTCATGAATCAAAAAGCAATGACTTCATCCAATTTCAGTGTATCTTTCCTAAACAGTAAAGTTGTGACGATATGGTCATATGAAACTGGTAGAGAAGCTAACAATCCCATCGCCTTGTTCTCTTCCTTGATCTCCTTGTCAAGAGCCGACATCTGCGTTACTATTCTGTTAAACTCGTCTAAGTGTTTCTCAAAGCTCCCTTCTTCCGAAAACCGTAGGTCATAGAACTGTTTCTTCGTGTGCAGCTTGGTTGTCAAAGATTTGGACTTGTATTGACTTTTCAACTTTTCTCAGACTCCGTTGGATTCTGTTAGGCCGAGGACCTCCCAAAGCGTGTTGTTCGCTAGACATAGTGTTATGGTGCAGTTGGCAAGATCCATTTTGTCTTGCTATTCTTCCTCTATCATGTTCTCTGATTTCTCTTCCTTCTTCCGTAATGCTTTCACCGTACCTTTTTGAGTCAGGATGTTTTTCATTCTCACTTGGTAGAGAATGAAATTATCTTACCTATTGAATTACTCCACACTAAACGGCAATTTTTTTGAAGATGACGACGCCATTTAGATGGAGTTCGCAATCGTGCTCTCTAATACTACTTGTTGGCGCAGAATGGGTAGTCTGACAAAATGTATAGAATGACACACACACACACAATAAAGTGAAGAAAGAAGAAAAATTGAACACATAATTTTACATAAAAAATCTTCCTTAATTAAGAAAAAAATTATGGGATATTAATCCACAAATGAGATCTACTATATGAGATTGGCTACACAAATCATACGGCAACACAAGCCCAAGAAAAAAGAAAATCAAAGGACAGAGTACGAGAAATATAAATAATCTAACACTTTGTGTTTTCACTTACTACTTTATTTCTTTTCACTGTTTTTCACTCTCACTCTTAATTCTTATATATCTTTGATATATATATATACACATGCTCACTCCTTCAATAAGATGAGCAGCTACCGACTCAGTATGGTGATTGCGTGCACAGTTTTCAAAGCTTGCAATGATGGCACACGTCCAATCTTGCAGCAGGCGGCGCATGCACGCCCTGTAAATTAATTTATTGTCTTCCCAAGAATAACGTCTCTTAACTGTTCAATCAAGAAGATCAACTACACGCCATTTGGAGAAGACAGCTATTCAGCATTTCTATTCTTAGCCGGTCAATGTTCCGTTGACCGTTTTCTTCAATTGATTGGTCAACACTCACGTTGACCAGTCAGACGTCCTTTTGCAATCCTTGGGTAATGCTGAGCAAATCCCCATGCTTTCAGCCGGTTAACATCATGTTGACTGGAATACATATTTTGCTGGCCAACAAGTTGACCGGTGATTTCTGGCCAACCAAAAACTTCCGATCAACAATGCTGATTGGAATTCCTTTTATATAGTCTGCGGACGTTCAGCACATAAGTCCGTGGATTTTAGTAGCACATAAGGTCCTCAAACTCCGTCCGAGTCCTCCGGCCATCAGGACTTCCACACGGGATTGACCCCCAACAGTTATCAGACAATATTTTCCCTCCCCTGAAAATATATTTATTTTAATATTTTTTATTTTTCTATACAATTATTATTTCTGATATAACTTATCATTTCTTGATTACCCGGTAATGAATTTCAATCACAGTTGAAAGATGTTTTTAAAAAAATTTCTTAATCTCTCTCATATTATCATATAGCTTAGAAATCTTAGGGTTAGTGCAATTGCTAATATGTTTATTTCTAAATGTAGTGATTACATGAGTTTGTCCTAAATCTTGCTTGTCAGTCAAAACCTCCCCCTAAATTTTATGGTATTTTGGGATCATATATTTCTTGAACGCTCAATGATTATCTTAATCGGGTAAAACTATTATGAATGTCATCTAATGCCCTTATATTTTGAGCATTGACATCAACTTGATATTTATTAATCCCAATTTGATACTGCATGAATTTATACAATATGTACTTGAGAGACTTTATGAGTGAGGAATGTTAAATGAGTTGTAACAGTAAGGTATACTGTCGTGATAGAAATGCTGGTTAAAAACGTTGAGAACTGGCGTCCCCCAAATTTCTTTATCTGTTTTATATATACAATAAATTCTTGAACATTAACTAGATGTTACATCGACATTTGTTAATACAAGATTATTCAGTTTTTTAGTCGAAATGTCAAGTTTATCTTAAATATTTTCAGAATTTTAAATTTGTACTTTTCATTAGATTCATAATTATCTTTTGATTTACAATTTGTTGAGTGGGTTATATCTTATGTCTGAACATTCTTAGCCAAATATTTTACATAATAATAGATTTCACCAAAGTTTTTATCAAAAAATTTTCCATTAGATGCATCTAAAAAATTAAAAAATCATATAAAAAAACTGATTAGTATCACATTTTATATGAATAAATTCTTAAACATTTTCAATATTGATAAAAAGTTTTAAATTGTTGTTAAAAAAATTATAATTTGGCATTAAAAGAACTTGTGTTCCATTTATGAAAATGTATTTTTCTATGAATATCCTCTATATCTCTACCTATATAAAAACACATCCCGGCTTTAAAATATTAAATTATATATTTGCTTTATCTTTTAAAGAAAATAGAAATAGTTTAAGATAAATGACTTTTATTATATACATATTATTTATCGGTATTCCACTTTTTTTAAAAAAACTTTTGACGTGCTAGTAAAAATTTTTAGTGTTTATTTTAAAATTTTAAGATAAAAATTATATTATTTCAAAATTAATACTAACATCTAACATAAAACATGAAGTGTACTATGTATTGCTTGCACACACAAAGAGATCAAAAGTTATAAGTGTCATGTCTTAAATTTTGATTATATAATTAACATTTAATCAAATGTTAATTATATGATTAATAATTTAATTAACCATTTAATTTATGTGGACGTGAATTGTACATCAATACCTTGATCAAACAAATAAAATAATATAAATTATACATAGGATACAAATCATACCACGACTTATGTGGCTCCGATACTAGCTCAATCATGACGTCAGACCTTACGTAAGGAGTTACATCTGTCATAAAAAACAAAGTATGTAATTTGCGGAATAAAATTCATAACTACTGCTACTGGACAGCCAACATATATTCCGACAAACCATAATTATAACACTAAAAATTGACATAAAAAACTCCACAACTGCTATCCGATACCATTATACATCATTATAATTATTATAAAGCTATCCAAAAATCAAAACATAATACATTAATTATTATCCAAAAGCCACAATAGAATTAAATGCATAAATCATTATCCATAACTATTAAACATCATTAAAATATATAAAATTTTAATCTAAACTTTTCATAATAGGTCAATCCTTCATTTCTATTCATCCGATAAAAATCTATACATCTCATTTGAAATGGTTAGTAAAATATAGTGAGTAATGAGTTAAAAGTTTAGTAAGGTGTATAATATAACAAGAATCATACATAATTTGCTTTTAAACATATCGGAAGGTCTATAGATCATGATTGGATGTAATGATATAGACTTTTTATAAGTTTTGTGTAGGGAATTCAGTTTATACATTTTTAAAATTCTTATCATGTTTTTATTTATTTCTTATCATTAATATATACTTAAAAATTTATTTTTCTTCAGGATCAAAGTCTAATAGACCTTACCGACTAAATGATTGGATAATTAAAGCTCGAGTTATATTTATTTCAACACAACCAAAAGTCGTACACCTCTTTTTAAGACTCGTAGGTGGGCCGTCACACATATAACCCTATAAATGGGGCTAAACGCCGCTTCTCACTCTCGGATTATAGGTTTAAATTTCGATATATCACTATAATATATTAAAATATGCTATAATATACTACCCATTGAAATTTAACCATGATCCAATACAATTCTTAGAAAAATTCTACACTTTTCTTTGTACTTCTTAATTTTCTTTTTTTCTAAAAAAATGATCATAATTTTTGACATAATTGTAAATTTTTCTTTCAAAATTCTATAAATTCATAATATATGACACTTATACTTGCTATAGAAATTAAACTAAGATAAATTTTTAATATATTGTATGCTAATTTAGCATATAGTGCAGGAAATTCGGCATAGAATATAGAATTCAGCTACTTGGGCGAACATGTAATTTTTATAGGGCCTTTAACTAAAAATTTCAGCACATATAAGACTTGTTCTTTCCGTTGAAAGTTAGCTAAGTAAATTTTGAAAATATGGGATGTTAAATTAACATAAACAGCAAAAACACGGCATTGTGTAGAAAATCAGTACATGCATAATTTCATGTTACCTTTTTCAAAATTTCATTCGAATTTTGAATCTTTCTTCTGCGGTTGCCCGCGTCCTCCTTCGACGCTCATCCTCTGCCTGGGCGGCGCCGGTGCCAGCCTTGGCCGGTCTCTTGGGTGCTCTGCCCGGCCGCTTGCCGCCTTCCGACCCTAGCGTCTTCCTTCCGGACCTCTGCTCTGGATTCGCCGGGGTCCTCTGAGGTTTCATCTTCGGTTGAGCCCCCGTTTTTGGCTGTTCCAGTTCCCTGACGAAGCTCTTTCGGCCAAGATTCGTTGGGGTTTCTGCAGCAGCCAAGATCGCATCTGAAACGTTTTTCTCCGTTTGGGTCTCTGCTTCTGTCTGGGACTCTTCTCAGGCTAAGGTATCTCTTTTCCTTCGTCCCTCGATTGATTAGGGATTCTCGCATCCGGACTTGCCTTGGCTTCTTTGCTGTGGCTACGGTGGCTGAGTGCCCTGTCTCAGGGTTCCTTAAGTTAGCTTCGGCTTTGGTGCTTCTGGTTTATGCTGCGTCCCTTGATTTTGGGAGCAGATGGCCGAAGCTTTTGTGCTGCTCGGTTGGGATTGCGCTGACGAACGCCCTGAGCCTGGTTTCTGAAGCCTCTCTGCTTGTCCGTTCCTTCCTGTAAGTTGGGTTGGGGGGGAGCCTGGTTTGCTTTTGGCTGGAACTATAGGCTGAAGTGGTAAAGAACTGGGAGTGGATTTGTTTGGATGCTGAAATTCCGTGTTGGCAGATTTTTGAGTGTGCGGTTCGCTGCATTGCTCGTTCTGCAATGCTTGCTCAGATGATTGGGCAGCTTTGCTGATTTGGCTGGCAATCATGCTGGCGTGGCATTATTGGGTGCAATTGATTCCGCTGCGGTGGGGTTTCCTCCTTTGGCGATGCTCAAGTGAGGAAACTTACGGCAAATGGTGTTAGTATTGTGGGCTGTGTTGATGCCCAATGTTTTGCTGTGAGTCTGAAAGGCTCTGCTGCTCGGTTGCATTTCAATTCCTGTAGGTTGTTCTGCAATTGCCTTGGGGTAAGGGTGGGTCTCCTCTGTTCTGCGGATGCAGGGCTAGGTATGATTCTGCTGCAGAAGGGTGCTTGTTTGGAACGCTTACATGGAATTGATGTAAGCTGGTATGTTTTTCTCCCACTTTGGTGAGAACCTTTGCTTTGGCTTGCTGATTCTGTTGGGGGAGGCAGCTAATGTGCTGAGGCCTGGGTTAGCAGTTTTGCTTCCCCTTACTGATGCGTCAATCTCTTTCCATTGTTGGATCAGAATTTGATGCTGCTGTCTTTGGCAGCTCGTGTTTTGGGCTTACCTGCTGAGAGAGATGCTGTTGAGCTCATGGTTCTTGCTGTATGGTCTGCTGGCAGATGTTGTTAGGGTGCTGCTCCTGCTGTCCTACAGTATGCTGATGCTTAGTTATTGGTGCAATGTGATGGATGATTCTCAGAATGCTTCATGCCCCTTGCTGCTGGTGTTGGATGGGCACTTTTGAATATCAATCTGAATGGCAGTTGAACTGGCAGTTGTTGTGCATTTTTGCACGTGTTGTCTTCTGATTCTCTAGGCGGGTCCATCTTGCTTGACCCAGAATTGATGGTTAGGCGAAGATGCTTCATTGTTGGCATCATTTGCTATTGAATTGCTGATGGAAATTTGCATTTTTGTCAATCGGTCCTGTTACGGTGTAGTTGGCTAATCTTTCTTTGTTTGGTAGTTCCTTGTGCCGATTGTGCCGTGCTGTTGTTGCTGGCCTGCGAGATTGATGCTGGGCCTGCTTAGTGGAAATTTTTGGTGCTGCCGGTAAATTTCAGTAGCTGGTGGACTCGGGTTGAAGGGGGTTGGAGCGGCGCCTCCTCTCCCTGTTATGTTGTAATATTTTTAAAATTTTTATAGGTTTTGTAGAACATTGGCCTCTTTGAGGTTTATCATGTACCTCCGATTATACTAGTCGCTCGGGGTATGCCCAGCGGGTTATGTTTTACCCTCAAGTCAAAATACTTGGGGATAAAACATTGATTTTGTAATTTTTTTCTCCTATTAATCCAAAATACTTGCTTAAAAAAAAAAGCATAATTTCATGTTGATTTTCAAAACCTAGAGAGCAAGTTATATATAATTCTAGCAGATATAGGATTTATACTTAATAATTTAAAATATGCAAAACTTTGTGTTCGAAATTTGAGACATACAGAAGTCATTGAATTCATAATTTTAGACCTTCAAGTATGTGCAGAGTTTAGTCATGCAAACAATATACATATATTTAGACATAAAATTCTTACATATTTTGTAGAGAAATTGATAAAATTACATGCATACTAAACATAACATCATAACTTTGAATTTATATCATATATGAGCATTTGAATAAGAAAATACTGAAAAAATTATGAAAAGAACAATAAGAATAGAAGAGATTTGGAATATATTTACCTTAACTCTACATTACTAAAATTTAAGCTTTAATTCACTTGATTTGTACTTCTTTGGCATTCTCTCTCTTCTTCACTCTCTCCTCCTCATCTTCTTCTCTCTCCTCGCTCAAATTACTTGATGAAAATAATAAAAATTAGCCAAAGGTCTTATTATATATTGAGTGGCGTTAGAGCGCTACTTGTACGTACATCAGGCGCCAAACTATTGGATTGTAAGGCTTAAGTGCTGCTCAACCATGCCTCAAACGGGTACAATTTAATAATGACCACTTGAATATCTTTCAGGCATGCCTCAAGCACTAAACCCATAACTTTTAGTGTTCAAACACTGATTAGGTCTTCCTCAAATATCGAGCCATCCGATTTAATTTTGACTTTTAACTCAATTTTATCATCATTTAATATTAATTTTAATTATATTAATTTAATTAATTATAATTATTATAAATTAAGAATTAGAACCTTAAAATAAGCGGATATCAAAGCGTGACAATCATTAACTTCTCCAAATAGGATTGTCATTATCACTATCTCTTTCACTCATTCATAATCCTTGTAACATTTAATTTAAAATATTTTAAAATTTAAAATATAAACAAAAATCTTTTTTTGAACAACACTACTTTTTTTTTAATATTAATATTATTTTTTTTAATTTTTTTATTTTTTAAACCACCTTTTTAAATTTTGTTTATATTGTTTTACTTTTATCTTTTTAAAAAAATTATTACGAAATTTTTTTGTTTTCTCCTTCTAGTTTTGAATTTCTTATCTGTTTTAAATCTCTATTTTACAAAAATTAAATTTAAACTTTTAACCTTTTTTACGGGAGTATATTTTTATTATTCGTTGCTTTTTTTTAGTTTTAATTTTAAAAAAATTAGGATTACAATTGATGAGTACGTCGTAGTGGGCTAGCCCAAGAAGGAGAAACAGCACAGATCAACAATGGCACATTTATGCCTGGACGGTCAACGCCTACCGTTGACTGAACGAAAGGTTAAGTGAGCCAGAAGAAGCACAAAAGTATGACGGACGACTTGCTCTCGAGATAGTCAACATTTTTGTTGACCGACGGCAGGTCTAGCTGACCATCTGAAGACAAGGCCTCAAGTGGGCCAAGGCCAATTTGGCCCACGCGACTGTCTACGACCAACAACGGTCCTCTCTTTTGATTTCACGTTCTTCACAGAAGGTAATCTCAATTGTAACAGTCATCAGTAGATTCAACGTGCATCCTTGAAGAAAAGCGCCAGAATCCTCCTCTTGTCTGCAATAAACCCTAACGATTGTAGAATGCAGAAGGAAAGCAATCAAGGCAATGCCCGTTACTGCTATAAAGGCTCCACACTAGAAAAGGCAGCGAGCCCAACAGAGCACGGGAATCAAGCTTTTCTACACAATAAAGGCAACGCAGATAGCCAGTTATAAAAGGCCATGGAGTTCTCACTCCAAGACATGCGTTATTCACCCACAATAAGCTCACACGCTCTAGTTTTGCCCACAAAAGCTCTCTGCAGAAAAGCTCACATGCTTTCAGACTATAAACGCTCTCTCTCTCTCTCTTTTCTACTACGTTTCCAGTGAACATAGTGCTTAGAGCCCACGTTCCTCATGAGCCAACAAAGCCTCTCTCAATGAGAGTACTCATCCATCCCAAACACTCTCTACATTTTCTTGCATTCTTTATTTTCACCTTCTTAATTTAAAGGTTATTTTTTACTTGAGTGTTGGAGTGTTTACGGTGGGATAATCTTTCCCCGTCACTTGACCTCTTGTTCGTAGTTGTGGTGTGTAAGATCCAGATTTGGTGAACGGAGTCAGATTCAGACGAATAACTTGATCCAAATCTATTCGAAATTTGGATACAAGATGCATCATTAGCGTCATCTGTGGAAAGCTTGCAAAAAGCCAACCACTTTTCTCTGCAACTTTGCTCAGTTTCACGCTCTTAGCATCGCTTTCCGTCAATCAGAATGGTGAATACAATGGCGCAAGCTAGCGAGCCCGCTAGAAACGTGACCTTACCAAACCAAGGCAACGCTACTGATAACCAGGTCAATGGGGTGGTCAATTCTAGTGGAGAGCATGAGTAACATGAACAGAATGTTCCAAATGGTTTGCTCCTGCCAAGAAAACGTGCAGCAAGGGGCTCCACCCACAACAATCCCTGCTCCAGCCCCCAGGAGAGGAGGCTTAAAGAAAAAGAAACCCTTCTAGAAGGGCAAGAGGCAGGGCAACACTCAGGCTCTGGAGGCCTCACACACTCAGAGTCATTCAAGGCTCAAAGAATGTTTGGGTAGTAGGACACCGGAGGAGAGTTCAGAATAAAGGAATCCCTGATATTCTCAGATGGACGCGTTCCCTTAGGCTCAGGAGGGAGCCTCTAGGATCATTAGATCTGCTGGTGATAGTAACCGGCTGACTACTGATCACGTTAGAGAAAAGACGGAGTTGAGAACCTACCTCAACACCAAAAGAACTGGTGATACCATCCCCACAAATTCGAGGGTGGAGAAGATCCTGAAACGCGTACTCAAGGATGACGAACATCCTATGAATCTCGACAGATCTCCTTTCACAGCACAGATCTTGAATCATCCCATGCCGACTAAGTTCAAGATGCCAACCCTTGACTCTTACGATGGGATCACTGATCCAATGGATCACCTCAATCATTTTCGCACCCATCTGAGTCTACAAGGGTTGGAAGATGCAGCCATGTGCCGCTACTTCCCTTTTACACTGAAGGGAGACGCCTGCATCTTGTTCCATCGTCTCCCATCAAATTCGATCTGGAGCTTTCGAGAGTTCTCTAACTCTACTTGGCACAATACGCCTCCAACCGCCGAGAAGAGAAGCAGCATTGGCATCTCTCCCATATTAAGCAAAAACAAGGAGAGAATTCACAAAAGTTTCGAATCGCTTCGTGGTGGAGGTGAGAAGAATCCCCAGGCTCACAAGAGAGATGAAGCTTGGCTGTTTTATCTCTATCTTAATGCATGGGGACTTCTTCAGGCACCTGACACATAAGAATCTGCAAACCTTTCAGGAGGAGAAATCTATCACCAGAGCCTAACAGCAGCAGAAGAGGCCAACGAGGTTAAGCATTCCGAGTGGACGAAATAGCCTTGCTCTTTTCCAACTATGGAAAAGAGGAAGCACCACGGCGGTGATCACTCCCATCGGAAGTAGCACAAGATCGAAGCACCAGAACGGAGGGACACCAGGTTGATTAACCTGGCTCCCCTAACCAATACGCGCTCCAACGTCCTCATACAAATCCATGGGGAGAAGTTCATTAAGTGGCCAAAACCACTTAAGAAAGCAGAGGGAGAAAATCCAACCAAATATTGAGATTTTCATCAATCCAGCAGAAGTTCATTAACCTGGCTCCCATCCATGGAAGACTGCAAGATGCTTTAGTGGGAAATCGATGAGCTTATCCAGAGGGGCCACCTCACCAAGTTCGTCCGGAACCCTGGGTAGGGCTTTGGAGCCTCAGGCGGGGAAGAACCATAGCCTTCCTAACCACGGAACCGGGTCGCAACCGGAGTGGTTAATATGATCGCAACCTGGCCGGCCAAGACCCTAGTGGATCACAAGGAGCAGTAGGCTAGGCAAAAGAAAGAACGCATAGAAAACAACGTCTTAGCTTTAGCGATAATAATCTGAGCCATATAATCTCCCCCTATGCAGATCCTTTTGTTGTATTCGCGCTCGTTTCAGACGGTGATATCGACTACCAATTGAAACGCGTTTTCATTGATAATGGAAGTTTCCGTGATTTGGTTTATCTCGATGGTGTTTTAAACTTGGTCTAAAAAGGAGTCAGTTGAAACTTATCGAAGGCCTACTTTATGGCCTTGACAATGAACTAGTGGTAGTCCAAGGAACAATCTAGTTGGAGGTCACCCTAGGCACGTACCCAAGAACGGTGAGTCATACACTCACCTTCTTGGTCGTCGACCTGTCTTCCATATACAATGCAATACTAGGCCGCCCATGCCTCATGGAATTTGAAACCATCACTTTAATACCGCACCTCAAAATGAAGTTTCCGATAGCCTACGGTATAGGCGAAGTGTTAGGTGACCAAATCCCGGGCGAACATGTTACATGTCCTAAATTACACCGAGTGGCAGCACCAAGATGGCAGGAGAAGTTGACCATTGAGACAAAGCAACTCTTTAGTAGGCACAGTCTGGTGAGGCTACCGATCTATTCCCACTGAATCCGGATGACCCAGAGAGGTGCGTAAAGATCAGGAGCTCACTCACTGGGACATTGCACAACAAGCTGATCACGTTCTTGCGACAGAACGCTGATATCTTTGCGTGAACTCCCTCTGACATGCCTAGAATTTCGGTCAGAGTAATGATCCATAAGTTAGGCCTCATCCCGACCGCAAGCCCGTCAGGCAAAAGCGGAGGAACCACTCTGTGAAGAAACTGATCGCCATCCGGGAGGAGGTAAAGAAGATGCTGGATGCCCATAGAAAATGACGAATGTGCGTCGAATTCACCGATGTTAATAAAGCATGCCCAAAAGACAGCTTCCCTTTACCCATGATAGACCTATTGGTGGACTCAATATCTGGACACAAGCTGCTTAGTTTCATAGACGCGTACTCAGACTACAACCATATCCAGATGAGCCCGGAGGATGAGGAGCATATCTTGTTTACGACAGACCAAGGTACCTACAACTATAAGGTCATGCCATTCGGTCTAAAGTATGCGGGTACCACATACAAGAAGCTCGTAAACAAAATATTCGAAAAACAGATCGGCCGCAATATGGAGGTGTGCGTCGATGACATGCTTCTCAAGAGCAGGACCACCAATTACCATATTCGTGATCTAGTTGAGTCCTTCGAGGTGTTTCACACGCATTAGATGAGGCTGAATCTTTCTAAGTGCATCTTTGGAGTATTCTCAGGGAAGTTCTTGGGTTTCATCGTTTCTCAATGAGGGATCAAGGCAAACCCAGAGAATATCAAAGCCCTCATAGACATAACTTCGCCGCGGAGTGTCAAAGATGTCCAAAGGCTAACTGGACGACTGGCAACCTTGTCCTACTTCTTGGCCAAGTCAGGGGACAAGTACTAGCCCTTCTTCAAGGCTTTGAGGGGGACAAAAGCAAATGAATTCTAGTAGACTACAAAATGCCAATCCGCCTTTGACGAATTGAAGTAGTACCTGGACAGTCCGTCGTTGCTGATGTCACCTAAGGACGGAGAGGAGCTATACCTCTACCTGGCGGTATCGGAGGTGGCTCTCAGCTCTGTCCTCATACGCTGACTTCAACTCTTAGCTGCTGGTCTACTATGTGAGCAAGATGTTGATCGGTGCTGAGACACACTACCCACGTGCAGAGAAGTTAGCCTTGGCACTTGTCTTCTCCGCCTGAAAACTGAGCCCTTACTTCTAGGCTCATCCCATGGTTATTCTAACTGACCAATCTCTGAATGGTATTCTACAAAAACCCGACATTTCTAGATGACTGGTAAGGTGGGCTATCGAATTGAGAGAGTTTGACATTAAATTTCAACCCAGACTAGCAATCAAAGGGCAGGTTTTGGTTGACTTCATTGTCGAGACTATGACACCAATTACAAATGAATAGCCCCCGAGCACGCCAGAATGGCAGGGATTCAGGCAGTGGAGCTGGAGTGGTCTTAAAGACCCCTGATGGGTTTGAGGTGAAATACTCCATTAGATTCGACTTTTCGACCACCAACAACATTGTCAAGTATAAAACCCTATTAGTTGGGTTAAAACTAGCTATAGAGTGCTCAGCTAGATGACTGACCGTCTACAGCAACTCTGAGCTGGTGGTCAACCAAGTTAGCGGGAGCTTCGAGGCATGCAACCCCCATTTGGCCAAATACTTGGTCAAAGTAAAGGAAGCCAGCCGGAGATTTGACAAGGTGACCTTGGTCCATCTTCCCCGAACTGAGAATTGGAATGCTGACGAACTTGCCAGGGCAACGGCAGCCGAAAACTCAAAATAGTATTCGAGGGACATGTGGGAAGTCCTGAGCACTCCCAGCACTGAGGAACGGGAAGCCATATGAATCTCTGATGTAGAGAGCTGAATGACGCCTTACTAGAGATACCTGTGGATGGAGCACTGTCAGACAACGTGGATGAAGCCAAGCAGATCAAGAAGACGGCCGGTTGGCACACCATACTCAATAGATGACTATATTGCCACAGTTACTCGACTTCGTACTTCCAATGCTTAACTCCTGAGGAGGCAGGCTATGCCTTGAGCGAAGTCCACATTGGGTTCTGTGGATCACATATCGACGGCAAAAACCTAGCGTTCAAAATCATGCATCAGGGATATTACTGGTGAACGATGAAGAAAGACGCCCTCGACTTCATAAAGAAGTGTGAAAATTGCCAACTCCACGGTAATCTTCACCATGAACTGCCCACTGAGTTGATGACTCTTCAAGTTCCTTAGCTTTTCGCGCAATGGGGGTTCGATATTCTCAACCCATTTTCCATTGCTATTGGGTAAAGGAAATTCATCATCGTTGGCTTTAACTACTTCACCAAATAGGTCGAAGCCACCCCGCTGGCCAAAATCACAGAGTATAACGTTTTAGAATTCATTTGTCAGAGTATAATTAGTAGATTTGGCATTTCCGAGGTCATAGTGACTGACAATGAAACCCAATTCACCAGGAAACGTTTCACCAAGTATTGTACCAATCTAGGCATCAGATTGGTCCACTTCGCTGGCATACCTGCAAGCCAATGGATAGGTCAAGGTCACAAACTGCACGCTACTCTACGGTCTGAAGACCAAGCTAGAGGACGCAGGGGACTCCTGGGTTGATGAACTGCCCTCCGTCTTATGGTCTTACCGGACTACTCCTAAGGAACCGAGTCGTGAGACGCCCCTCAATCTCTGCTATAGGACTAAAGCAATAATTTCGGTCAAAATTGGGCTTCCAAATCTTAGAGTTGAATCCTTCGACTCACAAGATAACTTTCAAAAAATCTGAGAACAACTAGACTTGCTAAAGGAAGCCCGCAACGCTGCCAGGCTGCGGACAGCGGCCTACCAACAACGAGTCGCACTCTATTACAATAAGAAGGTAAAAGTATGACACTTCGAAGTTACGGACATGGTCTTGTGAAACATCGAGGCTACGGGCAAAACCACCAACAGGAATAAACATTCTCCAAATTGGGAAGCCTTTTTATAGTCTCTACCGTTCTACGGAATAGAGTATACAAACTTCGGACCAAGAATGGTAAGTTGGTTCCATAGACGTGGAACACGATCCACCTCAAGCGCTACTTTTAGTAAGGGAACAGGTAGGTGGTCCATCTGTATGCTTGTAAATGCACACAATGTTTATTATTAATAAAAGAATATATTTTTTCTTTCTTATTTGCACTGTGTTCTTTTTCTTTTCTATATGCATTTGTGTCTCCTTGGAGGGTTATACGACCTAGACTGCCCCTAAGTCAGACAGATTTTTACCCACTCGTAATTAAACTCTGGTCATCCAGGCGGCCTATAAGCGGTCGTAACTAAACCTTGGTCATTCAGGCGGCTCACAAGTGGTCAAATTAAATTTTGATCATCCAAGTGGCTCACAAGCAGTCGTAACTAAACCCTAATCATTCAGGCGGCCAAGTAACGGTCGAATTAAACCTTAGTCATCTAAGTGGCCTATTTGCGGTCAAAATCTTAGGGGGCTTAAACAATACACGTGAAAACCTCCTACACTAGGAGATAGCGTGTCAGTTAGCGACGGTCAATAGGAGCAAAAGTGCTCTTCATACTTAGGCAGTGCCGCCAAGCCTCTACTCACGAGTAAAGAACATGCTTGACCTGACATTAGGGTCTGCCTTGATGCCTCCTCTTGGACTCAAGTCCATTAGAAAGCACCGCTAACATCTCAAGAAAGGTAGATAGCCAACTTGTGTGCAACGCACCATGTCGGCCGGACAACACAATAGCAATAATTGAAAAATGATTGCAAAGACAAAGACGTAAAATATCAAGAAATGACTATTTTATTGATTATTTACGTTCATAATTAGAACAACTTTAAAAAATAAGGGTGCAAAATCTACAATGGAGTGGGACCCCTAGGAGGAGGCGGCGATGGCCCCTGACTGCTCCGAGGTTGTCCCATAAGGCTCTCGCGGCGCTAGGCAAAACGGTTTGCTGGGTCAAGAAATCTAACCGAAAAGTTAGGGTCAATCAGCCGAATAATGCAATGACTGAGGTTGACGCCTTCCTACACCCGTGCCCACAGTATCCCGGGAACCTCATGGGGACATATACGAGTTGCCAATTCATTCTCCTACGATGTCAACTGACCCGAGAGCTGATCAATGTGCCTCGCCGCCTGATCAGCTTCCTCTCTCAGCTTGGCATTCTCTTCCTTTAGCTCTATGTTTTCCTCCTCCAAGCTCGCCACCACAGCCTGAAGGGCAGCTGTGTCATCCAAGTGCTCCGCCTTAAGAAGCCTCATCTCCTCCTCGAGCGAGGCAATCTCTTTGTCACGATCAGAGATTGCCAGGTCTCTTTGGTGCGGCCCCTTTTTAACGACGCCAATTACTTTCTCCTCCTGCAAAGACCAAAAACGGTAAGTAACAGCAATGGAGAGAAAAAGGAGAATGAAAGTAGCAAAGTTTACCTGCCAGACTCTACGCTCTGGCCTCACTGGCCTACTGCGAGACATTTGCCCTGGCGGCAGAGGACTGAAAACAGAAATCTCCTGAGCAGGCCCAGCAGTGGCCACCATCGAAAACTCCTCTGGCACCACAACAGTAAAGCCCACCGCCTCAGCAGGCACCTCAGTGGTAGGCTTCTCCGTCAGCTCAATGCTGACGCCAACTGCCTCTTGAGGCTCTCCGACAGTAGGCTCCTCCATCAACTCAATGTTGACGCCAACTGCTTCTTGAGGCTCTCCGGCGGTTGGCACCACAAGCGCCTCTTAAGGCTCACTAGCAACGAGCTCCTCAGATAATCCAGCAACCTATACAGGTATCTCCAGGAGCTCTTTGATAGCTAGCTCCTCTGGTAGTCTAGCGACCCGCTCGGCTAAAGGCTCCGCAGGTGACTCTGATGGTACCATCGGGTGCTCCGATTGTGGCAGAGCAAGAACGGTGCTGCTCACAGCGGAGTGCAGCCTTGACCTATATGCCTCAATAGCAGCCTCAACTCCACCCTCACCGGAGCTATCTCCGGTCCCAATGAATCGACCAACCATAACATAGTCTGGCCCCGAGGAAGAAGAGGAAGGTATCACTATTGCCACCTTCTTCTACCTTGGACTTCTAGGAGCTTCCTCACTGGAAGGCATGCCAGCAAACCCGATTGTAATGGCGTCTGCCTTCCTCTTACGGGAAGGAACCTTCATCTTCTGCTCTAGGAGAAGGTGGTCCCCATCGTGCTTTCTTGGCCCCAACTCGAGAAGATGACCCTCCACCAGCTCTAAAAGTGATGCACCGTAGCAACCTTCTCGTCGGTGGGCATCCCAATGTAAATGTTGGGTACCCTACCCCAGTCTCTGGCCAAGGGCCAGGTCAAATTAATATTGAATATAAAAGAACCGATTCTTCCAGTTCTTCAGGGTATTATATATGGTGCCGCTGATTTGAAGTCCTCGTTGGGACAGGGGGCACCCACTCTCGTCAAGCATAAATTGGAACATCACTTTGACTGCTCCCACTATCAACAACTTTGAATACTGGCGAAGACATATGCAAAACGTATACAAATAACGAGCCGCATTGGCATGGAACCATGCTATAGGGATCTGGAGGGCAGTCAGAATATCCAATAGCTTGTCAGAAACTAGAAGGCACTGCCCACTTCTCAAGTGGGTCTCATAAATGGTGATAAAGCCCTCAGGAGGAGAGCATGCCCTGTTTCCCTTGCCGGGCATCCGGAAAACGATCAGCGTAGGGATGTTGTACTCAACGTACAGCTCCCTCACCTCACTGGCCTTGATGACTGAAACAATTGGGGTTACAGAAGGCGCCATGGGAATGGAATCAAGAAGGAAGATGGCAGAACACTTAGAAAATTTTCGGAAAGAAAGCGTGGAAAATTCAAAAAGTGGCGGACAGATCATTTAAAGGAGTGTGAACGCCGGAGAAGGTAAACCGTCTAAAAAACGTGCCCCATTATTGCTGACACGTGTTACTTCTTGAACGGGTGCAGTCGAATCAGATCCTCTGGCACATTAATTACTGAGATCGCAAATTCACTGCATGTAGATACGTGGCCAACTTTTCGACTGACAATCCAGCGACATGACAGCGTATCATTTTAACTCCCACAAGTTTTCTAAATTTTGGCCTAGATGGTTAACAATTTCGGTCAACTCTTCCTTAGAAGTTCTCTTGATTTTGGCTCAGACGATCAACGAATCTGGTCAATACCTCCTTTAACCAGTTCTCAGAATTTTGGCCTAGACAGTCAACGAATCAAGTTAACGATCCTCTAAGCTAATCCTCCAGATCAAGACTTCACGATCAACGGACCAAGAGTCTCCGCCAGTTCCTTCGTCAGGTCATCTCAAACGGATAACTCAACAACTCACAACCCATCTTGAATATGCTGAAGGCCAGGATTTCAAATCACCAATATGGGGGGCTAGTAATGGGTATGCCTGTAATGGGTTGACTCAAGAGTGAGAAACGACCCAGATCCATAACAGTTCATTTGTGCCTGGATGGTCAATGCCCACCGTTGACCGGACGAAAGGCTAAATGAGCCAGAAGAAACCCAAGAGTAAGACAGACGACTTGCTCTTGAGATGGTCAACGTTTCCGTTGACGGGCGGCAAGTCCAACTGATTGTCTGAAGACCAGGCCTCGAGTGGGCCAATGCTAGTTTGGCCCACGTGACTGTTCGCGACCAGCAACGATCATCTCCTCTGATTTCACGCTCTCCACAAAAGGTAATCTCAATTGCAACGTTTATCAGTAGATTCAATGCGCATCCCTGAAGGAAAGCATCAGAATCCTCATCCTATCTGCAGTAAGCCCTAATGGTTGTAGAATGTAGAAGGAAAACAATCAAGGCAATGCCCATTACTGCCATAAAGGCTGCACGCTAGAAAAGATAGCAAGCTCAGCATAGCACGAGAATCAAGCCTTTCTACACAAGGAAGGCTTCGCAACATAGCGGCTATAAAAGGCCATGGAATTCTTACTCTAAGACACGCATTCGTTCACCAACAATAAGCTCACACGCTCTGGTTTTGCCAACAAAAGCTCTCTACAGAAAAGCTCATACGCTTTCAGACTATAAACGCTCTCTTTCTCTCTTTGCCACTACGTTCCTAGTGAATACAATACTTAGAACCCACGCTATTCACGAGCCAACAAAGTCTCTCTCAACAAGAGCACTCATCCATCCTAAATACTCTCCGCATCTCCTTGCATTCTTTACTTTCATCTTATTAATTCGAGAGCTATTTCTAACTAGAGCGTCGGAGAATTTACGGTGGGACAACCTTCCGCTGTCACCTGACCTCTTGTTCATAATTGTGGTGTGCAGGATCCAAACTCGGTGGACAGAATCGAATTCAAACGAATAATTTGACCAGAATTTGTTTAAAATTTGGATCCATGACTCATCAATAATAGGTAAGCTACCAAATTACTAGCAGTAGAAAATACAAGCTCTTCGACAACAGGGCAGAAAATATGACCAAATCTTAGTAGGTATGACTTTTTAACCTATAAGTTCATGAGATTTCAGTGTAATGTGCGAAAAAAAAAAAAGAGTGGTAGTAGTTTAACCATTCAATACTTAAATAATAAAAAGATAATAAACAAAAAATAAGAAACTAAATAACATAAATTTAAATTTATAAGAGTAGCTATGACTCAAATATTCAATACTTAATAAAACAAGAGGATTGAAAATAAAATGTAATAAATTAAAATATAAAATATTGGAAGACTAGAAAAGTTAGCCATAATGTGTTGATTCTCACAACACAATATAATATAAAATTACAATATTTTGACACCAATATAAAACTAAACTAGCCTACAAAAATTGACTTAGTTAAACTGATCTAAAAATAAACTTCACATTTTTTTTAATAAGTAAATTGAATTAAAATAAAAGAAGAAAACAAAATCTGTGTTCAGTTTTTAAGTATTTTTTTGACTTGAAGATAGAACAACAACGTTGAAATATACCCCGAATAATATAAACTTGTCATAAAAATAAAGAAATATTACCAAGGAATAATAATACAGTTATCCTATTCGGACAATCACCTACCAAAGACCCAGCCCATAGGCCTGTACAAAAGTTGGAAAAACTGATTAACTAAGGGCCCTAAGCCTGCGCTCCCCCATATGTAAACTTTTGGGACTGTGCATCCCTAATCCAATCCTGAGCATCCGGTTCATACCGAAGACCAGCAAAGAGAGTAAGAGAGTAAATTTTCCTATAGGGATTGTTCCAGCCAGCCTAGCAGCTCCTTCCCGAGCACTGAGCACCAAGGCTCGAATCGGCACTCCGCTGGGGCATAAACTTCACATTAAACTAAAACTTAAAATACAAAATAATAAACCTTAAACATAATCCATTATATTAAGATATTAAAATTTTAGAGTAAAAAATTGGTATCCTGAACTTCACCTCAATGCGTTTTCTCTGTTTTTTCTTTCTTATCACTCTCTCTCCTTTCTCTTCTCTGCTCCGATGTTGCTTCTCTTTTACGGTAAGTTTGATTGTTAGAATGAAATAAGGTGAGAATAGAATAGTTATTCCAAGGGATATAAAAGAATGAGAATAGAGTTAGAATTATTATTCTCATATTTGGTTATTGGAATAGAATAAAGTGAAAATTAATATTCCATTATTTGGTTTGTAGAATAATATGAAGAATAATGTGGGAATAATGATAATAATAATAATAATAATAATAAAATGTAATAACAATAATAATAATAATAATAACTAATAAATAATAATAATATAATAATAATATATGAAAATTGTTATTCCCATATTTGTGGAAATAATAATTTTCAAAAAATATTTTTTTTCGGTTAAATTTATAACCAAATAAAAAAATTTTTATTTTTAAAAAATAAAAATTTTATTCCCACATTATTCCCTCGTTAATACCTATCTCTCTCTCTCTCTCTGTGCCGAGGCAGAGAACCCCCCATTTTTCTCTCATGTTGGCTTCTCCTTTTATAAAGGTCGGCAGAGAACCCCCCCTTTTTCTCTCGTGTTGGCTTCTCCTCCTTTTATAAAAGGCGGTATTTTTATTTTTATTTTTTATTTTTTAAATAATTTTTTAAATATATATATTTTATTTATTATTTAAATATATAATTTAATCCTCCGCCATCTTTATTTTTTAAAAGAATTGGTTCTGCTTTTCTTTTTTGTATTTTTTCTATTGACTAATTGGATTGACGAAATAAAAATTTTATTCGGTTTATTTATTTATTTTTATTTTAAAATTATATAATTTTTATGTATTTATGTAATTTAATTACTGAAAAATAACTACAATTAAGTGGGATTAAAATACAACAATCAGTATTAATGGTGATCTGGTTAATGATATTTACTTTTTAGGCTCTCGAAATAAATGAATTCAATCAAGTTGGCTTTTTTGTAAGACAAATTTGAAGTACTTAGTGAGATAATTAGGTTTTACATTTTCAAGAATGAATAATTTTCTTCAACATAGTAGATCAGCAATCCGTTGGGTTTGGACACCCTAGTTTTGGAGGTTGAATTGGTTAAGCCCTTAACCAATATTCTTCTGTTGCTAGGCATGTTTGGGACAAAGCATTAAGTTCATGTGTGGGTTGGTGGGTTTAGCATTAAGTTAACTTTTCCTATGATATAGAAGAAGATTTATTATATATAAGATATGTCTTGATTTTGTTTTAGTTTTATAGACCCTTCCCTACCATAACCAAACCACCGAATTTTATATCAAATATATGGTGGTGTTTGGCACTTTGCTTGGCTCGGATGAAGTCACTTCAGGAAGGCAAAAATACGAAGAGTAGAGCGTACAAAATGCATATCAAGTATGTCGTCTGTTGTTTTATGCACCTTTGGATGTTTGATCAAAGTTTTGCGTTTTCCACTTCGTTGCTCTTCTTCCTCATCTTCATCTTCCACTCCGAGTTGAGGAAGGCAACTTGGGAAAGAAGTTTGCAACACATCGAGGAGATCTCCATGTATTCATCTCAATTAGAAGTCATTGTGGTCTATTGCCCAAAGAGACGCGGCTACGAAAAGCAATAAAATTCTGGGCTTAGGTTGTGGTTTTGGAGAACAATCTGCATGCCAAGTCCGTGATGCTCTGCGAGGCCAAGGATTGGTTCATCATTATGTAGAAGCCTTTGGAGCGAGAAAGTGCTAAGGCTGAGGTGGCTAAGCTCGTCTATTTGGGTCAGATCTCCTCTCTGTTCAACCAATGCTCCGCGATCTGATTTGGCCTCTGCCAAATTGAGTAAAGAGCGAGCACTGTTCCAGATGCAGTTGGAAAGTTTGTCCGTTCCATGTTTACTAGGCGGACATGGCTGAGTAGTGAGATTACCGCTTCCAAGAGTGTCAGGATTTGGCCTGATGGACTGCGCCAGAAATCCATGCGGATACCTTCATCCTTCCATCATCGACGCTACGGAGCTAATCTTCTTTTCCAGCAAGGAGTTTAACAAGGATGATATGCATGATCCCGAGCCGGGTAGTCCATTGGCTCCTTGATTTCATAAATGCCTTACATATAAGGTATGATTTTAAATTTATTTTTAAATGATGATTAATTAAATTAAAATAATAAAAATATTGAGATCAAATGAAATTTTACGTCAAAATCAATACTCTAATCGGGTCACATTATACTGTGTGACACTTGATCTTCGTCTGATACATGCATTTGCGCATTCATAAATGCCTTATACGTCTTAAGAACGCCTATAGGGCGCTTGTCTATTTTTAAGGCAGAATGTTCGTACCCAACCCACATGTTCAAGGCAGAATGCAGGTACTTAATGCATGACTAACGGATGCTCGTATGCCTTACATTTCTAGTCTTAGGGTAACACACACCTAATAGGTGTGCTTATATTAATTTTCTATATAAAGCTTATTTTGGTCGATTTCAGTTATTTTTTATAAAATCTAGAGAGAAAAAAGATAAAGAGAAGAGAAGAAGAGTAAAAAAGAGAGAAAAAAGATAGAGAAGGAGTAATTAAGTCAAACTCAAGAGATTTTCAGTAATTATAAGTTTAAGATAAGTGCATCCAAACTTTCTTCATCTTATTCCTGTATTTTTCTAATCTCTGTGAGTATTTATTATTTTAAATATTTATACATATTATAATTTTATAAATAAAATATTTATACCTCACAGATATATACTATTATTTTCATTTTTATAATTTTTATGAAATACATACCTTAATTTCAAGTACACTGTGTTTAAATAGTAATTTTTTCAATAATGCCCTTATATGTACTTAAACACTATTTGTTTGTAATGCTCGGTTCTCACTTAGCTTATTTTGATGTTACCAGTTCATTTTTGATATATTAAAACTATTTTTATAATAAAAATTTGAAGAAAAATTCAGGAGTGAAAATAGACTTTGCGCCTAATGTATGACCGATTTGCGCTCATGCATTTTAGACAGATTGTCTATATTAAAGGAGCATCTTTGGAGCACTTGATCGTGTTTTAGACAGATTGTATGGCATTTGAAACACACCTTTACAGCACTTGTAACTCCGCAGCATTTGTTATAAGGTCCCTTTAATTTAGTATTTTTTAAAAAATAATTATAAAAAATTCAATAAAACTAATATATTTAAATGTCATGATATATTCAAATGAACTCAAAGATTGTACATAACATCCATGGGTGACCAAAGAAAGTGTCATTAGACTCTATTCATAAAGAGTAATATGTAGACGGTCTGTCTATTGGTCTAATAGTACTGATTTAGTTTAAGATTATTGAGAATATATGTAACTCTTTCTTAAAATTAGTATTTTAATCTTTGATTTTTGATTTTGGCATGTTTTAAATTTTTGATATTTTTATCTACTTTTGATTTAATATACAAAATGTTTGGTTTAAGACTTGTAGGTTTTAACTGCCAATTGGATTAGTATATTAGACTTTGGATGATTTTGTACAATTAGATTATTTGATATTCATATTTGGATTATGAATTTGGAGTACAAAACTATGCTTGGACACTTCTTAATTTGTTATATTGATGTGTTTAGACTTTTGACTTATATGAAATTTTATACATATTTTATTGGTTTTGTTCCCTTCATTTAATTTATGGACATATTGTTTCGTTATATATATATACACATGGATATTTATTGAGTATTTGACTTATGATATTATTATTTATGATCCTTTCATATTTGAGGGTTATGTATAACTTGTAGGGAGCTTAGATGAGGACGTTGATAGAGATTTAATTTATATTTTACAGTTATTAGATTTATTATTACGCCTTAGATTCTGATATTGAAATTAACGCTTAATCAATATTAATTAACTAAATAATTATTTAATAATTTTTAAACGTGAATTTTATGTCAATACCTTGACTGACCACAATTTCAATAAATAAAAACATACATAGAATCCAAAAATGTTCCATGTCATGGAGTGGCTCCGATACCGACCCAATAAACACGATGTCAGACCCGAAGGAATGATACTTGTAGTCATTCCATAAATATGTGAAAGTAAATAAATATTCATAAATTTGATCGAATAAAACTAAAATCATCCACAACACCAACCCGACACCAAACTATGAATATACGATATCTAACTTATAATATAAAACTACAATAAATTCTAAATCGATACAACCTACTATTCATATTTAAAATTACCTAAAACACATCATAATCACAATCTAAACTTGTCTGAAAGCCTATTTTTATCATTTAACACGTTCTAATGCTGTCTAAAAAAAATATAATACTACCATCTGAATAACCGAAACATAAGCTAATATTATCCAAAACTGTCTAATCAAATAAAATACAGCATTAGACCAATTAACTATCTCCCAAATGCTGTCTGAATATAATATAATACAATTAACATTATCCAAAATCATTAAATGACAATAATCATCATCAATTCGTGAATTTAAATTTCTCTTATTAGCTCGATCATTTAATTCTAGTTGCCTAATAAGAACTTGTGTATCTCATATGAAGAAGTTAGTAAAATAGTAAGGAGCGAGCCAAATATTCAGTAAGGTACAATATATATCAACGAACATGCATATTTTATACTTAAAAATATATTAAAGGGAATAGAAATCATGATCGAATATAATAACATAAACTTGTGCAAAAAAACTTATATGATACATTTTTTAATTTCTTATCTTATTCTTTCTTAATCTTAGCCATCATAATATACTTAATTTTTTATTTTCTTTATGGACCAGAGTCGGTAAACCTTATGAGCTGAATGAATAGACAATCGAAAATGGGATTGTGTATATTCTTACACAACCAATGGTCATAGGCTCCTATTTAAGACCTAGAAGTGGGCCGTCTACATATCAACCTATAAATAGGATCAAATGCCACTTCTTAACCCCATGGTTATGTAGGGTCAAAAATCGATATACTACTATAATATACAAATGTATGCCATAATATACTACCTATTAAATATAATCCATGGTTCAATATTTAACTTAAAAAAATTTTACGCTTTACTTCATAATTTTTATTTTTCACCCTTGTGGAGAACGGTTTATCATTTCTTATTATAATTATAGAATTTCTTTTCATAATTCTATATTTTCATGCACATACTTTTACAAAAACTTAGTCGTATTCAATTTAAAAGTATAAATTGCTGAATTTGAAGTTAAATGCAGAAATTTTAGTATATTATATGATTTAGCATGTGTATAAATTTTTCAGACCTTAAAGCTTAAATTATGTACATACTCTAACTTATATAAGGCAATAATTTGGTGGTTTAATGTCTGTACAAGCTAGCATGCGAATTTAAAATAGGTGAAAATCAATAATGCAGCAGAAAAACAATAAAATTCAGCAATTATGCAGCAAATTGAGTTTGAATGCAGAATTTAGTGCAGAAAAAATCAGGTTGTGCATAAATTCAGTTTAACTAATCAACATGCAGGGCCGAATTCACTAAATTTCTTGACATGCATTAAGGTATTCACGAATTTAATACATAAATAGTTTTAAAATGCAGTAAGAGTTTAGTACGAAATACAGAATTTAACTCCTAAATTTCTTCAAAAATTTTAATAAAAATTCAGCTTATATAGTTCAATTTATATATACCTTTTAGCTTATGTGTGGCATATATATACAGTTTTAAAACATAAGTAGACTACTGTACGAAATTAAAACATGAGTGGTGCAGAATTCAGTAAAATGGCAGCAAAACAGTGGCCAAATTTCGAAGACTGCAATTTTAGATATGTTATGCATGTAATGCAAATTTTCTTTGGAAATCCTAAGCATGCAAGTTGGAATTATGAGTTTAGAGCATGCAGTAGCAATATGTATGAAATTCTTTACATGCACGGTCATTTAGATAGAAATTCCAGGAGAAAGGGCAGAAAATCAGGCCAAGATGCAGAAAATCAGCACTTAGTTCTCTTCTCAACAAATTTCCAGTTAAATTTATCAACATGCAGGGGCAAGTTTATCAAACTTCTCAACATGCGTGATGATATTTCACGAACTTCAAACATGTTGGATCATTAGACTAGGATTTCAGCACATGCATGATGATAGAATATAAAAATTCAACTAAAAACACACTATACTTAACTTTAGCATGAGTTCTCAAGAAAGTTCTTTATGAAATCATGAAAAATCAACATGCATGCATAGTATTCACAACTTAGTTTTGAATTCATAACTTAGACGAGTATTAGAACAAAAATATTCTAAAGAAATGATAAAAAATAGCAATAAGAAAAAAAGGGGCTCAGAGTGCACTTATCTTAGTCTGATTTACCTAAATCCTTACTTTGATCGACCAAATTTAAGCTATTGGAGTCTTCTCTCTCTTCTCCTTGGCTTTCTCTCTCTTTCCTCTCGATTCTACTTGAGAAAATGGGAAAACCCTAACTTGCGTACACTTTTATACCCGTCTCGCACTCGAGCATGAGTCGAGCACCACTTGGGCACTACTTTACTAGAAATTACACTCGATGAGTATTAGAACAAAAATACTCTAAAGAAATGGTAAAAATATAGTAACAGGAGAAGAAGGGGCTTCGAGTACACGTACTTTAGCCTAATATACCAAAATCCTTACTTTGATCGACCTGATTTGAGTTATCAGAGCCTTCTCTCTCTTCTCCTTGGCCTTCTTTCTTTTCTCCCGATTTTGGGCGAGAAAACGGTGAAACCCAAACCTGTGTGCACTTTTATACCTGCCTTGTGCTCGAGCATGAGTCGAATGCTACTCGGGCGCTACCTTATTGGAAATCATGCTTAAGTGGGCCTTGAGCATTCCCTGA
This sequence comes from Nepenthes gracilis, assembly GCA_033239525.1. Classification (NCBI taxonomy): domain Eukaryota; kingdom Viridiplantae; phylum Streptophyta; class Magnoliopsida; order Caryophyllales; family Nepenthaceae; genus Nepenthes; species Nepenthes gracilis. The sequence continues at coordinate 7,835,008 of BSYO01000026.1, read as the reverse complement.
ACGCCAAACACACTAGAATCTGCGCTCGAGTGTGCGTCGAGCGTATATCGAGTGTCAGTCCCACCGAAATTGGAGCTTGAGAGTGCGTCGAGCCTCCTTCTAGCATATGTCTATACTAGTCTAATTGACTCATTGATCCAATTTTTCATATTATTTGATATCAATTTTGATTATATTAACTAAATTAATTATGATTAATATAATTTAGGAACCCGATCCTGACATTTATAGTTTAGTTTATATTCTCATTTTGTTATATTTTTTTGTAAGAAGGAGATTATGTATAAGCTGATATTAGTATTCTATATATTGGTGGAGGTATATTCAAATTATTTTAATATTTAGATTGTGGCATTTTTTTCAATTTATGCTAGATCAACGGTGTGATTTTGTGATGTTTGGATTATCATTTTTCCTTATAAATTATAGAGCAGGTTATGACCAATAATTGATATTCGGATAAGTAATTCAGAAAGATCCTATAATATATGATGTCATTATTATTATCAGTAGATTTGATACCATCAAGTCCGACCCAGTATTTGATATTGTATTTGAGGGTTCCTTTTTGGGTTGGGAATTAGTTCATGAATTTATGATTATTGTCTTTTATTATTACCGACTTTTGATTCGAGTTTATGGCATTACTACTCCTTCAAGTCTTTAATTTCAAATTACTTGCTCTTGCATGTCCTTGAAATTCAGATATAAGCTATTGCAACCTTTATAACTGAAATAAAATAATAGTAACTATATTGATTTCTTGCAACTTCCACAATAAATAATTATTGCATGTTTGTAAATTATATAATATAACTTTTGTATATTTTAAAATTGTATATTCAATTCTTACAAGACTTATGATATACTATATGCCATATACTTGAGAAAAAAAAAACCTATATAAATTAAAAGATAAGAATATTTTATCAGGTATGAGGAAATATAAATAATATGTTTGTATTTATATAAAAGTTTTTCATTTAATTTTGCACGGACTACTGTAGAAAATTGAATGAGATATATTATGATATATTCTAATATATTATAGTGATAATCAAGATTTGTACTTATCATCCACAGGTTAAAAGCAGTGTTTGACATCATTCATAGAGTTATATATATAACAGCCTATCTATAAATTTTAAATAGTTATATATGACATTTGGTTGTGTAAAAATCTATATAACCTGAGTTTTGATTATTACTCTTTTGTTGATAAGTCTCCCTTTGATCCTTGGTCCATAAGTTTTATATGATTTAAACATATTTATTTGATGTACAATTTAAAGTAGAAATTGATCATCAACTTAAAAATTTTTCTTGATATACTTATAAATTATCGCATTATTTCTAATTTTGATTATATTCCATTTCAACACGGTTTAATATAAAGTATATGTTTAATTATAAAAATTATCTGACTTATTGAGTAATTTGTTCATACTTACTTTAATTTTTATTAACCTTTCATATTGAGAGCTCGAGTCATATTTAAAAGTGACTGTATTTAAACAAAGCTATCCAAGGATCAGAATTATGATTTTCAGTTTCAAATGATGTATCATGTTCAGAACAAGTGTAACACCCTGAATATTTTGGATTTTTTTTTAGAAATTAATGGGTTACATTTCAAAAAAGGAATAAGAGAAAAATATATAAATTGGGCTTGATGGGGCCAAGTTTAAGTACTTGATATTAGTGGGATAATAATAGAATAAAAAATAAACAAATAATAATTAATAATAATAATAATAATAATAATAATAATAACAAAGGATACGGGGATTAGGAAGAAGATAAAGGAAAAGAAAGGGAGAAAAAGGAAAATGAAAGAAAGGGAAGAAGGAAACAGGGAAGGCGCAGATGAGCGGTGGCGAAAGAGGAAGGGAATCGGCATCATATGGAAACTTTGGGCAAAACTCTAACTTGCCTCTTCATTACTTAAGGAGGCAGTAGGTTAGGGGAGGAGGCAGCACGAATTGAAGGTTACTCTACAGTTGCCACCATCGCCGGAAAGTGAAGAGAGAATTTGAGGCAAGTAAAATTCCTTCATCACAAAAATTAATTCTTCCGTTATTCTTGTTGATATCAATACTCTAATTTCATGCCTTGATTTAGTGAAAAACTGTTGAAAATTGAGGGTTATAAATTTGGAAAAATTCGAATGCAGAGCTTCGGCTCGGTGACGAAACGACCGACCCTTTAGAATTAATGATAAATTGGGGATTCGTAAATTATCTAATGGAGTCATGAAGTATTGATTTTGCATGTTGTACCCCTGATTTTAGAAATTGGCGCCATCGTGGAAACAGAGCATCGTGCTCTGTTTCCCATTTTCCAGTCGAGTCCAATGATCGGAGGTAGTGAGAGGGCTTTAACCCGTTATTTTGCAAGTAAATCTTTCCCTTTTCATTCTTAGTTGTTGAGTATTGCTTTCGTGTAGAAATTTTGTACGTATCGTTCTCGATTTTGTGGTAAAATGAGGAATTGGGGAAAGCAGGGCCTTGGTTGGGTCTGCTGCTACTGGGTCTGTGTGGGTTCATGTGTGTAATTGTGTATGGGCAACGTGGTTTGTGTGCATATGTGTAGCCATGTGTGTGGGAATTGTGGCGTGTGTGTGGCCGTGTGTGCACCGCTGTGTGAGTATGTGTACCACTGGGTGTCATGCGTGGCTTGGGTGTGTAGTGCCCGTGTAGGTGTCGTGCAGTGCTGTGGTAGTGAGAGAAGGTGTAAGTTTTGCGTTAAGCAAAACACAGGACGAAGGACGAAGGGGAAGGAGAGAAAATGGGCGATGGCAGTGGAGCGCTCAGGATGCAATGATGAAGACGACGGACGCCAACAATTTTATTCATTCTGGTTCAATCTTTTACACAACCCAATGCAGCCCTTTATACAGCATTTATACGGTAAAATACGGAAGGAAATAAAACAGAAAAGCAAAATACAATGGGAAAGGAAATCAAAGAAATATGGACAAAAAATGAAATTACAAATTATGTAAGATTATGAGATATTTTCTAATACCCCCCGGCAAGGTGGAGCATATATGCTAATAATGCCCAGCTTGGATAAGTGAAGTCGCAGACGATGTGATGGCAGGATCTTGGTGAACATGTCTGCTAGTTGATTATGGGTGGTCACATGATGAGTCTGAATGCTTCCATCTTGAATCTTGTCGCGAACCAAGTGACAGTCTAACTCAATATGCTTGGTGCGTTCATGGAAAACAGGATTGGCTGAAATGTGAAGAGAAGCTTGATTGTCGCAATGGAGCTCGGCGGCATGAGGATGGGAGACCCGCAAAGCCAGTAAAATGTAACGTAGCCAGGATAGTTCGCAGCAGGTAGTAGCCATGGAGCGATATTCTGCTTCTGCTGAAGAGCATGAGACAACGGATTGCTTCTTGCATTTCCAGGAGATAAGTTAATCTCCAATGAAAACGCTGTACCCAGTAATAGATCTTCTAGTATTAGGACATGAAGCCCAATCGCATCACGTAAAGCTCAATTTGGATGTTAGAAGTGGAAGAGAATAATATACCTTGTCCCGGGTGTAATTTGAGATAGCGCGAGAATCGATGAGCAAGATCCACATGACTAGAAGTTGGTCGAGTCATGAATTGACTCAAAATGTGAACTGCATAGTAGATGTCAGGCCTTGTCACAGTTAGATAAAGAAGCCTTCCAATGAGCCTGTGGTAAACACTTGGATCTTGTAAGATGGTTCCGGTTTCTTTGCTTAATTTCAGATTTCGGTCCATGGGGAGCATAAGCGGCTTTGAACCAAGGGTTCCAGAATCAGCGAGAATGTCAAGCGCATATTTCCTTTGGCAAATGTGTATGCCTTTGGCGGATCGTGCAACCTCGATGCCAAGGAAATATCGTAAAGCGCCTAAATCCTTGATTTTGAAGGATCTATCCAGGAATAGTTTAACAGAGGTAATGGCATCCAAACTACTACTGGCAACAATAATGTCATCAACATAGACAAGTAATACTATAAATGATTGGTTAGTTTCTTTGGTAAACAAACTGTAATCAGTCTTGGATTGTGTGAAACTGAAAGCAATCAGAGAGGTAGATAGCTTAGAATACCATTGCCTAGAGGCCTGTTTAAGGCCATAAATGCTTTTTAATAGTTTACAGACTTGATTGGGTTTTCCTTTGGTGTAGCCTAGAGGCTTTTGCATGTAAATTTCTTCCTCCAGAGTGCCATGTAAGAAGGCATTGTTAACATCAAAATGATGTAAATTCCATCCTTTGATGGCTGCCATGGCAAGAAGACATCGCACGGTAGTGAGTTTGACAACAGAAGAGAATGTTTCATGATAATCTATACCTTCTTGTTGTGTATATCCTTTGGCTACCAATCTACATTTATACCTTTCAATGTTCCCATCACTATTGAATTTTAATTTAAAAACATATCGACATCCAATAGTTTTCTTTCCAGGAGGTAGATTAGTCATGATCCATGTTTTGTTTTGTTCTAACGCATTTAATTCACTTTCGATGGCTTCTCACCATTTGTCATCACGAATGGCTTGAGCGTACGTTTGTGGTTCACTCTGAGATGTTATGGCGGATGAAAAATGGCTGAATGTAGGAGATAGTTTATGATGCGAAAGGCAGTTTGTAAGAGGATGTGGTTTACCTGGAGTAGTCTGGGTTCCTGATTGAGTAAGTGAGGTTTGGGACACGTGATGGCAATGAAATTCTTTCAAATATTCGGGAGCCTTTCTAACCCTAGTAGTTCTACGAATGGGCATCTGATTGGCTATGGGAGACGGTATATTATGTTCTGGTTGATTGTCTGTTGACTGATCCGGATGGTCACCCGACTGATCTTGGACTGGGACACTAAATGGGTTGGCACTATCCTCGATGGTTTGGTTAGCTACAGGATGGGTGTCATGCAAAATTGATAACCTTGGGTGAGTTTGGCATAGTTGTTCCTCATTGATTACAATGTTAGGTTGTTCGGATGGGTATGTATTTGGTAGGGTATTAGAGTTTTGATCAATGTTGTCGTTCTGGAAAGGAAATATTTCTTCGTGGAATATCACGTCTCGTGAGTAAAATGTAGCATAGCTATTTAAATCGATTAATTTGTATCCTTTGACGCCAAACGGATAGCCCAGGAAAACGCATTTTCTACTTCTAGGATCAAACTTGGTACGGCCATGGGAGATGGTGGAAGTAAAACACAAGCAACCAAATACGCGGAGGTTTTTATAGTTGGGTTTGACTCCAAATCGAATTTCATATGGAGTCTTATTTTCAAGTACGGGAGTGGGAATTCTGTTGATGATGTGTGCAGCGGTGAGTATACAATCATTCTAGAATTTCAAAGGTAGTCCCGATTGAAATCTAATAGCTCTAGCGACATTCAATAAATGTTGGTGTTTCTGTTCAACGACACCGTTTTGCTGTGGTGTTTTCACACAACTACGTTGGTGAATAACACATCTTTTACTGTAAAAGTCTCCCAGTCTGAATTCAGTTCCATTATCACTACGAATCACTTTGATTTTAACATTAAATTGTGCGGTAACCAGATTGTAGAAGGCTTCCAAGCACAATTTTGTATCAGATTTTTGTTTCAAGAGGTAAATCCAGGTACTTCTGGATGTATCATCAACAATGGTTAAGAAATATTTATATCCGTCATAAGACACCTCGGAACATGGTCCCCATAGGTCACAATGCACCACGTCGAATATGGTGTGTGACTTATGGGTGCTGGGAGAAAAAGGAAGGTGACGCTGCTTGGCCATATGGCAAACAGAACAAGGTTCATCATTATTAATGGAATGTAATGCTCCTTTTACAAGGGGATTATCTATTAGCTTAAGTCTAGAATGCGAAATATGACCTAAACTGCAGTGCCAAATATTAATTGAAGACGAGACAGAGTAAACAGAAGTCTTAATGTTCAAATGACCATGTTTGAGAAGAAAATTAGTCAAAGCGTTTGAAGGGACTTCAGCATGCTTCAGATGATATAACCCATTTATTTCTTCACCCATCCCAATCGTTGTTCAAGAAATAAGGTCTTGAATCAAACAAACGTTAGAAAGGAAGAATATGCAACAATGAATGGCATCAGTAAGCCGCTTTACGGAAATCAGATTAAAACAGAATGAAGGGACACAGAGAACATGGTCCAACATCATTTTATCCGTAAGTTTAACATTTCCAATATGAGAAACAGATGCTTTACTTCCATCCGGAAGATTAATAAAACATGAAAGTTGGACTTTATGAACATATAATGCAGGATCACATATCATATGATCTGTGGCCCCAGTGTCCAAAATCCATGTGTGTTTTTGATTGTCCAAACAGCGCTGAGAAGGCAATACACATGATTTCATACTTGTCATGTTGGCAGCCTTTGGCTGCTCAATATGTGAGTCGAAAGTGGACTGGCTCGGCTTATCCTTGTCTCGGGACTGAATCAATTCCATGAGTTGGTCAAATTGAGCCTTGGTCAAGGCAATTTTGTCATCAATATCTTCGCCCTGGCCCGTGTAACTTTTGAAGCTCGAAAGGTTAGCAGAAGGCATCTCGTTGCCAATTTTCCCATATAATTTGTGATTAGGTGGGTATCCATGCAATTGGTAGCATTTATCGAGAGTGTGTCCAGTTTTATTACAATGGGAACACACGGGTGCCTCAGTGTTGCCAATCTTAAAACACTGCTGCACAGTGTGCCCAGTGATCCGACAATGAACACAAAAGGGACGGTCTCTCTTCACAGAGTGAATGTTTTTCACAGTGTTCTTTTGATAACTTGGGTTACGTTTGGCTGTTAAAGCCAGTGTGTGCGACGGTTCCGGAACAGATAGCATCTTGTGTTGTCGTTCTTGTTGCTGAACAACAGAAAACACTCGATTAACCGAGGGGAGAGGGTCCATGAACATAATCTGGTCGCGGGTGTGAGCGTACGAATCATTTAAGCCCATCAAAAATTGGATTACACAATCACGTTGATATCGGTAAGCAATGAGTTTCATTTTGCCACAATCACAGCTCGGGAGGGGGTCATAGACTAAGAGCTCATCCCATAGGGTTTTGAGTTTACCGTAGTATATGCTTACTGAATCCTGTTCTTGCAGAAGACTGGCCAACGATTTTTTTAATTAAAAAATGCGAGACCCGTTTTGTTGAGTGAATCGGTCGCGTAACTCGCTCCAAATTTCAGGGGCGTCGTCGACGAATGCAACACTGGACTTGATAGAATGGCTGACCGAGTTTTGGATCCAGGAAACGATCATGTCATTGCATCGGCCCCAAATTTCGAAAAGAGGATCAGCAGGGTCGGTTGGTTTGGGAACGGTGCCCTCAATGAACTGGAGTTTGTTCTTGGCTCTCAAAGGACTACGCATGGCTCTGGACCAGGTTGAGTAGTTGTCGACGGTGAGTAAATCGGTGACCAAGGTGATAGCGGGATTGTCACCGATTTTCAGTTGATACGGATTTGTGAGATCACTTAGGGTTTGAGTACGCATGTGGTCTTGTGAATGATTAGAGGATGGATTAGCAGCGTTCGATGTGGATTTGGAAGCGGTTCGGTGAGACGTCATTGTTGTCTCTGATACCATGTAAGTTTTGCGTTAAACAAAACACAGGACGAAGGACGAAGGGGAAGGAGAGAAAATGGGCGATGGCAGTGGAACGCTCAGGACGCAATGATGAAGATGACGGACGCCAGCAATTTTATTCATTCTGGTTCAATCTTTTACACAACCCAATGCAACCCTTTATACAGCATTTACGCGGCAAAATACGGAAGGAAATAAAACGGTAAAGAAAAATACAATGGGGAAAGGAAATCAAAGAAATATGGACAAAAAATAAAATTACAAATTATGTAAGATTATGAGATATTTTCTAATAGAAGGAACTGCGTTGTTAGCTGGAGGCATGAAGGGGCGCTGCTACCATCGCTAAATTGGAAGCCAACAGTGAAACAAGGGATGTTGCTGTTGTGTGTACATATGGGTATAAGTACCAATATGAGTATATATATGTATATAATTTTATATGCAATGGTATCGCTGCATATATATATATATATATAATTATGCATGTATATGTTTAGGAAGTATATATAATTATATACGGGTGTAAAGGACGTATCTATAATTAAATAGGTATGGCAATGTGTATATATGAACAGGTATACGCGCATGGGTTAGATAAAATATTATGGCATTCAATCAAATATTCAAACTTTCTCTGTACTTTTTTCACATTTTTGTAATAAATAACCCTTTGCGTTTGATTTGATTGTGTGTGTAAATTTTATTAGTACATTGTGGATAAGTAAAAGAGAGTGTATGAAGATTCTACGGTATCTGGATGTGTGAGAGTCCGTGGGATCGTAGAGTAATCTATACTTTTCCAATATCTATTCCATTCTAGGGATTGAGGTCATTGATATTGATGAGTGATACTTATAATCTAGTGACCATCATAGAGGATGATATTTGAAATATCATTGGCGAGAGGTATCAGAGGTGGTATGAGCATGTTATGGGTTCAGCCTCCGAGAGGACTGTAGGAGTAATGAGGATACCATGGATACCGAATAACCTCGTAATACTTATCTAACCATTGGGAGCGTAAATACACAGCCTTTGGTTCACTATGACAGAATAAGGTTCATGGAGATTTTCTATCATTTCATTCAGTGGTGACCTCGTATTGAGCTGATGATCTGATTCAATGGAATCAATGTTACTTCTTGATATCTTTTTTTTGGTAAGTAAGTGTGTATTTTGGATTAACGGGAGAAAAATTTATAAAAAATTATGTTATAACTCCAAGTTTTTTGACTTGGAGTTAGAACATAATACGCTAGGGCATACCCCGAGTTACTTCTTGATATCCAATTGTTCATATGGCTTTTGGGTCGTAAAAATATGTTATTGAATACCGGACAGTGATAGATACTTCACCTTCTATTATTAATTTTATACCTTTGTTTTTATCATCCGTGATGCACACTTGTACTCCTTTATTATTGATTACTTTTACTTGCTGAACATTCAGCTAACCCTTGTGTTTTATTGGCTTCAGAGTAGACATGTTGACATCAGGATAAAGGAGATCACGTGTTATCATGTAGGCACCAGACAGGGGTGATCTTGAAGATTGAGGCTTCCATGATAGATGCCTGAGATTTTTGTTGGTTCATTTACTGTTCGACATTTATTAGATTTTTATTATGAGGATTGAAATTTTGTATATCGATGTTATTTTATTGAAGTTATTTATTATTAGTATTATGGATATTTATTTAATGATGCATTTATGATGATCACTGATGGTGTCTTAGATGATAGTAATGCAATGATGTTGAGTTCATTTAAATTATTTAGTGTTATTTTCTATGACATGTAATTGATGATTTCGGATGATTTGAGACTTTCACTTGGACAGTCCGGGTCAGATTTGGGAATCTAGGCTCGAAGCGTTACAATAAGAATTTTGGGCAGATAATTTTATCGCAATTTATTATGCTAAAACTTTAGTTTATGGTAATGGAGTTATCGGTGATTGAATTTGATTTCAATTTTTGGTCTAGCAGGTTATCAAAGTCATGATTTTGCTTACTTTGAGTTTTTATATGGATGCATCTTACGTATATTTCGAGATCTTGTATGGTTGGTACTTATAGCCACTTTTGGGTGTGACGGACCCGACTGCTAGAATATCACCTATCCTATCATCCGTTAAACTAAATATAAATTATAATATACAAATTCATCGAAATGAACATCCATATAAACATAGAATCCACAACATGCCACTACCTTGTGACTTCGACAACGAATCGAAATATGTTACCTTGTCAGACCTAATTAGGGAAGATGCCTGCAAATGCTATGAAACCTGCGAAAGTATTTCATAATCCAATATATATGAATTATAGACTTCAACTAAACTTACGTCTATTTCCTTAAATACAAAATAATACATATGTACAATCCTCCGACCCAAAAGAATAACTACTATCCAAAAATACAAAAGACAATACCTAAAATACATCATACAACATCCTTAAGCCCTAAAACTAGGCACTGATCCTTCATTCTTGCTCATTGGGTATAAACTTGTGCTAATCATCTAAAGGATTAAAAAAAATAGTAAGGGAGTGAGCTAAATGCTTAACAAGACACATATATACATCAAGGAATATGTATACTTTATATTTGAAACAAATTAGTACATAATCAGGAGGAATAGAGGTGAATGACTAATCATAAAACATGATTAGAAAAGAAATACTTTCGTGATACATTTTAAATTCCTTCAATTCCTTTCCGTTTTCTTACTTATCAAATTGTGCTGAAAACGTATTTTTATTATGAATCAGGACGAGTAAGTCTTACTAATTAAAGGAGCAATCGATCAAAACTTGGATTGTATTTGCTCCTGCACAATCAAAATCCTTCTCCTTCTATTCAAGACCTAGAGGCAAGCCGTTTACATATAATCCTATAGGCAGGGCCTTAGCCGCAAAGTGGTCCTTAGCAGATATCGATCTTCTAGTATAATATATTAAGGCATGCCGAAATATACTATCTGATAAATATTCATTGGTCCAGTTTCTTAACTTCTTATTTTCTTAGGGAATTCTACTTTTAAATTTATACATCCTTAGTTTTCATCCTTTTGGAAAACAGTTTATAAGTCCTTAAGTTAATTGCAGAATATCCATTCATAATTTTTTTTCATAGAGCTTGCATATTTTTACCATGGTCATTTCTTAGTCATGAGAGTTTATCAATAATACAATAACATAAAATTCTCGAATAGTGAAACAAAACATGCTATATAAAAATTAAATATACAATATATTTTGAGCACACATAAATAACATGCAACAAATTTAAAACTCATAAACTTGAAACACAACTATGTAGAAATAGCATATTTAGCCTCTAAATATGTATAGAAAATTTTCATAACATGCATATTTAAGATATAAACAAATAAACGGTGATTTTTGATAAATCTAGCTATAAAAATATGGAGAAGCAACAAATATGCACATTTTTCATATTCTAACTTCAAAATCCCGACAAGGATGAGTATTAGAATAATAATACTCAAAATGAATGGGAATAAACAACAACAATCGAAAAAGGAAGCTTGGAGTGTACTTGCCTTAACCCGATCATCTGGATTCAAACTTTCAAGACCACTCCTTCACTTCTCTCTCTTCTCTTCCCTTCCCCTTCCCCTTCACCTCTTTCTTTCCTCTCCACAAGGTTCGTGTAAAAATAGTAGAAAAAGAGCAGATGGCGAATTTTAACAACTATGGCACTTGAGCGCCGTTCCAGCCTGCTCGGGCGTCGATATACTGGAATTCATGCTCGAGCACGACTCAAGCATTCATTGAGTGTGGCCACTCTGGAATGTCCGCTTGAGCGCGGATCAGGCACTGGTCGGGCACGATGGTTCTTGAATTTGCGCCTACCCTGCGCCTCAGGCGCAACTTGGGCACGCCACAAGCCTACACCACGCAGAGTTGCCCAAGTCAGTTTTCAGTTCTTCCGACCCAATTCCCACATCCGATATCTTTATTATTAATTATATTAACTTAGTAAATCATAATTTCACAGGATTCGAAAACTCGAACCTTACAATCCTCCCATCTTTATAAAATTTCATCCTCGTAATTGAAGAGGGTTACATAACTAATCAGGAGAATAGATGAGGGTACTTGTCCCGAATCTCATCCTTGAGTTCTATAATATTTTAAATTTTTACTCAATTTAATTGAGATTATTTATTATTTTTTTGGGTAATATGGGCGTGATAAAAATTAATTAAATATTATGAGATTTTGGAAAATGGCATCCGGAGCGCGCCCGTACTGTTATCCGAGTACAAATTTAGATTTTAGAATAAAAGAAAAGTAAAAATAGAAATATATATATATATATATATATATATATATATATATATATATATATATATATATATAAAAGTAAAAGAAAAAAAAAGAAGGGAAGGAAAATAAAATAAAATGGGTATCAGGAGGATTTTGATGAGAGAGAAGGAAAGAGAGGAGAGAGAGAAGGAGGGAGAAGAGAGAGAAAGGAGAGATCAAGGCTCTCGGGTTTGAATCCATCCTAAAATTAGTTAAAGAAGTGCTAGATTTGGTCGAGACAAGTGTACGCATACCCTTTTCTCCCGTTTCTTTGTACTTTCGTTATGTTTTCTTCGGATATCCTCGTTTCGACCCGATTAAGTTTACATTTTATGTTACCCATGACCTAGGCATGACAATACCTCAATTTATGTCTGATTTGTGAGATTTGTGTGGTATTTTGTACGCAAAAACCCTAACCTGCGTCGGGACAATTTTTACTCGTTTATTTTGGGTTTTATACATGATTTGGCTTTAGATAATTGAAACACATGATTTGAGCATGCACATATGTTAATTTCATGCTCGATTTTATAGTTTTGATCGGTTTTTGAACGTGGAACCCTAAACCCATGCCCCGAATGATTTTACCGTTTATTTTAGGACTTTTGGATAAATTGGCTCTAGAATATCATTATCCATACGTTGAACATGTTAATTTATTAATTGGGTATCCGATTTGATAGTTTAATATGGGTTTATATTCGCCAGAATTCCTAAGCCACGCCTCCTTTGGTTTTACCCAAATTATTTGTAATTTATGTATGATTTTTTTTAGTAAGTAAATTTTATTAGTGAAAAGGAAAAAAATATAGAATTAATGTTCTATCTCCAAGTATTTTACCAACTTTGATTTAGAACAAAGATACTGGGGCATACTCGAGGACCGAGAATCAAAACACGAAAAAGGCCAAGGAAAAAACAGTATACCCTCTTTTTTTTTGGGAAGTAATTAAAGAACCTACAAGGGACAGGGACAATGACGTTGGGGGGAGCCCCAAACATCCTAAAATGTTGTATGATTGCTGTGCTTCTCAAGGGAGCAAGTAGGAGAATGTCCTTCAAAAGCCGAATGGAAGGATGATAGTAGTAGATCAGCACTAGAAACCCACCACAACTGCAAGCCGTCGAGACACTCTAGACTAGTTGGCAAGCAACCAAAGAGCAAAGATCAACAAAGGGAATGTGTCTGCGCTAGGGAAAGGTACTAGATCAACCAACCTGTAGCGTAACAGCCGAGACGCCAACCATAGCAGTAAGCAACACACGCCAAATCCAAGCTCCAACAGAATACATACTTTTTTTTTTTGGGTAAGAAGATGCAGAGGACCGGACCAACATGCCAATGAGCCAACCAACCGACGATCTCTCAATCGGTCCAAAGATCAGGAGCCACAAAAAGGCCATCAAAAGCTATAATGAACTACAGCCAAGAGTATCTGATCCGACAAAAATGGGTACCAAACCGTCGAAGGACAGGCAAACCATGCAGCCAAACCACCCAACAGCAACAGAAATGAGGGAAGGGCAAGTACACTGGATAAAAATAGATTGGACTAAAGAATACAATAGTCCATATTTTTTTTTACCTGCCAAACCAAAAGGGGTGAAAGAACGACAACAATAATAATAATAATGAGATTTTTTTATTTTTTATTTTATATCCAAAAAGGGGCGAAAGAGCAATAACATAATAATAAACAAAAGAAATCAAAAATAATAATGATAAGTTTTTTTTTTTTTATCAAAAGGGGCGAAGGAGCAATAACATAATAATAAACAAAAATAATAATGATCAGTTTTTTTTTTTTTTTGCTAAGCTCCACTTAGCATGATAAGCACCAACGATCCAACGAGGTTTTATCCACCCAGGTAGGGACCTCAAGATTGGCCTTTAATCTGTACCGCACAACCTCAAAAATATGAGAAGAATAGTTGGTCTGTGTTTTGAGGGGGAATCTTGAAAAGTTCAGCGGTTACACTCTTTCCAGATAAAGTACACTAAGGCAGCTAGGGTGAGATGCAAAGATTGGGCATTGAAATTTTTCCCTTTCGATTTGCTAGCAGCCCATAAGATATTTTGATGCCACTCCAGGTAAGGCTAGTGGAGACCGTCATGACGATGAAGCATACTCCATACGGAATCAGAAAACTGGTAGTTGAAAAACAAGTGATCATGGTCCTCTTCCCTATTATGACAAAAGACATAGGTCTTGGAACCAATCGGGACACCGCAGGTACGATCAAGAGTACTTAATCGCCAATGGATGACAAGCCAAAGGACAAAGGTATGTGCAGGGAAATGGGATGAGCCCCAAACAAGTGGGGCCCAGATCACTTTTTCCTTGGGGGTGAAAAAGGAGATAAGCAGAGTTAGGCTTAAAATTCCCATCCGTACTAGCAGTCCAGCTAATATAATCCTGATTTCTGGTATTAGGGGGATATGGGGGCATGTTTTCCATAATGCGAGACACATCCATATCACAAGGATTAGGCCAGTGCCATTTATTATTCTGAATAATATCCTTGACTTTGGAGTCCTTGGGCAGACCCGTGGCCATCCTGGTACGATCTGTGGTTCTTTCATATAGAGGATCAAAAGGATGCCAATTATCAAGCCAAAGAAATGTATCAAATCCATCCCCAATAGAGTATAAAGTATGAAGACGCATCATAGGACGTAGCTTCATGATTTTCTTCCAACTCCATAGAGGTTTCTGGGACTTTTAAAGTCCAAATGCACCGATCCTTAATTTTGTTCGCATGAAACAATAAGGACCAAACGGATTCAGAGTCCTTAGTAAGAATACGCCAAAGCAACCGACATATGAGAGCTTTATTTTGAGCCAGAAGGTTTCTAATAACCAGTCCACCTTCACTCTTCAGGTAGTGTGAGGTTTCGGGTCTAAAAATATAATAAATATGAGAAAATTAATGTAACAATAATAAATACTAGACCTATTGAATGAATGAGTATGCGTATAGAAAGGAAAATCGGGTTGTGGACTGCTGAAGTGCTGCCAGCAGATTGCGCCTACTGTGCACTCGAGCACAGGTTCGAGCGCCAAAAACTAGTAGCTCCCCCGCCCACTGAGCGCCTATGCGCTCTCGAGCGCCTATGCGCTCTCGAGCGCCCCGATGGGTATAAAAATGGAACCTGCATCACGTTTCTTCATTTTTTCTCATTTCCAGAAGGTTTTGGGAGAGGAGGAGAGATGAAGAGCGCCGGTTTTAGAGAGAGAAAGGAGGAGATCGAGGTGTAGAGTCCGAATCCGCCCAGGAGCCAGTTATAAAAGTGATAGCACGCGTCGAGGCAAGTGTTCTCATACTCACTAACTTTCATCTTTCGATGTTTTTTTGTTATCATCGGATATTTTCGTCTCGATACCCACCCAAACCATGGAAAATGCAATATCCGTGACTTGAGACCAATGATTGTGTAATTTATTGTCCGATTCATTCACCGATCCGGTCGGTGGATTACCGCCAAATCCTAACCTACGGGAATTAGGGGTTTTCCGTTTTCGCACCTTATTTCGTTAAATTGACCCCAAAATGTGAATTCCCACGTCCCAAATGTATATATATGTCAGCAGTGCGATCGATCTCGCACGTCTCGACCCGTTCGCGGTGTCTAGGCCCTCTAAATGGGTGCTGTTATTGTTCACCCGAGACAAAAAGGAAAAATTGCATATTTTTACCTTCGTAAAATGTTGAAATGACTTTAAAACATGAGTCCCCACATCCCAAAAGTAAGTATGTGTTGACCGGATATCCGATTCCGCAAGATTCGACCCGTTCGCGGCGTCTGAGCCCTCTAAAAGTGGCCTGACACTGTTCACCCGAAATTGGAAGGTAAATATGCATACTTTAGCTCTCTTAAATTGTGATGAAACTTATGACCAAATGTTGTGTCAAATTGTAAGCTCTAAAAATGTGTAATTGTACACCGGGAGTAAGGGAATGCGCCCCGGAGGCTTCTAAGTGGTGTTTGACCAACAGAGGTAAGTATAACCAAACTTTCTTGCGAGTTGAACTAATTGGTTGAAAGATCTAAGCTCCAAATGAAAGAAGGGAACCAAACAAGTAAATAGAAAAGAATCCACAAAGTGTAATGTGATGGATTTGGTCTCCCGGATAGAGACATGTGATGTGAATGTGATTTCCCGGATGGACAATGTATATGGCAAATGGTGGATTCCCCTTCAAAGGATTAAAACTAATTTTGAAACTAGGACCATAGACCACAGGAGTAGTACCCTCTAGCTTACCATGTACATCACGGTGGGAATCCAAGGAATACTCTAACCGCTCCTGGAGGCGGGTGATATTCAGAGTTCGCTTTAGGATGCTACTGTGAAAGAATGAGGATTGCCCTGATCCCTGGAGAATATGGGGTGATTGAGATGACCAAGTGCTGTAACCCTAAAATGTAGCCGATGGTCGAGTGCTGCAGACCTAAAATGTAGCCGATGGTCTAATGCTGCAGACCTAAAATATAGCCGATGGTCGAGTGCTGTAGACCTAAAATGTAGTCGGCTTTAGAATGTGTGGCAGACACATTCTTTTCCTCGTCCTCTCACATCATTAGTTAGTATGACCTACTAGCCCAGGTAATGAGAATGAATGAACGTAACCAAAACAAATATACAAACTAAATGATTCAAGATGTTCTCTCTCCTGGCATGCTTCCTTTTATTCAAGTTATATGATTTCCCTACCCAGTTACTGTTTTTTCTGTAAATTACTGTAGTTAGTGATGCATGATTTTATTTGTTGGGCTGTATGCTCACCCTTACTATATGTCTTTCAGATGAGAACACATTGATACCCAACGAAACAGAGTAGACCATAGAAGTGCGATAGACAGCTGATATTGTACGCAGGACTTGGGGTTGGGACTTAGCTGATTTTCTGTATGAATCAGAAATTTTAGTCCTATTTTTGTAAACTGTATAAAACATGTATGGTGATGGTTAATGATGTTTAGCATGAATGAATGATGGATTAGTTCCCATTGTATATTGTGGTTTTTATGCTTCCGTAGGTCCTTCTCATTGTGGTTATGATCAAGGTTCCTAGTTGGCATCCTTCCCCACCGGCATTATATTGGAGTTATGATGTCGGTGTCGTTTCGATTGATACCGCGATTAGATCCTGTGTAGTGTGTTAAGCATTAAGACTTGTAGTTTTGTTGTTGATGGTTGTAGATTGTTATGCAGGATTGATTTACAGATATTTGTATTTTGACAAACGCTCGATTTACAAACATAACTCTATCCAATTTTCTACAGAAACTAATAATTTTAATTATGAATACTAGTTTATTATTATCCTTGATGGAGGTTATTTAAGAAAAATAACCCGATCCGTCACAGGTAGCATACATCATCCCAGGCAACCTTGGCAGTAGTCTTCCCATCAATAGAACGGTGACATAAAAACCTTCGAAGGTAGCTTTCGATAATCTTAATTATTGATGTTGGCAAGATGAAGATGGGAGCCCAGTACAAGTGGATGGACGAGAGGATGGAGGAGATAAGTTTGACACGTCCTCCAAATGATAACCATCTATTCCTCCACGATGTAACTCGTTTCATGATTTTATCAATGAGGGGCTTGCAATCCGTAGCTAAAAGCCTAGTTGTTATGAGCGGAACACCTAAGTATCAATAAGGGGCTTGCAATCTTAATTTATGTATGATTTGGTTTTAGAAATTCGTTACCCTAACCTTATGGACGCGGGTACTCCATATACTTGGTATTACGCACGTAGGTTTTATCTATGTTAATTTTATATATTTCAAAAATTATATTGTATGTATTTGTGAAGGGATTTGTTATCCGAAAACTTTAAAATTATGTTTGGTTCGTTATGGTAAGAATTTCTTAATTGTTCCAAATTTTAAGATAATTTGTGTATGTATTTAAAGGCATGTGAAGACTTAAACTCACAAGAATATGAAAATTATGTATATGTATCTATCAGAATATGAAATTTATATTCGTATTTACAAGGATATGGAATTATCAATTTGTATCAAGAAAATAAAAATTATATAATTTGTTATCAGTTATCTAATATTTGAAACTTTCTCCTAGTGTGAGAAGTTCAAAGAAAAAGAAGTATGAACATTTGTGCAGAGTCTCCAATATGACATATGAAAAGAAATTACGTAATAGGACCAAGGATTTTTATATCAGATGGTAGTATTCACTGGCATATCTTAGGATATTACTGTGCTAAATTGAGGAATTGCCTCTCAGCCACGGGGGACATGGTGGCATAAGAATAAGGACTATAGGCCCAGTATATACGGGATTATAGGTATACCATCCGCCACGAGATGTTAAAGTTTGAGGTCCGTGGTTAGTACTTTAGACCATGTGAAGTAACATAATCCTTTCCTCGATTTGACTACACCGATAATTGGTAAGGCCTACTAACCCTGGTCCGTAAAGATAAAATTTTTTTTACATATTTTAGAATCTAAAAGAATCAGATATAAAATGTGAAAAGATAAATGTGTTCTAAAAAGTGTATTTAATAATGTATTATATTCATGCATTTATATTATGCTTTCACTCCATTCCTTTGTTTTATTTTGAGTATATTGCTTACTATCCTTGATTATATTGTGTCTTATTGAGTATTTGGCTCACCCATGCTATTTTTTTGCCTTCAGATGAGCACGAGTTTTAGACCCGATGAGGCGAGGTAGAGGATTAGAAGTTGGCTAGGCTGCTGACTTTGGAAGATGACTTTCTGGACTTAGATTTGTAATTTTGTACCTTGATGAGTAAATTTTGTATATTTTGATGAATTAGTTCCACTGTTGTGCTGATGGTTATATATAAGCTTTCGCATGTTATTATAATTTGAATTTTGGTACCTAGTGGCATATCTCTATCCATCGTTGTGACCAAAAACGCGACGTTAGAGCCACAAATATATTGTGGCGATTGGATCCTATGTTGGTTGTTGTTGTGTCATGTATATTTGCTGTACAGAGATATTGTACAGGTTTGTAACAGATTGATGGATATTTTTCAATCAAAACTTTGTCGGATTCTGGTTAGGAAAATGTGATCCGTTACAATTGGTATCATGAAAAAAGAGATACCTCAGATTTTATCTGGATCTTATGCGGAAGCTTAGATTAGAATAAGATAGATTGAATAAGTAGATGAAGGCGTAGGATGATTAAGTCAGATTGGATAGTTTTAGTCATCCTAGTTTGCATACTTAGATTAGAACTAAGTTAGCGCCATTAATTAAGTTTGATTGCATAGATTATAATGTTCTAGTTAGTGCCTGACATGTGATCTAACCCATTTCATTCTTATTTCAGAAAAGATATTAGTAATTGATCATGCCGCCAAGATGGTGGCCGATGCGTGGAAACAGTCAGCCGCACAATGGAGAAGCGGAGTATCTGGATTTATTGAGAAGAATGGCCGACATCATTGAGATTTTCGAACAGAGAAATCTTGCCCCGTACCTGTCCCGACTCCAGATCAAGTCCTTGAAAATCTTGGATCATCTGCTTATGATCGACAATACTTTCAAGAAGATAAAATCCCCGACTTTAAATTTCAGCTTTGATCTTCTCCGACTAGCATAACTCTGCTATTGGCTCTGGGCTACTTTTAGCTTCTCATAGATCAATTTGATTTTATCGGATGTCTCCTTAACAATCTCCGGCCCCATAAGTCGTTTATCACTCGTCTCTTCCAAATGAATAGGTGAATAACACTTTATTCCATACAACACTTCAAACAGGGCCATCCCAATACTCGCTTGGTAAATTTTATTATACGCGAACTCTGCCAATGCTAAATGATCATCCAAATTTCAGTTCCATCACCGTGGCTCTTAACATGTTCTCCAAAATCTAAATGGTTCGCTTAGACATTCATCCGTCTATGGGTATTAAGTTGCATTGAACTTTAGATTCGTCCCCAACTTACGGTGCAAACTTCCTCAAAATTTTGAGACAAACCTCGAGTCTCGATCTAATACGATAGTCGCCAGGACTCTGTGAAATCTTATTATTTCATTAATATACATCCGGGCTAATCGGTCCCTCATATAAGTCATCTGAATGGCTAGAAAATGGGTTGATTTTGTGAGTTGATCGACAATCACCCAAATGGCATCATGAATCCTAGGTATCCTCGGCAATCCCGACATGAAATCCATGGATATGTCTTCCCATTTCCAGTTAGGAATAGGCAACGATTGCAAAAGACCGGATGGCTTCTTACGTTCGGCTTTTAATTGCTGACAGATCAAACATTTTCCCACAAAGGGCACAATTTCTTTCCTCATATTCCTTCACCAAAATATTTTTTTAGATCCTGATACATTTTATTAATCTCCTGGTGGATCGTATACCTAGACCGGTGAGCGTTTTTATCATTTCTTCCTTCAATTCTTTGACATTAGACACACAAATCTGATCCCGAAACCTCAAGATTCCATCGACTCGAACATTTAAATTAACTCTAGAGTCTTGGTTTAAATTGCCAACAATGTCAGCTAAGAATGGACCACTCATTTGATCTTCCTTAACAAGTCTCAAAATCTTCGGCTGAATTAAAAAATATGGCAAAATCATCCGATTTTCTTGGTCATATCTCCAAATATCACATTGCTTCATGCATTCCAACATCTTTATCTCCTTAATCCTCAAATGAGCCACGTAACTCATTTGACCGCTCAGAGCGTCCGCTACCATATTTTCCTTACCCGGCTGATATTGGATTTCACAATCAAAGTCCTTTAGATAGTCTATCCATCTCCTCTACTTCATATTCAACTCTTTTTGAGAAAATAGATACTTGAGACTCTTATGGTCTGAATACATCAAGAATTTCTCATTGTACAAATAATGCCTCCTGATCTTTAAAGCAAAAATTACCTCTACTAGCTCCGTATCATGCGTCGGGTAATTCTTCACGTGAATTTTCAACTGTCTCAATCCATAGGCTATCACTTTTCCATGCTTGCATCGAACACTGCCCAAACCCATCCTGCTCGCATCACAATAAACTTCAAATCCACCAAAACCTTTAAGAATCGTCAGGATTGGAGCAGATGTCATTCATCCTTCAACTTCTGAAAACTTTACTTACATTCTTCTGTCCAAACAAACTTAACTTCATTCCTTGTTAATCGGGTTAGCAGCATGGAAATTCTACAGAAAATTTTCACAAACCTCTAATAATAACCCGCCATCCCAAAGAAATTTTGGACTTCGGTCACCGATGACGGTTGGCTCCAATTAACAACAGCTTCAATCTTTTTCAGGTTCACAAAAATGCCTCCCTTCGATATAACACGACCTAAAAATACAACTTCCTCAGGTCGAAATTCACATTTCTTTAACTTGGCATACAACTTCTCCTCCCTAATGACCTGAAGTGCAATCCTCAAATACATATCATGCTCATCATAGCTTTTCGAATAAATCGATATATTATTAATGAACACAACAACAAATTTATCCAAGTAGGATTGAAATATCCCATTCATTAAGTCCAAAAAAGCAGCGGAGGCATTTGACAACCTAAAAGGTATAACTAGAAATTCATAATGCTCGTGCCTCATCCGAAAGGCCGTCTTCGCTACGTCCTCCTTCTTGATTCTCAACTAGTGATATCCCAAATGAAGAACAGTCTTTGAAAATACTTGCACACCTTGCAATTGATCAAACAGGACATCAATCCTCAGAAACGGGTACTTATTCTTAGTGGTGATCTTATTCAATTCCCGGTAATTGATGTAAAGCCACAATGATCCATCCTTCTTCTTGATAGATAGCACTGGGGTACCCCAGGAAGATACGCTCGGTCGAATAAATCCCTTATTCAAAAGCTCCTGCAACTGCTATTTCAATTCTTTCAATTCGGTACGCTCCATCCTATATGGTGCTTTCGAGATTGGTGCCGAACTGGGAACAATCTCAATCTCAAATTTAATCTCCCGATTGGGTGGCAACCCAAGCAATTTTTCAAAAAAGACGTCTTTAAACTTACTAACCATCGAAATATATTTAGCCGGCACATTATGACTTCCAACTGTATAGGCATAAGCTTGATTGGCTTGGCATCAGAAATCCATTAAATGACGAGCATGCAAAGTCAAAATGAAATAAGGTAGTTCCTTCCATACCACGCCTTGGAAATAGAACGGATCACATCCTAGAATGGCAAAGTGAACTTGCTTATGAAAATAATCAATACTGGAGTAATAACTCGCCAGCCAATCTATGCCCAAGAGCACATCAAAGTCATGTATTTCTAACAAAATCAGATCCACCACCAACTGCAACCCATGAATCCAGACTTCACACCTCGAATGCATAGTATTCGTAACCACATATGATCCCAAGGGCGTAGATACAACCAAAATATGATTCACAATTCTTGGAGGGGACATTAATTTACTTGCAAAGCTTGGAAACACAAAGGAATGAGTTGATCCCGAATCTAGAAGAACATGTGCAGGAGTATTAAAGATAGTGATAGTACCTTCCACCACAATTGGTGACGCTTTAGCATCCTGGCTGTGACTGCAAAGGCTTTCCGAAGAACAATTGGCTTGTTCTCCACTGGCCTCTTAGAAATGGGGCAATCTTTAATCATATAGTCAGACTTACCGCAATTAAAAAAAGCTTCTCAATACTTGTAGCACAGCTTCCCTCTATGGAACCTCCTACAGTAATCACATGCATTAGCAGTTGTCGGTGGACTTGGTGCTGCTGGCTCCTCTGCCTTCCTCTTCCCTTTATCTTTTAGCTTTATCTTCTTAGGAGGTCCTCCTGACCCTGAGCCTCACCTAGTAGCTGAGCCTCCGCAATTCCCAACTTTCTTCCCAAAGAATTGTTTTCGCTCTAGCTCCTTCTCAAATATAAGGGCCTGGTCTAAAATCTCTCCATAATTATGTAAATTGTGCATAACCGGCTGCCTCCTAATGTCGTCCCTCAACTCGGATTGGAACTTCCTGGCTTTTCTGGATGGGTCGTCAACTATGTCAGAGGTGAATCGGGATAACTCCGTAAATTTGGCCTCATACTCGGCTACGGTCTGATTTCCTTACTGTAGCCGTAAGAATTCATCCTTTTTCTGCTCTCGCAAGTTGGTCAAAAAGTAGTTTTCAAAGAGCACCTCCTTGAACATCTCCCAAGTAATCTGGTCCACACAACATCCATAACCATCTTCTGCATCAACGACTAGTAGTCAGTTTCACCCTCCAACTTGTATGCCGCAAAAGTCACCTTATCTTCTTCCAGGTAGCGAATAAGGATGAAAATCTTCTTGATTCTTCTGATCCACGCCTCCGCCTTAGATGGGTCTGGATCTCCAAACAACTCCGGTGCCATCTCATTGTTGAATCGATCATAAGTTATAGCTCCTGAATTTGTTGGAGCTGGAGCGAGGACTGGGGCTGGCTCAGGATGGCGATGTCCATGAGCCATCTCTCCATAATGTCAGCCATTCTTTCCATGATGTTCAGATATTCCTCTTCCCTGTTTGGATGAGAGCTGGCTCCAAAGCTTCTCCCTCGGCCTGACATTCTGAATCTCTATCAACATAACATCAACAATGGAATTAGATTTTCTCACCAAACCCTACGAAACTACCTAAACAGGGATTTCGACCTATACTTCGAGTCTAATCATGTCAACCTAAACCTCAAACCAAACTCAATTAACCCAAATCATAAGGCATCTCCTGAACCATTCTTTGATACCACCTGTGACAAACCAGACTACAGAATATCACCTTTCCTATCATCCGTCAAACTAAATGCAAATCATAATATAAAAATTGATCGAAATGAACATCAATATATACACAGGATCCACAACATGCCACTACCTTGTGGCTCCGATAACGAATCAAAATATGTCACCTTGTCAGACCTAATTCAGGAAAATGCCTGCAAATGCCATCAAACTTGCAGAAGCATTTCATAATCCAATATATAAGACTTCTAGATTTCAACTAAACTTACGTCTACTTTCTTAAATACAAAATAATACATATATATAATCTTCCGGCCCAGAAGAATCACTACTGTTTAAAAAATACGAAAGATAATGTCTAAAATACACCATACAATATCCTCAAGCTCTAAAACTAGACATTGATCTTTCATTTTTGCTCGTCGGGTATAAACTCATACTAATCATTGAAGGGTTAGCAAAAACAGTAAGAAAATAAACCAAATGCTCAATAAGGTGTATATATATATATATCATGGAACATACATACTTTATATTTGAAATAAATTAGTATATATCAGAAGGAATAGAGACGAATGAATAATTATAAAACATGATTAGAAAATTTTGCAATACATTTCAAATTCCTTCAATTCCTTTATATTTTCTTATTCATCAAATCGTGCTAAAAACTTATTTTCGCTGAGAATCAGAGCCGGTAGGCTTTACTAGCTAAAGAAGCGGTCGATTAAAGCCCGAATTGTGGTTGCTCCTAAACAATCAAAAGCCTTCTCCTATTCAAGATCCAGAGGTAGACCGTCTATATATAACGCTATAAACAGGGCCTTCACTACAAAGTAGTCTTTAGCAGACATCGATCTTCCACTTCTTCGTTTCATTTCTTAACTTCTTATTTTCTTAGAAAATTATACTCTTAAGTCTATACATTATTAGTTCTCACCCTTTTGGAGAATAATTCATAAGACCTTAACTTAATTGTAAAATATGCATCCATAATTCTTTTCCATAGAGCTTGCACGTATTTACCATGGTCATTTCTTAGTCATGAGAGTTCATCAATAATATAGATAATATAAAATATCGGAATAGTGAAACAAAACACGCTATATAAAAATTAAATATATAATATATTTTGAGCGCACATAAATAATGTGGAATAAATTTAAAACTCATCGGCTTGAATTATAACTATATAGAAATAGGATATTTAGCCTCTAAACATGAAGGAAAATTTCCATAACATACATATTTACGATACAAGCAAAAAAACGATGGTTTTCGACAAATCTTGCTATAAAAATATGGAGAAGCAACAAATATACACATTTTTCATATTTTTACTTCAAACTTGACCCGATTGATTAAATATAGCTTAAATCAAATAAGAATTAAATTGTAAGACCCGGTTTGTAACTGAACAAGTTTTTGTTAATTAAATTAGTATTCTGGCGGACCTGAAACAAGCCCGAAAGCTGCCAGAACTTTTGAACAATAACCTAACAAAACTTTATGATCAAAATTAATATTTAGAAGGACTCAAAAGCAGTTAAATAAAATTTTATACACTTAAATAAATTTAGAAGAAGTATAAATTAAGGAGCTAACTAATATCATAATAAATTAAGTTAATTTTAATACACCATTAATAATTAATTTTAATTTGATTTGAGGGACACATGTCACCTCCTCTTGATCCCATGCTTAGTAAAAATTTGGAAGAAAAAGAAGAAAAAGAAGGAGAAGGGGGAGCCATGGCTCACCCCTCACACACACACACACACACACACACACACACACGTGCACATGTAAATAAAGAAAAAAAAAGATAGAAATAATTTTACATGAAACAATTAGTGGGACACTTGGCACTCTAGGAGGCTTAACATGTATTAAAATAACCATCAATAGAGTTCCAATAAGAGGTTTATTGAGGAGCCAACAACTCACCCCAATGCAAAGGGTGAGTCCTCCTTGAATAGCCAAGGAATTGTCACCTATTGGGACATAAGGCAACTCCTAAAAATTTTACCAATGAATCATCTATTTAGAAGGAAAATAAATCTAGAAATCTATTAAAATAATTGGAAAAAAAGAGAGAGAAAAGAGAAAAAAGAGAGGCAAAACAAGAGAGGAAAGCTGAACCGAGAGAAGGGATGGCAGCTTGGTGTAGGAAATTTTAAAAATTATTCTACATTAATTCGAGCAAGAACTCCTTGCCCTTTTTGATTTGTTGTTAAATTTTTTATCTTATCTTGAAATATTGTCGGTCTAATACTTAAAATTCCCACCAAATCCATACCAGAAAGAATAAAGTTCAGCAACATATCAAAATGGAACTCTGTTACTAAACTCTGCTACACCATACTGATGTCTGAATTTTTATATGCCTTATTTGGTCGACTCATACCATGAAATTTTTATTAAATATATTTTAAGATATTATCTAAATTAATATATATTTGTTCTGAAAAAATTCTTACTGTTACCATGCTAAAATAGCCAAAGTTCAGAAACATGCATCATAAAGCTAGTTTTGCAGCCTGCAGTTATGCTTACTGATATGCTAATTTTTACATACTGTTAATGGCCGATTTATCCCATAAAAATTTTAGTAAAAAAACTTTAATATATTTGCTAAATCACCGTATTTTTAATTTGGAATAATTCTTCACGAAACTAGCCGGTTCAATAGAAACAAAGTAGACTAGCAAATTAAACTTGATGAAAATAGCGTAGTTACTGGTGCTGACTTTGGTTGCTTTTTTACCACGTTTTAGGCCAATTCAAGCTCCACAAAAATTATGTTAGATATTTCAATGAACCCGAAATATGCCATAAAATTGGCGTAATTTTATTAGCCCAAAATCTGATCGATTCAATCCAAAGAAAAGGAAGCTTCATTGAACAGACTAGAAGCAGAGTTGTGCATGAAATATCGGTGTATAACTTTGAACCGTCCAAGGATAAAATTAGAAAATTCATATGAGCCAGTCCAAAATTATGTGCTGATTCTGCAAATGTATGGAAATTAATTTTTCATGGTGATTTAATCACTGAACCGCACTGAAAATAATAGCTGAACCAACCCCTATATACTAATGATGAAATTGGTAGTTTGGGAAAATCAAGCCAAACCGGCCTCCATCCGACCATCCAACCGGCTCAAAATTGGTCACCAACTAGTTAAGATCCTTATTAAGATTGTGTAAAATCAGCTCATGGAAATGGATTAAATGGGCTACTAAATCGGTCCCCAAATGAGCAGTCAAACCTTACATCCATGTGGATGCTGAATATGACAATCCCTTTAATGGACTGAACCAGCCATGAACCGGTTGAACTAGAAGCCGACCCAATCATATTATTTAGTACTAGGGTTGATCTATCACCATGTAAAATAGTTTCCAAAAATACATCGAGTTGGTCGTTGAACTAGTCCTGGAACTAAAATAGCCACTAAACCTGCCAATTTGCACTTAATTGTCTATTTGGCTAATTTAGTCTGAACCGACTAGAAAATAAATAATAAACTGGCCTTATATAGTATGTTAAATTAGTAATTAAGTGATATATCATGTAAATTGGTTGACCATTATATGATCCAGATGTTAAAGATATTTAATGAATCGATTTCTAGTGAACCGGCTAAATTATAAGTGAACCGGTTTATATATAATTCTTTAAAATGATGAATCAGCCACTTATTATATGGATAATGGTAAACCAATTCAAATTATATAATCGAAAAAATATTATAAAAAGTTGAATTGATCCATAAACCGGATTGTAATCAAACCGGTTAAAGAGATAAAATGGAACCGAACCGGTTAGTATACCGGTAAATTATGAAATTTGTAGACTGAAAATCGAATAATACGTTGTCTAAATTAAAGTCCAACACATATAAAAATTTATTTGAACTTATTTTGTCGATATGCTTTATTGTGATTTTGCTACAAACATATATGATATATTATGCATGAGTGGAAGCTAATATGACATCAAGGAAATATGAATTTTCTCTAAGATGAGAAAATTAAAAAGAAGAAGTAAGATTATGAATAAGAACTTCAACTAAGAAATTTTAAGAAGTAAATAAACTGAACCAAGAATTTATTTTAGTGAATAGTATTCTCTGGCATACTTTTAGATATTATAGTGTAGATTATTATTTAAATAAGTATCGCTGTGAGATTTTAGCCCCGTTTATCGAAAAATAATAGGTAGTATCATCCTGTCTTCGAGATATAAATAAGAAGATAAGATTTTTTATTTGTGTGGAGTGAATGCAATCTATCTTGTCTTTGGGATGTAAATAAGGAAGAAAGTATCACTGTGTTGTGTTATTTTGACCTTTGATTGTGTGGATTAACACAATATAAATATCGATCAAACACTATGTTAGTTGGTAAGGCCTACTAGCCCTGATTCCTCAAGATATGTAAGGAAAGAATATATTGACAAGTAATAAAAATTAAGTATAAAAAAAAGAAAAGTCAATTGTATTATGAAAATATTTTAAAAGTATATATGTATTTTTATATGTATTATGACTCCTATTCACCTTTATATTGTATTTTGAATAAAATATACATGTCCTTAACTATTATATTCTTACTGAGTATTTGTCACACTCTCTTACTATGTTCTTTCCTTTCAGATGTTTCATAGAAATTCAAGCCTAGTAAACAAAAATAAAAAAGAACCATTAAATATACGGTAATCAGTAATGATATAACTAGTTTAATTTGAGTGATGATATAAGAACTTGTAAATTTATAAGTATCTCAGAATTGTAAATTTTAGTATTGGTAATTTAGAAATATATTCATAAATTTTTTATGGTTATCTTGTAAGTTTCGATGTAATTTTTATAAGATAAGTTTGAAATTTTAGTTGGCACATTTCTTTATCACAAGTTACATTTATATTATTGTTGAATAAGTGTTAGAGTCATTGATAATTGACATTATTTTGGATTCTGTGTATTATAGTTTGTTGTAATTTACAGGTTATTAAGGTAAGTATACATTTCCTATGATTAAAGTAAATATAAGAATGCAGGACATGACAAGCCTACATCAGGCCGAGTTGCTCGAGTCGGTTTTCAAACCTTCTAACCCAATTCCTATATCTGACATCGTTATTATCAATTATATTAACTTAATAAATCATAATTTTACGGAATTCGAAAGCTCAAACCTTACATTGGGTCTAACATTTTAGGTCCTATGATTTGACTTACTATTTTATTCAAATCATTTGTCGATATTTGTCATTTTCAGATTCACGTCTTGATGGTTTTTTTGAGATTTTGGTTAATAGATAAATAAATAAATTTTAAATAATTAAGTATTAGAAATTAATTTAATTGGGCATTAGGATGGGGGAATAATAGAGGTGGTATCGAGAAGTCCCAATGAGAATATTTTATTTGATTTGAGAATTAATTTAGCTACTTGTTTCATAATAGGACCAAAAGATGTTAGTTTTATAAGGTGGATTTAAACCCAATTTTTGCCCAGATCACAAAGAGGAGTATCTTGCTATCATGGTTAAATGGTGGATGTGATGGAATCGATGGCTTGATGGCAACAAAATCCAGAGCTGGCAAAGCAAACCTTGAAGTAGCCATGACATCTTATGATAGTTTCATGAGCAAAAGGGTGTCAGGGTTCATAGATGACCTGGAACCTAGGAAAGTTGTGATCTAAATTTGAAAAATTAAGAAGGTTTTAGAAGTCATTCGCTGTTTCGAATAGGAAAATGTTGTTTTTACCTTCTATAAGTTGAAATGTGAGGCGAACCATTTGTGGTGCATGAAAAAGTGGATCTTGAGTTAGAGAATGAGTAGATTTCTTGAGTTGTATTCATAGATGCCTTTATAGAGAAATACTTTTCAGTAATTTTAAGAGAGCAGAAGAAGGATGAATTTGCCTATTTATGACAATGAACCGGACTATGGCAGAGTATCATACCAAATTTACGGACCTATCTAGCTACACTTTCCACGTCGTCCTAAATGAGGTAAGGGGAGTAAAAAAAATTTGCAAAGGCCGAATGATACTATTCATAAGAAGCTTGTGATTTTATGATTAAGAATATATGGAGAGGTGTTAGATTGAATTCTCTTTTATGAGAAAGAGTCAGAAAGAAAAAAATTCTTTAAGAAAATTCAACCAATTGAGCAGGCCAAAGTTTAAGATCAGGAAGATTCCATAAAAGAATAAAATTGAAGGATAAGGGTAAGAATGAAGATGAACCCTAGGGTACATCGGGCTCTCGACAATCAAAGTCTATGTGTTCTTATTTGGAAAGTTGTATGGTGGAAGGCTATACTACAAGTTTTCGAGGCCTTATTTTAACTGTGGCCAATCTAGTTATATGATTAAAAATTGCCCACATCCTTTAAGGTAAATGGCAAGGAAGCTGAGTGCATCAGGAAGAACTTATGTAGTGATGGCTCAGGATGCGGATGTAAACTCACTATTTTTGAGACTTTTGCTAATGAATTGTTGTATTTAGAGTCAATGCATTCTTTTATATCCCTCAAACTTATCCATTATTTGTTGTCACTCCTAAGGATTATAAATTTTTTGTTAGTAGTGTTAACATATACATGATCATCTTTGGTGACGAATATTATATACTCGATGTGCATTATTTGTGTCAATGTGTTTGAGTTGGTAGTAGATTTGATTTTGTTAGATATATATGATTTTGATGTAATCATAGATATAGATTGGTTAATAAATTATCATATTAGAACAAATTGTTTTTGTATTTTTCAATCTCGAATTGTGAATCTTTTAATTTATAAGGAATAATACGAAAGCAGTCTACATGTATGATTTTGGTATTACATGCTTGCCATTTGATAAGAGCAGTTGTCAAGCCTATTTGGTTTATATAACCACCATTTGGAACTATAATATGTCGGTGAAAGAGATGCCCATAGTATGCAAATATGAGGATGCCTTTTCAAAAGATCACCTAGGGTTGCCACCAAATCAAAAAAAATTGAATTTGAGATTGAGATTGAGACTATATCCGAAGCAGCACTGATATTGAAGATCTTCTATAGAATGGCATCAGTAGAGCTAAGAAAATTGAAAAACCAATTGTAAGAGTTATTGGAGAAGAGTTGCATTAAACCAAGTATGTCACCATGGGATTCATTAGCCAAGTTTATGTGCTTGTACATAGATTATCAAGAGTTGAATAAGATAACTATTAAGAATAAGTACTTATTACTAAGAATTGGTAATTTGTTCAACCAATTATAAGAGGTATTGGTGTTTTTGAAGATAGATCTTCATTTGAGTTATCACTAATTGATGATTAAGAAGACAAATGTAGCGAAGACAACTTTTCAAATGAGGTATCGGCATTACGAATTTCTAATCATATTTTCTAGGTTAACTCACGCCTCTACAACTTCTATGAATTTAATAAATCGAATGTTCCAACCCTACATTAACAAATTTATAGTAGTATTTATTAACGACATTTTGATATATTTAAAGAGTAATGAGGAGCACAAAACACATTTAAGGATTGCCCTACAAATATTTTGGGAGAGAAGATTGTATGTGAAGCTAAAGAAATATGAGTTTTGGCTTGAAGAGTCTGTTTTTGGAGCCATGTAATTTCAAACAAAGGAATTTCAATCAATCCTATGAAAATCAAAGTTATAGCTAATTAGAGCCAATTGGTATTAGTGACTGAAGTTAGGAGTTTTCTTCTAATTGCAGGTTATTATTGAAGATTTGTGAAAAATTATGATTGCTATACCTTAGACCCAATTAACTTAGAAGAAGGTGGAATTTGTTTGGACTAAAAAATGTGAAAGAAACTTTTAGGAGCTAAATAATCGACTAACAACCACTCTAATTTTAACAACTCTAGAAGGATCCAAAAGATTTATATTCTATTGTGATTAATGGAAGATTAGATTGAAGTGTGCCTTGATGTAATATGGAAAGGTTATTGTATATGGATCATAGCAATTGAAGACATATGAAAAAAAAAAAATCTAACTCATGATGTAGAGTTAGCAGCGGTGATCCTTGTACTAAAAATCTAGAAATATTATCTTTCTGGGAAGAAATTCTTGGTTTAGATTTATATGCATATGATTCTATTCTGATAAAGTTTAGTACAAGGATTTATAATTTTTATGCATGTGATTCTATTCCTATTCCATGAATTTTTCATGAAAATTCATGCCCTTATTGCATATACATCATATTTCATAGCTGATGTTCTATAATATTAAACATGTATGACTTTATACTTTATTTCAATGTTCATGAATATTATAATTTCGTATATAAAGTGTTGGTACTTCACATATATAAGTTTACATCCCCTTTTCTCTATAAATTTTATGAAATTTATACTCTTATTGTACATGAATTATGCTTCTCAATTAGTTTCTACACTAATACTCAAGTATATTCTAACTTATCATTTTAAATACTTTTATATGCTTTATATGTTTTAAATTTACTATAAATTGTCTCTACGTCTTAGAATTGGAAAAAAAAATTTTACACTAATTTTATACACCGCATGATAAGAAATTTAAAAAATTTTTAAAAAAATTCTATAATTTATTAAAAAATTAAGAATATTTTCTCTAAAATGAGAAAAATATAATGATTATGTGAAATAGTGTAGAGTTCTTATTTGTTCATACATCAAAGCATTGTAAGAAATTTAGTAGCGATATATTATGGTATACCTTAATATATTATAGTGGTGATCGAGGTTCAGCCTATCATTCGTGAGTGAAAGTAGTGCGTTTGGCCCTGTCTATAAGGTGATATATATGATAGCCTATCTACGGGTCTTGAATAGTAGCGTAAGACTTTTGATTGTGTGAAAAAGAATATAACTTGAATTTTGATTATCGGCTACTTTAATCAGTAAAGCCCTACTAACCCTTAGTCCATAAGAAATAATGATATTTTAACGAAACTTCCATAGCATGTTTGATCATGATTTGTTGAAAAATTATGCATATTTGTTATGAAAATTCATGATATTATATTTGAATTTGATCGATTATTCCTTCTGACATGTTTTAATGCAAACTGTATGCTGAATTATGTAACTATAACATTATTGAGCTTCTGACTCACTTTTGTATTTATTTTCTTTGCTAACTCCATTTAGATTAGAGGGTTCGAAAATTTTCAGGTTGAGGGTATTATTGAGAAAATGATTCGAGAGTGAAGAATTAGGAATATTGGATATATGATGCTGTATTTGGTTTCTAAACAGTAGTCTCAGGATGGTCTATTTTATTTTTGGTTGGTAGTAGTTGAATTGAACAACGGTTTGTAATATTCTCATAGTTAATATAGTTACATTTTGACTTTCTTATATAATTGTTCAATTACTCTAATTTTGGTTTAGATATAGCTTCTTACATATATATTGATATCATATTATAGTTCGCTTTTCAGCTACCTGATGATATGACATTTTGGGTCCTATGGTTAGATTATTTATTTCATTTAGGTCAATTATGAAATCAACATGAAGTTCACATTTGTCATTAATTTGGGCTTATTAATTGTTAATAAAAAGATGTTATTGATTATTATTCAGGTTTGGTACAGGAACGTGATAATCTTAAAAGGAGTTGAATATGGGGTAAAGGATGTGGATGAATTTTTTAAAAAATTATGATTATGAGATTTGATATTAACAAAAAAGGGCCAATATTGTGGTAGATGTCTTGAACCGCCAAACGACAAATTTAATCTCATTTGAAAGTTAAGAAGATGGAGATTGTGATGACCTTGATTCGTTCCACAACTGTAGCCTGAATCCGATCACAGAGAAAGCCATAAGTTTCAAATCAACATCATAGCATGTCCATAAATAATAAAACATAAATATCATAAACTAAATATCCAAATACATCAAAAAATTTTAAAAAATATAGCCTCAAAATTCTATCAAAATAAAATAAAGTATCAGAATATATATTTAGAGTATAATAATAAAATAATTACTCTCTTTAGCTAGGCTCCATAATATCTGTTGTCCTCAACACTATCGAATTCTTGAATTATTCTGATCTAATCCTATTACTCTGGAAGAATGAAATAATAAGAATGAATCAAATATTCAATAAATACTATGACTAATGTCAAAAATAACAAAAATATTAAGCTAAACAAGCTCTAATAATATACAATATATATAGAAACAAATAATTGTTCTTAAATAATCAATAAATGACATCATCAATTAAATAACTTAATGACAACATAAATAATAAATAAATAAACACAATATTAACTAAACCATAATATCTTGAAGGACATTCACAGTGTCACACAAGCCCAATTATAGTATCGAGGTCTCAAAATATCCGTGATATTAAGGTCTTTTTTTAATTTTTTTTTAGAAATCTAACTTAATATGAGGTCATAACTATATGAAATATCACAATTTCTATGGATTTTATTCTATTTTTTTTGACTAAAGGCCATACATTTATACTCCCAATAAGTACAATGAGATTACCTAGTATTTATGGTATCTTTATTATTCCTAAAGTCTTCTTAGAGGTTGTACTCATATTATACTTATACCACATATAATATTAATCATCAATTATATTTCCAATATCATTTTATACGATGGCCACAAGTTTATAAATATCTAATCTTAAAAATAAATCAATATCAATCACCGAATATAGAATCAATATTAGAAAAGTGTATATTATATTAATGTGTCGTAACCTCTTATTCAACTAGACACCTTATATCATAAACCCAGACAAAAGCAAGTCTAATTAATTATTATTCATAAAATTTAAAATTTTAAAGAAATAATATAAAATCTCAAACTCGGGCTTAGCTAAATAGATAAATTATAAAACTCATCATTCAAATAATAATAAATAGAATCCAAATCTCAATTATAGGACCTTATCGTACAACCGTTCGGACAATATAATATATGATCTGCCCTATAAATATCATAAGGGAGGTGATAAACCATAACAAATACGACATATTCCATCAACCAAATAATCCGACTGATCTCAACCACACGATCATGGGCCTACACTCGGCCAATCACAACATCCAAATCATATTTGATACAAAACTAAACTATAACTGAACTAAAACTCACTAAATCAGACGAATAGCGGTCAGATGACGTCCAAGCTCTTACAATGTATCCAAACTTACTAATCTGAAGGAATAAAATAGAAAACGTGAGCTTAAAATTTAACAACTATCAACGTATATAAAAAATACTATATATATATATATATATGTCCACAATCAGAGAATGGGGTCAAATAATATAAAAAAATCATATAAAATAAATAGAGAGGGGTTCGAAAATCAACAGAAAGGTTGAGGATAGTTTCGTACAAAAATCATAGTTTGTAGCGAATATAATCCCATCAGAACACTTTTAACAAATCATGATCCAGAATCAAATCTCATAATTAAAATCATATCATATAATAAATTGTGATATGATATCATATTTATATGAGACATGTCTTGAACAAATCAAAATTCAGATCCAAATTACATATGAATAATAAAGGTTGGAACAAAATCATATAAATCTAAACATATTTTGAGACAAATCACACATTCAAATGTATGAGACTGACCAAATTTTTATCCATTGGGCAAATCTATGAATCTTAAATTGAAATCCAAATATAAATGCATACTGAAATACAAAGTATGCACAAATGGGAGAACTAAAGATTTTGAAAGACTGACTTAATGAAGGGTTATACATACTCCCGATAACTTTAAACCAAATCCACTATAATTTAGACTAGTAGGAAAGGCCATCCATGAATATTGTCTCCCATAGATATGAAACTTGAACATTATATTTTGTCACCTGCGATTTTGAGTGTAATATTTAAATTTATATAATATATTAGGACGCCTGAATATATATATATATATATAATTTTATTATGGTGGTTCTTATTAATACATAAATGGGTAGGTCTATGCTACATCAAAGCAAAAGAGGGAGTCATAAATATTTTTCCGTTAAGAACAAAGTCTCCCCGTTGGAAGAGGTGTCACAAATCACATATCCATATTGGATCACAAATTGAATCACAAAGGTAGTGATCTCATCCTCAGCACATGCATGTATACTAATGCACTGCCTATATAAGTTTTATACTTATTTTCATACAAATATATTGATACTAAACACATACATACTCAAATATTTATACATATTTTCAAAAAACCATAAAACACCTCAAAATTACAAACCCAAACAAAAACCCTAGATTGACAAGTAAATAAGGCATTCATATTCACAGGAAATAGATCATGTAAATAAAATAACATATATGTACTAAAACCTTCCAAAATATAAACAAACGTTATCAGACATAAAACCAGACAAAGGATAGAGCTTCTAGATACTTTAAAATCATACTAAGTAGATCTAATAAAAGAATACTCTGATCTACATGATATTCTCTCTCTCTTTCCTCTTCCTTCTCCTCTCTCTCTTTCTCCTTTCTTTCCTTTTCTCACGCATAAGGAGTTTGGGCGTACTTCAAGCACCACTCCGCTAATCCAAATATCCTTCAAAATTTCACAAAATATTATCAATTTCAAAGCACTTTAAATATTCAAAATGACAAATATCACCAAAATAATTCACATGGGAGCCAAGTATTATAATTCTCCTCTTATAATAAAAATTTCATCTTCAAAATTTACGTATTTCAATCCTCAATATATGGGAAGATTCTCCCGAATTCATCCTTGCGCTCCCATATCGATTCCTCAATTGAAAGATTCCTCAAAAGTATTATAGTTAATGAGATAATATTATTCATCAACACCTGATCCTTTCTATTCTAAAATCTAAACCAAAATCTCAATATAAAACAAATTCTTGTTGATCAGTAATAACTCACACTTGATCACATATGAAGGATCATATACATATCTTGTCAATATGCATTTATAGAGCACATCATAACAAGCCACCAAACTTAGAGGTAAGGACAATTTATAGGCCACCTCTCAAATTTGTTAAAAACCTCAAATGATCAGATGAACCTCGACTTCAATTTGCCCCTTTTTACCTCAACCTCAAAATTCCTTTCCTTGGAGTCCCCTTCAGAATCACATGATCATCCATATCGAATCTCAAATTAGATTTCAAGCTAAATCTCCTAATTCAAACCTCGAATAGGATCTTGTGACCTATTGCTATAGGCCCATACGCTTCCACTGTGTCATCCTAATTAATCATCTGTCTACGGCTGGAATACCATATTGAACTTCAATCTGACACCCAAACTCCTTATGTAAATTTTTTCAAAATTTTAACGTAATCTCAATCTATGGGCCTCATTTAAAATTTTCTTCTTTAACTCATCAATATCTAGAACATAAATAATTTCCCAAAAATGAAGAATCCCATCTTCTTGCACATTAAAAAAATCTACTCGTGACTTATTACCCAAATTTTCAGCAACTTTCATCAAATACAATAAATTTTATGATCCGTCTAATTATGTTACACTCAGGTTGGGATTTGTTTATATTATTAAAGAAATTGTTAATTATTATATTAGAACTATTTTGATCCTAATTGGTAGCACCTTAGTATTTTCATACACTCTTCTTAATTTAGTGATAGAGTATCAAGAATATACTCACACAATTTGAAAAATACGCAAAAAAATAATGAATGTAGAGAAAATAATATGAGCACATAAGTATTCTACACAGCTACCTTATACTAATGCCATAAAATCCTCTAGTTATTAAATCTACCTTATGTTCTATTCCACTTATTCTGAAAATTAATTAATAAAAAGTTAGTACTAAGCCAATAATTTTCCTACTCTAATTTTTTCCATACGTTAGATATGTGGAAATCGTCAACTTTCTTTTCTTAGTTTCCAAGCCAAACTACGAAAATTCCAAATTTATTACTTTTCCGTATGTGTGTATACCTACACATATAGTATTTGACTATCCTTCTACATCCATATACACTCTTATATGTGTGTAAATTTTTTTTTCTTACCAAAAAAAAAAAAAAAATTTACACACATGCACGCACATACAGACACACACATTATATATATATCCCAAAAACTAATGTAAAATTATTTACACATATACATACATTCATATGTATATGTGTATATATATATGCCCATGCCAAGTACTGATATATGCATACATAAAAACATATATATACATATTGCAATATATACATTCCATATAACTACATATACTGGAGTATATTAATGCATACTCCTGGAGACGCATATCTTCGTACACATACATATTCAGTAGCAGCACAACATCTATATACATATTAACATTCAGCCACGTATTGTTGGCTAATTCGGGTGGTGTAACTGATCCTGTTGCTATTGTATTATAGCAGTTGGCTAATTTGGGCAGCAGAGGGATTGCAGTTTCTCTCTGTCCTGTGTTGTAATATTTTTCATATTCTGTTGGTTCTGTAGAACGTTGGCCTCCTAGAGGTTTTTTTTATTTTTCTGATGTACTAGTTGCTCGGGGTATGCCCTAGCGGGTTATGTTTTATCCTCAAGTCAAAATACTTGGCGATAAAATATAGATTTTATAATTTTTCTCCCTTTAATCCAAAATACTTACTTACTAAAAAAAAAAAACATTCAGCCACGTATGTATATACGCAGCAATCTACTTCAATATGTATACATACTCAGACTAAACAAAGCACAGGCTCTATTTTTCTTCCTCTCCAAAATTTGCATCGAAACCGTAAGATTTCAAGCTTCTAAATTTTAACATGTAAAAGAATGATTTTCTAACTTCGATGTATAAATTACTAAGCCCCAATTTAATGCATAACCCTCGAATTTTTTGATCCTTTCACCACAGCTGAATTTTCCCAAAATCATGGCATGCAAGCAGAAAACCAACATTAATATTAGGAAGGGAATGATTTACTTGTTAGAAATGAAGGTTACAAAATTACTTGCCTCAATTTCTTGTTTCCCTTCCTAGCATCGGCAACCATGGTGGTGGATTTACTTCGGCTCATGTGTGCATCTCCTCTCCCCTCACACCACTTTGTTGCTTAAATAATGGAAAGAAGTTGAGATTAGGGTTGATTTTATTTCCATTTTTGGCATCGATTTCTTCCTCCTCCTACACAAATCCCGCCGTCTTCCGTCTTTCTTCTCCTTTTCTTCTTTTTCTTTCTTTCTTTCTCTCCTTTCTTTCTTCTTTTTTCCTTATTATTATTATTATTATTATTACTATTTGTTATTGTATTTTTATTTTATTTTTCGTTATATTCATACTAATATGGCCACGGGTATTCAGACATTCTAAGAAATGGTTACATCTAAAATGTCAAGTTCAAGTACTAAATTTCAGGTCTATAATGCCCGATATAATTATTCATTCAATTAAATTTGTATATATATATCTTTTTTATAGCTTAATTCTTTCTAAAAACAATCCAGTAATTATCCCATAATTTGCATTCGTAGCAAAATTTTCAAAAACATCTAAAATGCTACAAAGATGTTAGACTGCATGAAAAAATACAATATTAAAAGGCATTTTGAATACACATGGGTGATATTGTCCTATTTTCAAGTGCAACTAAAAATTTTAGAGAAAATCAAAAAAGTTTAAATAGATGATCCCTTTCTAGTAAATATTACCAGTGATTTGAACTGGGAGTCAATGACAGATTTTAGTACGAGAGTTGATAGAGTCTTGAGATTTTGAGAGCGGATAAGTGTACCAAATATTAAGGATTTGAAAAAAAAATTATGAATGAAGTTCATCAGTCAAAATACACCATTTACCTAAGAATTAACAGAATGTATCATAATTTAACGAAGATCTTTTGGTTGCATAATATAGAAAGAAAAATTATGACATATGTGAAAAGATGTTTAATATGCCAAAAATTGAAGGTTAAGCGCAAGAAGCTATCAGACCTTTTGTAGCCTATGCCGACCCGTAGTTGGAAGTGGAGTATATAACAATGGACTTTATGATAGATTTCCCAAGATTGTTAAGGAATTACGACGTTGTTTGGGTGATCGTTGATTGGCTTAGTGTGTCAGCTTAGTTCGTTACTATTTGAATGACATTTTATAGAGACTGTTAGGTGAGATTGTACATTAATAAGATAGTGAATTTTCATGGAATGTCAATTTCAATTTGCATCGGTTGAAACCCAAGGTTTGTCTCTAAATTTTAAAGGAGTTTACATTAGGAGCTAGGCACCAGTTTGAAGTTTAACATAACTTGTTACCCCTAAACGAATGTGGGTAGTAAGAGCAAACGATTTAAATCTTGGAGGACATGTTACGGGTTTTAGTTTTAGAGATAAAAGGCAATTAGGACGATTACTTGTTATCGGCCAAATTCGTGTATAATAATAATTATCAAACAAGTTTGATATAACCCCATTTGAGGCTTTATCCAAAAGGAAGTGTCATTCCCTAATTCACTGGAAAGAGATCGGAGGCTTTTGGGACTTCAAGTTATCTAAGAGATGTTAAGGAAGATTGGATTTATTCGAAATTAACTAAAAGTTACTTAAAACCAATAAAAGAGTTGTATTGACCATAGGACATAATTGAGTTTTGATATTAGGGATCACATATTTTTGAAGATATCTTCATCAAAAGGAGTTTCTTAATTTGGGCTTAAAGGAAAAGTGAAGCCAAAGTTTATTAAACCGTTTGAAATTCTGAAAAGGATCGATGAATTAACATATAGGTAGGTTCTACCTTCGAGTTTAGAGGATGTCTGCAATATATTTTACATGTCAATACTCCATTTGGATTGTTGACGATTAATAAAGATTTATTATTTATTGAGAAATCCGTTTAAATTTTGAGAAGAATAGATCAAGTGCTATGAATGAAGGTGATACCATTGCTTAGGACCATATGGAGAAGCCATTCATATGAAGAAGCCATGTGAAAAATAGAAGATGAGATTCAAAAAAAATATCCATATATTTATGCGTAGAGGTACGTTAAATTTCGAGAATGAAATTTTAAAAGAGGGAAGAGAAATGTAAGATATAGATCTCAAATGTATTTTTAAATAATGATTAATTAAATTAGGATAACAAAAATATCAAAGTTAAATGAGATTTTAGGTCAAAGTCAATATTCCAATCGGGTCACATCAAATTGAGTAATACTTGACTTGTATCTAACGCATGTACATGCATATTTTGAATAGTAAAGATGTACATGAAGGACGCCTTTAGGATTATTGTACGTGTTTTAGATAAAATGTCCATACCCGATGTATGCATGAGAAATATACATGCGTGTTTAAGGTAGAATGCATGTGCGTGATGTGCACCCAATGGATGCTTGTACAGCATACATTTTCTCTATCTCAACATCTGACACACATTTGATAGGTATACATATATCAGTTTTTTATACAATGTCCCTTTTGGCCAAATTTAGTCATTTTTTGTGAAATCTAGAGAAGAGAGAGAGAGAAGAGAGGATGTAACCCCCCGGTCCCCATTTGGATTATTTTGATATTAATTATGATTTTAAATTAATTGAATGTGTTTTAAAGTTATTATATTACAGAATTTTGAATAAATTTTTAGTTCACAGTTTTACGCTTGGAGTGAGCTTAAGGGGCGCTCGAGCACCGATTCCAGAGAGCCTGCACCCGAGGCACACTCAAGACACGCTCAAGCATGGAATCCAGAAGATTGGTGCTCGAGCCATGCCTAAGGCAGTGCCCGAGTGCCAATTTTGTTATACAAGGGGTGTGCACACTGTGTGCGTCATTTGTGCGTAGTAGAGGCAAGAAGAGAGAGAGAGCGGGGATAGGAGACAGAAAGTAGAGTTTGGGTACTTTGGAGTATCTTTTTATCAGATCAACTTCATATAATGTTGAAATAAGTATTCTCTAATCTTATTATTTATCTATTTCAGTGTCTGATATATTTTGGTTCTATTTGGAGGTTTAAAGTTGTGCATTCAATATTTTACTTAAGTCATCCGATTTTCTTAGTGCATGCGTGAGTTTTACTGATTATTTGAGGGTTTTGCTCTATTTTTATAAATATTTAAGGGTTTTGTGATTTTTTTAGATAAATAGATAATTATCGGATATCTGTATATTTTATATCAATACATCTTTATGGAAATGAGTATGAAAATTTGCTTAGACCATGCATTGGTGTACATACATACTGGTGGCGGTTGAGGTCACAATTTTGTAGGACCATGGTGGTCCGAAGCCCTGGTGGGTCAATATATGTGTAGGACAATGGTGGTCTAAGGCCCTGGTGGGTTGATGCGTGTGTAGGACATTGGTAGTTTAAAGCCCTGGTAGGTCGATATATATATAGGACCATGGTGGTCTGAGGCCTTAGTGGGTCGATATGTGATCCGACAATAATGATAAAAGATGGCTGAGAAACTGTATGCCTAAAATATAGCCGATAATGATAAAAGATTAGTGAGAAGTTGCTGGAAATGTAGCCAAAAATAATAAAAGATAGCTAAGAAATTGTAGGCATATAATGTAGCTGATAATGATAAAAGATGGCCAAGAAGTTACAGGCCTAAAATGTAGCCGACAATGATAAAAAATGGTCACGAAGTTGCAAGTCTAAAATTTGACTGATAATGATAAAAGATGGCCAAGAGTTGTAGGCCTAAAATGTACTCGAGCCGAGAGTCGATGATATGAGATGGCCGAAAATTATAGGCCTAATATGTAGCCATTATTTATGCATATGAGATTTAACTCCGGATCACGATTGGTTGTGAGTATTGTTCCAATGGGATGGTGCAATCTGATATATGATTTACGTACAATGCTACCCTTAGACTTTCAGTGATTTTTGGACCCCATGAGTTGATTTATACCATTTGTTATGTGATTCCACCCTCCCTCTAATTATAGACATGTATATATACGTATTGTTTTACATATAAATGATACTTGTTAAATTTTAGAGTCACATTTTTTATTTTCTCCATTCAGAGTAGAAGGTTTAGACTTATCGTAGGAGTTGGTTGAGGTCCAGTGCGGCGTCACATTTGTTTTTGGTGTGTATTATATCTATTTAGATATAGATGGTGTTGGATATATTTCAATGGATATTGATGATTTTCATTTTAGACTATCTTCAAATATTGGGATTGGCCTAATGTAGGCCTATATTTATGTTTTGGGAGTTATTGGCATATTTTGTTATGCATTGCGTATGATTATGGTTGATTTGTTTTCTCTCTTTCAATGATTATGAAATAGGTCATATTTATATTGTTTGAACAGTTATCCAATAAGGTCCTATAATGGGTTATTGGATCTGGTTATTATTATTATTATTTTAAATATTTAATTTGAGATTTAATTACTTGTCATTTAGAATTTATTTATTTGACTTGTTTGGTTTAAGTTCGTAACAATTGGTATCAGAGAAAGTTATAATGTGAAGTGTTTTGGGAGATGATTAATCAAATATTCTATATGATAAGTGATCTCATGGTGGATGATAGAAAATTGGGTTGTGGAGGTTTAGGTTTGAATCAGGAGGTTGGTTATTTGGTTATGATGGGTCGCACGAGTAACATAATGGGTTGTATGATCCATCAACAAGATGAGGATTTTGTTGCTATGAGAAGGATGGCCAATTAGGAGAAAGGTCGAATGCCATTTGATTGATTCTAGAGTGAGCTTGTTTAAGAGAATTTGGGCAAAATTGGTTTGATAAAGGTAGAGAACAGGATTCAAAAGATGGACAGGGTATTCGAGGAGATTGGCTGCCCAGATGAAGATAAAGTTAAGTTTGTTGTATTCGAGTTGGAGGGTGAGGCTGGTCAGTGGTGGGCCACTCTTCGCCATATTTTAGGAGAGGAGGCATTCTGGAGGAGTTTTTTTCGTCTAGAGTTTGAGAAATGTAGGAAGGTAAATTTGGTCGGTTGAGGCAAGGAAATAAGACTATGGCCCCTGAATATGTGTATAAATTATATATGCCTCCCCGATTTTCAAAATGACCTCTGATGATGTTTACCCGATAGGTATTTGTTGCGGTTATGTATCCTTGATGTCCGGTTAGGTTTGTAAATTTGAATTATTGATGGAATTTAAATTTATTTGGTATGCTGAATTTTGGAGTTATTTCTGGAATGATTTGATAGCCATACTATTGCATTAGTGTGGATTATTTCGACAACTCTATTTTGTTTTGCATTTTAGATTATCAGTTCTTCAAATTTCAGGGAGAGTTGGAAGGGAAACAATGGAATTGATCTTGGTTTTGCATGTGAGTTATTTGGTGAAGTGGGTGTCGAGCTTAGTGGTATATGCAGCCACATTTGGGAGTCATTCTGTAGCAATTGAGGATGTTTTGGCCTTATGTGAAATTCAAGGATGTCTTTCGAGGGATTTTCCTAGATTGTCTTCTGATTGGAAGATTAATATTGTTGTTGAGGTTGTGTTGAGATTGGAACTGATTTTGAGTAGTCGCATTGAATGGCCCATTTAAATTAAAGGAATTAGAGTGGCAATTGTAGGATTTATTGGAAAAAGATTTTTGTTCAACTAGATATTTTGTCATAGGAGCTCTAGTGCTTATGTAAAAAAAAAAAGATGGATTGATAAGGTTATGTATGAATTATTGGGAATCAAATAAGAATCACCTCCCAAAGATAGAGGATTTGTTTGATCTATTGCAAGAAGCTTGGGTTTTCTCTAAGATCAATCTCTGTTCGGGATATCATTAGTTGAGGATTAAGTGGAAGGATGTGCCTAAAACAGCTTTCAAGTCAAGGTATGGCCATTACAAAATATTGATGGTACCTTTTTGGGTTATCAAATGTTCTGGCATCTTTTATGGATATTATCGATCGAGTCTTTTACCATGTTTGGACCAGTTGTGGTAGTTTTATCAATGTTGTTCTACTTTATTAGAAGAAAAACT
This sequence comes from Nepenthes gracilis, assembly GCA_033239525.1. Classification (NCBI taxonomy): domain Eukaryota; kingdom Viridiplantae; phylum Streptophyta; class Magnoliopsida; order Caryophyllales; family Nepenthaceae; genus Nepenthes; species Nepenthes gracilis. The sequence continues at coordinate 7,790,309 of BSYO01000026.1, read as the reverse complement.
TGCTACAAATTCTTAGGAGAAGGTAGTTGTTTGTCAAAATTAAAAGAGTGTGAATTATGGTTAGAGAATGCATCATTTTGGGTCTAGTAGTTTGTAAAGGTTGCATTTGAAATCCGAGGAAGATAGAAATAGTGGTGAATTAGAAAAGACCGATTAATGTTACGAGGTGCAGAGTTTTTTGGATCTGGTTGGCTATGATAGGAGATTTGTTGAGAATTTCTCAATGATTGCAGTGTTATTGGCGCACTTGGAATAGAAGTGACCGGTATTTAGTTGAAATCATACTTGTTAGAAAAGTTTTTAGGAATTGAAGAATCGTGTGAGATTCCAGTTTTCTACATATCATAATTAAAAGTAATTAAGTTAATATAATTAAAATTACATTTAATTTATGCAGAAATTTAAATTTTAGAAGCGGAATAGGATGTTGGTGGAGGACACCCGCCGCCGGGGTGCCAAAACAAGTGGGTTGGCACCTGCTGACCACTCGAACGTAGACAGGAGACGCTAAACCCAGCGCCGCAAGCTCGAAGCACTCTAGACTGACATTCGAGCACCAGTCTCGTTATTTAAGCGCGAGAGAGTTTCTTTTCCGTCATTTTATGCCAGATAAGAGAGAGGGGAGAGAGAGAGTGTGTGGAGAAGAAGAGAGAAAATGAGGAGATCGAGACATCAAGTCCGTTTTCAGTATAAAGCTAGTTGAAAAAGTTGTAAATCAGATCAAGGTAAGTGCAACCATATGCTTTTCTTCCTCTTGTTACACTTTTCGTTGTGTTCTCTCTGGGTATTTTCGTTCAGGTGCCGTCTAAGCTTATATTTTGTAAAATTCATGTCTTGAGTATATTTATTTATCAATTTGACGTCCGATTTGGTAGTTTTATGAGGTATGATGTTACGTGAAAACCCTAACCCTACACCCCGTCAATTTTGCTTGTTTATTTTGAGGTTTTTGCTTGATTTAGCTTTAGAAAATTTGAACCCTAGCTTATAAATGTGATTATTTGGTATTTATTCACATGTATTTTGGATATATTATTTTGAATGTCCGAAAATTATGTTGGATGCCATTTATGAAGGGATTTATTGTCCGGAAGCTACAAAGTTTTATTTGACTCAACATGTAAGAATTTTCTAATTTTTTTCTAAGCTTTATGTTAATTTGTATATATATTTGAAGTCATGTGAAAAATTAAGTTCCTAAGCGAATGACAATATGTATCCATATCTAAGATATATGGAAATTATGCAAAGTATAATTTAGGAACTCTATAATTTGTTATGTTTAATTATTCGTTCTCTAGAAAGTAAGAACTCTATGTTAAGCATATGGTGGACTTTCCTTTAAGAATAATTAATCATGAAAGTGTCGCAATGATAAGATAAATGGGTTCCGAAAAATATATTTGATCATACTTTATATTTATGCATCTTTATTATACTCCTATTTCCCTTTTCGTAATTTATTTCGAGTATATTGCCTATTGTCTTTGATTATATGGTAACTTACTAAGCATTCAGCTCACTCCTTACTATTTTTTTATCATTAGATGAGTACGAACTTATACCCAATGAGGTGGAGTAGAGATTAGCAGTTGGCTAGACTTCTGACTTAGAAGATTATTTTATAGACTCAAATTTTGTGATTTTGTACTTATGTACGGAGCACTTTTGTATATTGTAACGAAATGGGTCATTATCCTCTAGTAACCTCCATCAGTTAATCATATCAACTAATACCTATTACTTTAAAAGTATTAATTTCAATAGAAAATTAGAAAGATTTTATCTAAAATTAGACAAAATCCATATATTCAACGTGAATATTAAACCTGTACAAGACATACAAATAAAAAGACTTTAAAATTCAACAATTCATACACATGATCAACATCATGCCATATCACTCATGGCTCCAACATAGTAACTCAACTACCATATTGGATTCTAATATGAGATGCCATCTAGGAACTTGTTCAAATCCAAAATAAATCAAAATGCGGAAGCTGAACTAAATCCATAAAATAACCTGCAGAAGAATAATAATAACCATAACGATATATAACATGCTATGCCATAGTAATATATACAACATTTATCCAAAGTGTTAATTGTTTACATTCACAATACATTAAACTCCCAAAATCTTCAAAAGACATTAAGGCCCAACAAGTTTTCTTTGGCTAAGTCCTATCTTTACTCTTACTCATCAGGCATTAGCTCAACGGTATCATTTGGAAGGTTGGAAAAAAACAATAAGGGTGAGCCAAATACTCAACAATGTACTATAATGTCAAGGATATGCAATTTATCATGTAAAACACATACGATTAGGGAGAAAGAACATAGGATAGTTTAGAGATTCAATATGCATATGGAAAAAGGGGAAGAACAAGAAACGATGTATAAACATGAATTTAGAGATAAAATCTTGTTATTGTTTCTTTTATCTTTTCTTTCAGTTAATCAATTTACTTATCTTAGTCAGAAAACATGCCGAAAATCATAAATCAGCTCAAAACTTCACTTATTTTTTAGATTAACTTTTATTATCTGAAGAGACCCGAACTAATAGGCTCTACTAGTCAAGGTAGCAAATAATTGAGAATAGATTGTATTCACTCCATATAATCTAAGGCCTTATTTTTAGTTCCTCCTTATTTACATCTCGAGGGTAAGATGGTCATAATTCTTGTTCTTGTCCTCCATAGTAACGCGCCGATGAAGGCGAACCACATATCACTTTATAGACAGAGTTATCCTTGATTACCACCATAATATTTTAAAGCATGTCGGAGAATTCTACCCGACTGTATAACTGTCCTAGGTCCAGTTTCTTACTATATTAATTTGACTTAAGGTATTCTTGTTCTTGTATCTTAGTCTTAAATCATTATTCCTTAGAGGCCACTTCAAATGTACATAATTAGGCCTTCAAATAATCTTGGATTTCTTAATAAATTTTGACAGTATAACTTTTACAAAAATTTTAAATAAAAATTGCTAATAGGCTTTAACAATTTATCAAATAATATTTTTACCTCAAAACTTAAAATTTACAAGCATCATACCTTCAATTTTCGAGCTAGGGTTTGTGGGAAATCTTTGGATGAAAATCAAACATGAATCGCAAGCTAAATCACAAAATTGAAACCATAAACCATAATACTCATACTTAAACACGAAATCTATTCATGAAATCATGAGAAAATTAAGAAACATATATTAAATCTTAAAGGAAAAGTGTATTAGAGCAATAATATCCAATGGAGATATTAAAAAGCAACAATAAGGAAGAAAGAAGCTTAGGGTACACATATTTTAACCTGATTTACTGATTTTCTTACTCTGATCAGATTGTAAGTGGTTGAAAATCACTCCTCTTCCTTTCTCTCCTTCTCCTTTCCTCTCCTTCCCCTTCGTGTTTGTTGTGCTACCCTATTCTCTCTATCCCATTCCTATTTATAAAAAACGGATTGAGGTTGGTGGGCTAAAATCAGGATGGCGCTCGAGCGCCAGTCGGGCGTCCTTTGGGCACCCTTGTTCTCTTAAACGCGCCCGGGTGGCACCTCGGGTGCTTCTCGGGCGCCGAGCCTAACCTCCTCTTCGACAATAATTTTCATATTTTTTAAGCCTAATTTTGATTATTATTAATTTAATTATCCCTTAGTTATCATATTTTGGAATCTGGACCTCACAACTCTCCCCCATTTAAAGAAATTTCATCTTCAAAATTTAACAAGACTACGTACCTCAAGGAAATAGATGGAGGTATTTGCTATGGATCTCCTCTTCACGTTCCCATGTCGTTTCTTTGGGCAAATGATTCTTCCATAAAATTTTCACCAGGGGAATAGACTTTGTGTGCAGTATCTAGTCCTTCTGATTCAAAATCCACACCGACTCCTCAACATATGATAGATCTTTACTAATCGCCAAAGGCTCAAACTCAATAACATGCGTGGGATCGTGAACATATTTTCGAAGCATCGATATATGAAATATATTGTGAACATCCTCAAAATTGGATAGCAATGCCAATGTGTACGCCACCACCCCAATTCTCTCCAAAATCTCAAAAGGGTTGATGAATCGCGATTTCAATTTCCTTTTCACCCCAAATCTAAATGTCCCTTTTGATCGAGATACCTTCAAGAATATATAATCACTCATCTCAAATTTCAATTCCGATCTCCTTCGGTAAGTGTAGCTTTTCTGTCTTCTCTGTGCTACCTTCAAATTCTCGTGATCCAGTCTGATCTTCTCCGCTGTCTCCTCAATAATCTCAAGGCCTAGAATTCTCTTATCTCCAGTTTCCTCCCATATAACGCCTCGAATGATGCCATACCTATACTTGCCTGACAACTATTATAGGCAAATTCTACTAAGGCTAGATGATTATCCCAATTTCCTTTCATATCTAACATCGAGGCCCTTAATATATCCTCTAGAATCTGAATTGTACGTTCCAATTGACCGTCAGTTTGGGAATAATAAGTCATACTAAACTTCAGTTCTGTCCTCAATTCTTTATACAAGCTTTCCAAAAATTTAGAAACAAAACTCAGATTTCGATCAGATACAATAGTTGTAGGCACACCATAAAGTCTGACGATTTCTTTTATATACAACTACACCAATTTATCATGAGAATACGTCATCCTAATTGTCAAAAAATAAGCTGATTTAGTCAGCCGATCGATAATAACCCAAATGGCATAATGGCTCTTGGGAGTTATTGACAAACTAGATACAAAATCCATTGAAGCATCTTTTCACTTCCAATTTGGAATAGGCATCGGCTGTAATAACTCAGACGGCTTCCTCCTTTCAGCTTTTAATTGTTGACAAACAAGACATTTCTTCACAAAGGCTACAATATCCCTCTTCATATTCCTCTGCCAAAATATCTTTTTTAAATCTTGATTCATTTTATTCATCCCCAATGAGCTTCCTTCAAAATTTTTTCTTTTAACTCCATATCGTTCGGCACACATAAATGGTTCATAAACCTAAAAACTCTATCAGTAAAAATATTAAAATCAATTTTGGAGTCTCTACTCAGATTACCAACAATATCCATAAGAAAAGAATCATTTAATTGCTTCTCCTTGACTCTTTTATTATCTCCAATATCTCCAGTTGAATATAAAGATATGATAAAATTATCCGATCACCTTGAATATACCATTGAATATCACACTATTTCAGATAATCCAATGTCACCATCTGTTTAATCTGGAACCTCACCATATAGCCTGATTAGTGGCTTAATGTATCAACAACCACATTAACTTTCCCGGGCTTATATTGAATCTCGCAATCATAGTCCTTCAGAAAATCTACCCACCTCATTTGCCTCATATTCATTTCTTTCTACGAAAATAAATACTTCAAACTTTTATGGTCAGAATAAACAATAAAGCTTTCACCATCTCCAAATTTTTAGGGCAAACACAACTACAGCTAACTCCAGTTATGGATTAGATAATTCTTTTCACACACTTTTAATTATCTGAACCCATAAGCAACTGCTTTTTCATTCTTCATCAGCACACATCCCAAGCCTACTTTGGAGGCGTCACAATATACCTCAAAACCACCAGATCCCTTCGGAATATTCAATACTGAAGCAATCATTAGGCGATTCCTCAATTCCTGAAAACTCGGATCACATTCTTCAGTCCAATTAAACTTGACCTCCTTCTTTATCAATTGAGTCAAAGACATAGCAATCTGCGAAAAATTCTTTACAAATGTCCTATAGTACCTGTCAATGCTGAGAAAACTCCTAATTTCAGTCACTAAGTTAGGCCTATTCAAGTTAATAACAGCCTCCACCTTCTTCGAGTCTACGGCAATGCCACCATTTGAAATAACATGTCCCAATAATATTACTTCCTCTAGCCAAAACTCACATTTCTTCAATTTAGTATACAATTTCTCCTCACGAAGCACCTGGAGTACAATCCTTAAACGAGTCTCATGTTTTTCATTACTCTTAGAATATATCAAAATATCATCAATAAACACCACCATAAATTTATCGAGATAAGGTCGGAACACCTGATTCATCAGATCCATAAAAGCAGGAGTATTAGTAAGACCAAATGGCATAATAAGAAATTCGTAGTGGCCGTATCTCGTCTGAAAAGATGTCTTGGCCACATCCTCCTACTTTATTCTCAACTGATGATATCCCGACCGCAAATCTATCTTAGAAAACACCCAAGATCCTTGCAATTGGTCAAATAGATCATCAATACGCGGCAATAGATATTTATTTTTTATCATGATCTTGTTCAGTTCATGATAATCCACACATAGCCGCAAGGACCCATCCTTATTCCTCACAAATAGTATCGGTACATCCCACGGAGATATACTTAATCTAATAAAATCCCTGTCTAACAATTCCTGCAACTACAACTTTAATTCCTTCAATTCAGTGGGTGCCATGCGATATGGTGCCTTCGAAATTGGACTAGCACTTGGAATAACCTTAATTTCAAATTCAATCTCTCGATGACAGGGTAACCTAGGTAATTCCTCTGAAAATACATCCTCAAAATCACATATGTCCAAAATGTCTTTAGCTGTCATGCTATGGCTCCCAATAGTGCTGGCATACGCCAAATAAGTTTGACACCCACTACTCATCAAATGCTTAGCATGCAAGGTCAAAATCAATACAGACATTTCATTCTTCCTAATACCTTGGAAGAAAAAGGGCTCAACTCTAGGAATGGCAAAACACACCCTTTTAAGCAAACAATCTATACTGGCATGATAATTGACTAGCCAGTCCATTCCTAAAATAATATCAAAATCACACATATCCAACAATATTAAATCTACCATCAAATGTATCCCATTCACTTCAACCATACACTTTGGATATATAACATTAGTAACTACAGACGATCCGGTAGGTGTCGATATAGCCAAAGAATAATCTAAAATTCTCGGAGTGGATGTGATATAACATGCAAATTGTGGGAAAACAAAAGAGTATGTAGATTCGGAATCAAATAAAACAGAAACTGAAACTCCACAAATTAGAATGGTACCTTTAACCACGTTTGAGGATGCCTCGGCGTCCTGTACTATCACCGCAAAAACTTTAGCAAGAACAATAGACTTCTTTGCTTCCAGCCTCTTAGGTAACAGGCAATCCTTGATTCAGTGACCCTACTGACCACAATTAAAACAAGCACCCATTAGTTTTAGACAAGGTTTCCCTGGATGCCTCTTCCTACAGTGAACACAATCAGCTGCAGATGCCAGAGAACTAGTCACTGATTGCACTTTGGTGATACTCTTCCCCTTGTCTGACACTTTTGCGCTTTTTGAAGGTCTTGAGGGTCCAAAATTTGATCCCGTATTAAAACTCATCTGACTAGCTGCCCTCTTAGTGAAAATTTTCTGAGTCTTAATCTCCTTTTCAAATATCAGGACCCTATCCAAGATCTCCGCATAAGTCTAGAGCTTCTGTGTCACCAATTGTCTCCTAATATCATCTCTTGACCCTTGTTGGAATTTCTTAGCTTTCCTCAATTCATCCTCTACAATGTATGGTGCGTATTGGTCATATCCTCTACAATTCATCCTCTCCCAAAAATTCATGTGCCCTCTCCATCATAATTTTATCATATGCCATCGGGATGGGATTTACTAGGGCCGGCTCTAATGTAGGAACCAGAGCCATATGACACTGCTCCATCGATTCTATTATATTAGTCATCCTTCCCAACAAATTCAGATAGTAAGCCTCTTGATCCTAAAGAGTACTAGCACCTCCATGAGTGTTTCTTCTTCCTCTCCTATTTGCCATGCTATTATACTATAACCAAAAACATCACAGTATTAATTGACCTCACATAATCAGATTAGAGGGAGGGTTAACAATAAATCAATATAATTTAGGATTCAACCTAGGGGCTGACACCTAAACATCCCATCTAATCCTAACTACCCTTAACCCTTTTCAACCTAAACTTAAACCTAAGCTCCCGCTTTAAAATATATCAATCCTAAGGTATCTCTTTTTATCTGATACCAACTATGACGGAACATGTCATTACCCTCTAATAACCTCCGTCAGTTAATCATATCGACTAATACCTATTAGATTAATAGTATTAATTTTTGTAAAAAATTGAGTAGAGTTTTCTCTAAAAATGGATGAAACACGTACATTTAACTTGAATATTAAACCTATACAAGACATACAAATAGAAAGACTTTAAAATTTAACCACAATTTATACACAGGATCAACATCATGTCATATCACTCATAGCTCTAACATAGTAACTCAACTACAATATTGGATACTAATATGAGATGTCATTTAGGAACCTGCACAAATCCAAAATAAATCAAAATGTAAAAGCAGAACTAAATCCATAAAATAACTTGTGGGAGCACAACAATATTCATAACGATATACAACATGCTATGCCATAGTAATATATACAACATTTATCCAAAGTGTTAATTGTTTACATTCACAATACATTAAACTCCCAAAATCTTCAAAAGACTTCAAGGCCCAACAAGCTTTCTTTGGCTAAGTCCTATCTTCACTATTTCTCATTAGACATCAGCTCAACGGTATCATCTGAAAGGGTAGATAAAAATAGCAAGGGTGAGCCAAATACTCAATAAGGTACTATAATGTCAAGGATATGCAATTTATCATGTAAAACACATATATGATCAGGGAGAAAGGATATAGAAAAGTTTAGAGATCCAATATGCATATGGGATAAAATGATGTATAAACATGTATTTGGGATAAAATCTTGTTATTGTTTCTTTTATTTTTTCCTTCAGTTAATCCCTTTACTTATTTTAGTCAGAAAACATCTCAAAAATAATAAATTAGCTCAAAACTTCACTTGTTCTTTAGATTAACTTTTATTATCTGGAGGGATTCGAGCTAGTAGGCCCTACTAGCTAAAGGAGTAAATAATCAATGATAGATTATATTCATTTCACACAGTCTAAGGCCTTATTCTTAGTTCCTCCTAATTTACATCCCGATGGTAGGATAATCATAATTCTTATTCTTGTCTCCATAGTAACGCCCTGAGGAAGGCAAACCACATATCACTCTATGGATAAAGTTATCCTTATTTACCACCATAACATTTTAAATTATGCCAAAAAATCCTACCTGATTGTATAACAGTCCTAGATCTTGTTTCTTACTAATTTAATTTGACTTAAGGCATCCTTGTTCTTATATCTTAGTCTTGAATCATCATTCATTAGAGGCCATTTCAAATGTATGTACATAACTAGGCCTTCCTATAATCTTGGAGTTCCAAATAAATTTGGACAGTATAACTTTTATAAAAATTTCAGGTAAAAATTGTCTAATAGGCTTTAACAATTTATCAAATAACATTTTTTCCTCAAAATTTAAAATTTACAAGCACCATACCTTCAATTTTTGAGCTAGGATTTGGGGGAAATCTTCCAGACAAAAATCAAACATGAATCGCAAGCCAAATCACAAAATCAAAATCATAAACCATAATATTTAAACATGAAAATTATCCATGAAATTATGATAAAATTAGGAAACATGCGTTAAATCTTAGAGGGAAAGGATATTAGTGCAATAATACCCAATGGAGATATTAAAAAGTGACAATAGGGAAGAAGGAAGCTTAGAGTACACTTGCCTCAATCTAATTTAATGATTTTCTTACTCTAATCGGATCGGAAGTGGTTGAAAATCCCTCATCTTCCTTTCTCTCCTTCTCCCTTCCTCTCCTTCCCCTTTGTGTTTGTCGTGTTGGCCTATTGTCTCTCTCCTCTTCCTATTTATAAAAAAGAAAAACGGATTAAGGTCGGTGGGCTAAAATCTGGATTTGTGCTCGAGCGCCAGTCAGGCATCTTTCGGGCGCCCTTGTTCTTTAAACGCCTCTAGGTGGTGACTCGGGCGCTACTTGGGCAGACTCGTTCTGCTAAATGCGCCCAGGTGGTACCTCGGGCGCCAAGCCTAACCTCCTCATTTTGCTTCTGACAATAATTTTTTTACATATTTTAAATCTAATTTTGATTATTATTAATTTAATTATCTCTTAATTAACATATTTTAAAATCGGGACCTCACATATATTTTGATGGATGTCTATCAATATATTTATTTATATTGATGATGTACATATGAGTTTAGTCTCGCTGTGTGTTGATAATTGTATATGCTTCTGTAGATTATTATAGTTTGAATTTTTAGCTACCTAATGGCATCCCTTATGAGTTGACATTGTATCCCGAGATATGACGTTCATACCACAAATGGATTGTGACAATTTGGATCCTATGTGTTTGTTGTTATGATATATATATATATATATATATATATATATTTGTACAGGTGAATAGTACAAGTTTATGTTTAGTCTGAGGGACACTTTATAGGCAAAATATGAGGTTTTGGATTTCAAAATATAGTAATTAGGAGGTAATTAAGTTAATATAGTCAAGATGAGGCCTATGTGTATGCAAAAATTTAGCATCGGAAACAAAAAGGGAAGTCGGGTGGCTCGGCGCCTGAGTGGCACCCAAGGTGCGCATAGGGCGCGTTTGGCAGAATGGCCGCACCCAAGGCATGCTCGAGCATGCTTGGGGCACATTTAGCAGAATCTCACGCTTGATGAGTACTCGAGCATGGGCCTTCGGTAGCCTTGGCACTCGACCAGCACTCGAGCGCCAATCTGTTTATTAAAATGCATTTGGCTTTTCAACGCATTATTTTGCAACGGTCCAAAGAGAGAGGAGAGAGAGAGAACACGAAGGAAAAGAGAGAGAAGAATGAAATCAAGGCTCCTGAGTTCGAATCTGGCTTAGAGCTAGTTAGAAAAGTTGTAGATCGGATCAAGATAATCACACTCATACGCTTTTCTTCCTCTTTTTTCACTTTTTGTCCCGATCCCTTTGGATAGTTTTATCACAATACTCATCTATACTTTTATTTTTATGATACCCACGTATTAAGTATGTAAATATTTTAATTTCATGTCCGATATGTAAAATTTATACAGTATTTTATCTCACAAAATCCTAACCTACGCCCCTTTGATTTTACCATTTTATTTGTAATTTATATATGATTTAGCCTTAGAAATTTAAAACCCTAGCTTTGTGGACATGTGTACTTCAATTATTTGGTATTTATTCATATATATTTTATATATGTTATTTCTATGTAAACCAAAAATATTATTTGACATGAATCAGGATATTTATTCACATGTACATTATTAATGTTATCTTGCATATATTCTAAAATTACATTATATGCATTTGTGAACAAATTTGTTATCCAGAAGTTCTAAATTCTATTTGGCTTAAGATCGTAAGAATTTCTATTTTTTTTTCATATTTTATGTTCATTATACATATAATTTAAGTCATGTGGAGACTTAAACTCATAAGAATTGGGCAATTGTGAAAAGAATAAGGAAAAAATTTCATGATATGTTATGTCTGACGAATCGTTCTCTTGAAATGAGAAAAAATTGTTAAGAATAAATATGAAATTTTCTTAAGAATAAGTAATCATGAAGTTAGACCAGGAATTTATATTTCAGATGGTAGTATTCCTTAGTATATCTTATAATATTATTATGGAAACACGAGGATTGCCTCTAGACCATGGGGACATGGTGGTATATGTGTTACAACCTCGTATATTGGGCTAAAGGTATACCGCTCACTACGGGGTATTTGAATCACATGGATTTGTGTCTTAGAATGTGTGAAAGCAAATACATTTCTTTCCTCATTCGACCGCACCATTAGTTGGTAAGGCCTACTAACTCTGATCTGAAAAGATAATAAAATTTTTATATATTTTAGAATCTAAAAGGATAAAAAATTAAAAAATAGATAAATATGTTTTAAAAATATATTTATTCATACTGTATGTTTATGCATTCATATATTATTCTTATTTCCTTTCCTTACTTTATTTTGAGTATATTGCTTACTGTTTTTATTTATATTGTGTTTTATTGAGTATTTGGATTATCCTTACTGTTTTTTCTTTCTTCAGATGATCACGCACTTATGCCTGATGAGACAGATTGAGATTTAGGAGTCGGCTAGGCTGAAGACTTGAATGATACTTTTGAGGACTTAGATGTTGTGATTTTGTACTCTTATGTGGAGCATTTTGTATATTTTAAGATGGATTGTATATTGATGTAGTTGTTTGTGATGATATACATGTAGTTAATTTTTGCTATATTTGATAGATGTATATACTTCCGTAGGTTATTTTTATGGTTTGTGTAGATACCTAGTGGCATCTTATTTGAGTCGATATTATAACCAATGTTATGATGTTCATGCCACGTGTTATGTTGTGGCTATTGGATTCTGTGTTGTATTTTGTGGATGTATATTTGTGCTGTACAGGGATTTTGTATAGGTTTGCACTAATTTGACGATCATTTTACAACTGAAACTCTGCTAGATTCTGATTTAAAAATATGGTCCCTCACAATTGGTACCAGAGATGAAATACCTTAGACTTGATCTAAATCTTATGCGAAAACCTAGGATAGTATAGGCTTGATGGAATAATTAGATGTAGGTATAAGATGGTTAACCTAAATTAGATAGTTTTAGTTGTCCTAGTTTCCCTACTTAGATCGTTAGTTGCATTTAAATCACATAGAATTATAAATTCTTAGCTATTGTCTGACACGTAATCTAATTCATATTGTTCTTGTTTCATAATAGACATCAATAGCCGATCATGCCGCCTAGTACAAGGACTACGCGTGGAGGTGGCCAGCTGCATAATAGAGAGGCCGAATATCTGCATCTGCTAGGTCATGTGGCAGACATCATTGAAAATATGGGACAGAGAAATCTTGCTCTGGTACCTGTTCCTGTTCCAGCTCTAGTTCTTGCTAATCCTGGACCGTCTGCATATGATTGATTCGTCCATGAAAAAGTTCCTGAGTTTCTGGGGGAGTTAGATCCAATTAAAGTGGACACATGGTTCCAGAGGTTGAAGAAGGTATTTGCTATTATCCGTTGCCCTGAGGAGGATTGGATACTATTTACCTCGTACCGGTTGGAGGGTGAAGTTTATTATTGGTGGGAGATGAAGAAGAGGGCCTTGGGTGTGCCGGAGTGTGATATCACTTGGCCTATATTTGAGGATGCATTTATAGAGAAATACATTCCATCTACCCTTCGTGAGCAGAAGGAGGAAGAGTTTATCTATTTGGGGTAAGGAAACCGGTTAATTGTCGAGTATGATGTGAAGTTTACGGAGTTATTGTGATACGCTCCAAACATGGTAGAAGATTAGGAGAGAAAGGCAAGAAAGTTTCTTCAAAGTTTGCAGGATGATATCTGCAAGCAGTTGGCGACTTATGCGGATGTGTTAGATCGTGCTTTGATTCATGAGAATGAGCTCACAAAGGAAGAATTGTTTAAGAAATGAATGCTAAGTAAGAGTGGTATTGGTCCCAACTCTAGTGCAAGTTCTAGGAGATCGCCAAAGAGGTTAAGGCAGCCAGATTCAGAGAAGAAGAACAGTCATCTTTCTATTTGTGGCTCTTCTAGTATTGTACTTTTTGATTCTGGATCCACCAATTCTTTCGTTTCACATCGGTTTGCTTGTCATCTTGCATCAACTCCTGTCATCTTTGATTATTCTTTGGTCATGTCGATTCCCACGGGATCTCCTGTTGTTATTGATGTTTCTTACCCTGGGTGTTTGATTGTGGTAAATGGGTTATCTTTAGTTGTTAATTTGATTTTGTTAGAAATGTATGATTTCGATGTGATCTTGGATATGGATTGGTTGTCGATGAATCATGCAACTATTGATTGTTTCCATAAGAGGGTTGACTTTGTAATTCCAGGATGTGAGCTCTTTCACATTCAAGGAATTCGATGGGGGAAGCCTTCTAGCATTATCTCAACTCTGCAAGCTCATCATTTGTTAAGCAGTGGATGTGAGGCTTATTTGGCCTATGCTAGTGTGGTGAAGAGTTGGGAGTCATCAGCAAAGGAGATTCTAGTGGTATGAGAGTTTGAGGATGTATTCTCGAATAAATTATCTACTTTGTCGCCACACCGAGAGATCAAATTTGGGATTGATCTCATGTCGGGATCGGCACCTATTTCGAGGAAACCTATCGTATGGCTCCTACAGAATTGAAACAGTTGAAGCAGCAATTGTAAGACCTTTTGAATGTGGGTTTTATTAGACCGAGTGTTTTGTCATGGGGTGCTTTGATCCTATTTGTGAAGAAGGATGGGACTTTGAGGTTGTGTGTAGACTATCGTGAGCTGAATAAGATCACGATCAAGAACAAGTATCCATTACTGAGATCGATCTTCAGTTGGGGTATCATCAGCTTCGAATTAAGTAGGAGGATATGGTAAAAACGGCTTTTCGGACGAGATATGGCCATTATGAGTTTCTTATGATGCCATTCGGATTGACAAATGCCCCTGCAGTGTTTATAGATTTGATGAATCGGGTTTTTCAGCCGTATTTGGATAAATTTGTTGTGATCTTCATTGATAACATCCTGATCTATTCGAAGAGTGGTGTTGAGCATTTGAGGATCGTGCTTCATACCCTTCAAGAGTATAAGTTGTATGCGAAGTTGAAAAAGTGTGAGTTTTGGCTCAATTAGGTTGTATTCTTAGGGCACGTCATTACTAATGGAGGTGTCTCGATAAACTCAAAGAAGATTGAAGCTGTTATCAGTTGGAGTCGACCGACAACCGTGATGAAGGTCCGTAGTTTCTTGGATATGGCCGAATATTATCTTTGATTTGTAAAGAATTCTCTCGAATTTCTTTTCCACTTACCCAATTGATGAAAAAAAAGTAAAGTTTAAATGGTCAAAAGAGTATGACCGAAATTTTTAAGAGTTGAAGAATCGTTTGACTTCGGCACCAATTTTGACTATCCCCAATGGCTCTAGTGGTTTTGAGGTGTATTGTGATGCTTCTAAGGTTGGCCTTAGATGTGTCTTGATGCAGAATGGGAAAGTGGTTGCTTATGGGTCTCAATATCTGAAAGTTCGTGAGAAGAACTATCTAAGCCATAATTTGGAACTAGCCGCCGTAGTGTTCGTGTTGAAAATTTGAAGGCACTATTTGTATAACGAGAAATATTTGGTGTAATCTGACCACAAGAGCTTTAAGTATTTATTTTTGTAGAAAGAGTTGAATATGAGGTAGCGAAAGTAGATCGAGTTCCTTAAGAATTATGATTATGAGATCTACTATCAGTCGGAGAAGGCGAATGTAGTCACGGATGTTTTGAGTCGTCGGATCAATTTTGTGACAAGGATACAAATCAAGCAAATGGAGATACTGGATTGCTTGAAGTTTTGTAATATCCAACATTATGTCAAAGGTAACAAGATGATGTTGTATTTCTTGCAATTGCAGCTCGAGATCCTTCAGAGGATTAGGGAATGGTAAGCAAATGATCCATTTCTGATAAATATTATCGGAGATCTTGGTCAAGACTTATAACAACCCGAGTTCCAAAACATGATAATTAAGAGGAATTTGGGCTCCGTAAGGGTATCGATTCCTGAAATATAATAAAAGATGAGTAATTAAGTTAAAGTAGGAGAATTAAGGTCAAGGGGTACAGGAGAAATCGGATTAAAAAGTTCAAAGATCCAGAATTGGTAAATCAGGAATTGAAGTTGTAAAACAATGAAATGTTAATCCGTTAATAAGATTTTGAGTTTTAAAATCAAAATTATAGTCCAAGAATGTGAAAAATTAGGTTGGAAGGGTTAAAATAGGTCTCGGACGATGAAAAAACAAAGTAGGCTTGCTGCAAGCTCGACGTGGGCTCAACCCACACCTGACTAGTGTCCAAGGGCTACCTGGGTGCAAAAAATAGAATCGCTCACCCGAGGAGCGCCCGATGGACGCTCAAGCGTAGCCATTTGGGTATCTTGGCGCCCGATGAGCGCTCAAGCGGACCCGTATTTAAATGCACGAGGCTTTCTTCCTTCTCATTTTTGGCCATTTTTGAATTTTTAGAGAGAGGGAGAGCGTGGGAACTAGAGAGAGAAGAAGAAGATGGAGGCCCACGAGTCCAAATTCATTCGAGAGCTAGCTAAAAAGGTGATAAATCGAGACAATGTAAGTGCACCCAGACCCTCCTCTTTTGTTTTCTTGCACTTTTATCTTATTTTTTTTGGATTTTTCCATTCTGATACCCGATTAAGTTTATATTTTATAATTTCCAAGACCCAAGCATGAATAAATGTAGATTCCGTACCCAAATTTGTAGATTTATTTGATTTTTGGACACGGCAAACCCTAACCCCCGTACTTGGACATGTGACCTATGAATTTTTGGGGCTTTTGCTTGATTTGGGACTAGAATATGATTGCCCATGACTTGGGCTTGTTAATTTATCGATTGGGTATCCGAATTTGTGGTTTTATATAGAAAATTGTTCAAGAAAACCCAAACCTACACCCAGACCCCTTTTGAGCTTTGATTTGGAGTTTGATGCATAGAATGACTTAGGATTATGATTACTCATGCCTTAGATTTGATAATTTATCTATTGGATGTTCGAAATTCTGAGAATTGACCAATATGTGTATTCAGACTGTTCACGCACGCATTGTTCACCAAGGACCTTGAATGATATTTTGCATAATTTTCCATGTTTAATTGCTAATTAAATGTTATGTATGTTTGTATAAGTCCAATTGTATAATCCAAAAGCTTCGATATGTGCAATTGTGAAGGAAACTCATATCCGAAAGCCCTTAAAGTTAATCTGTTTTTTGTTGGTAAGAATTCTGAATCTTCCTTATGTATATGATATCCGTATATGTAAGCAAAGTCGAGAAATAATTTACATCCGCAAGCAAGATAATAAGCATATGAATAATTAGAAGAAAATTTCACATTTGGAAATATGATGGATTGTTCTCCCAAATGGAGATATTTGTAAAGATATTTGGTGGATCCTCCCTCAAGAGAATAAGAAATAATGGAGGAAAATTGCACCTCAAGCATATCTAATAAAGTTTCGTGCATGCATCTCTTTTATGTTCATATATCTTTCATCTGTTTAATTTCGCTATTATTGTTTAATGCCTTTTTATAGTGTACTTGTTGGGCTGTTAGCTTATTCTTACTTCTTCTTTCTTCCAGATGAGAGCCATGAGTTGACGCCTGATTAGATTGAGCAAAGAGGGGGATTTTGCTAAATGAGACTCATCAAGACTTCAAGACCTAGAATCTTATAATGTGATTGATGTAATGAAATATAAATAGTCAAATTAGATTAATACTATGTATTAATTATGGAATGATGTTTATTATTATAGATTATTGTTATGCTTCTGCAAGTTATTTATGGATCTAGTTACACTTCTGCAGTTTTAACTTTGGATTTATTTAGGTCTAAATGGTATCTCTATTTAGATTCAACGTAGTAGTTAAGGAGTATTATATTGAAGCCATGGATGATGTGGTATTTGTTGGTACTGTGTGTGAGTTGTGAAGTAAATTTTAAAATATGGATATTTATATGCTTGTATAGGTTTAATTAAGAAGGTTATATATATAGTTTTTGTCAACTTTTAGAGAGAACTCTGTCCAATTTTCTACAAAAATTTATGTTATTTAACTTATAGGCATTTGTTTTATGTGATTATTGGTGAAAGTTATAAGAAAAAAATAACTCATTCCATCACAAGACTCTCGGATAGATTTCAGTATCCATGCTGATGGAGTCCTGAGATTCCGAGAGCATTTGTATGTACCAGATAATAAAGATTTGAAAAAGGAAATCATAAAGAAGGCTCATCGAACTAGGTGCACCATCCACCCTAGAATTAATAAGATGTACCATGACCTGAGGGAAATGTTTTGGTTGAGAAATATGCAATGGGAGATAGTTACTTTTGTTGGGAGATGTCTTGTTTGCTAGCAATTGAAGGCTGAGAGGAGGAAGCCCTTGGGATTGTTGCGGTCTTTACCCATTCTGACTTGGAAATGAGAAGACATTTCTATAGATTTTGTTTCAGATTTTCCAAGGACCCCGAGGAATCATGATGCGATTTGGGTTATTGTGGATCGACTAATGAAATCAGCTCATTTTCAACTATTCGGACAATGTACTCCCGTGATCTTCTAGCACAATTGTACATCAATGAGGTTGTTAGACTACACGGTATGCTGGCATCTATTGTGTCCGATTGTGATCTACGTTTCGTCTCTGAATTCTAGCAAAGTTTACACTTGGAATTAGGGACAAATTTGAAGTTCAATACGACATATCATCCTTAGATCGATGGCCAGTCAGAACGGGTTATCTAGATACTAGAGGACAAGCTTAGAGTTTCGATGATAGAGTTGAAAGGAAATTGGAATGATCACCTAGCATTGGCTAAATTTATGTACAATAATAGTTTGCAGGCGAGTATCGGCATGGCTCCTTTTGAAGTATTATATGGTAGGAAGTGCAGATCTCCGATCCATTGGGAGGAGACAAGAGATAGACGTCTTTCGGGTCCAGACATGATTCGGGAGACATCAGAGAAGATTGCGGTGATCTTTAAGAAGTCAAAGATGGCTCATAGTTGGCGAAAGAATTATGTTGACCGGAGGAGATCCGAGCTCAGATTCGAGGTTGGCGACTTTGTTCTCTTGAAAGTATCACCGTGGAAGGGAGTATCTAGATTTAGTGTTAAAGGGAAACTGAAGCCGCAATTTATAGGAGCCTTTAAAATTTTGGAAAGAGTTGGAGAAGTGTCGTACCGTTTAGTATTGCAGCCGAGTTTGGCCAATGTGCATAATATTTTCCACATCTCGATGTTGAGAAAGTACGTCCACAATTCGACGCACGTCATCGATTACGGCCCCTTGGTTTTCCAAGAAGATCTACCGTATTTGGAGGAGCCAATTCAAATTCTGGATCAGAAGGATTAGATTTTACGCTCAAAGACCATCCCTCTCGTGAAGGTCTTGTGGAAGAATCACTCCCATAAGAAGGCAATGTGGGAAAGAGAGGACAAGATTCGGGACAAGTACCCCCATTAATTTCAAGGTATGCATATTCGTTTGATTCTAAGATTCATTCATTTCGAGGATGAAATTTTCTAAGTTGGGGAGAGTTGTGAAGTTTTGGATTTCAAAATATAGTAATTCATAGGTAATTAAATTAATATAATCAAAATTAGGTTTAAGTGTATACAAAAAATTAGCATCAGAAGCAAAAGAAGGAGTCAGGAGGCCCAGTGTTTGAGTGGTGCCCGAGGCGCGCCCAGGACACGTTTGGCAAAATGGCCACGACCGATGTGACGTACCACATTTCCAAACCAAAAACCAGCGTGGTTCCGGTTGCAAAATGGCCGTCAAACTAATACAAACTTATACAATATCCATGTATAACAAATATATATATCCACAAAAGATAACACAAGATCCAAAAAAGGCACAACAAACTCGTGGCACCAACATTATAACTCCGGCTAAAATATCGGCTTAAATAAGATGTCATTACGTATCTAAACAAATCATAAAAATCTGTGGAAACATATACAACCATCAAATATAATTGAAACTAACTATATGTACATCATTAACATACAACTATATCAATATACAAATCTATCTAAAAATATACAAAAGTACTCCATAAGTAACAAAAATTACAAAACTAAGACCACCAAGTCATCTTTAAGGATCAGCAGCCTAGCTAACTTCTAATCCTCACCCAGCCTCATCAGACATAAGCGCGTGCTTATCTGAAGAAAAGAAAACAATAAGAAGTAGGCCAAATGCTCAGTAAGGCATAATATAACAATGACTATAAGTAATATACTAAAAATAATGCAAGAAAAGAGAAATAGAAGCGTAATACATGATGTATAAACATGAGGCATGATTAAATGCACTTCCAAAATACGTTTAACTTTCATATCTTGTTTCTGATTTCCTTTAGATACAGATATTGCATTCAAATTTCTGATTCCTTTTTGCCTACAAAATCTTCCAGAAACAGATACAGATGGTAATATCGGTACTGATGGAAGAGATAACGGATTCAAATGGCAATACCGGTACTGACGGAACAGATAAAAGATTCAGATGGTAATACCGGTATTGACGGAACAGATAACGGATTCAGATGGTGATACCGATACTGACAGAACAAATAATGGATTCAGATGGCAATACCGATACTAACGGAATAGATAACGGATTCAGATGACAATACCAATACTGGCAGAATAGATAACTAATTCAGATGGCAGTACCGGTACTGACAAAACAGATAACGAATTCAAATGGTAGTACCGGTACTGATGGAACGGATAACAAATTCAAATGACAAATAACGGATATCGAATAACAAATTTCAAATTTCCAATTTCTTATCTTATCTTGAGGGAATTTTCATACTTAGTTCTAATCACCTAGTCCTCACTCTCTAGAGAATAGTTCATAATTCTTAACAATTGTGGAGGTCCCTTCAAATACCTTGTATAATTTGCATAATTCTTTGATACAGATTTAGATAATCATTTTCTAATGAGTTCAAGTCTTCACGTGTCTTTAATTACTTGCACACATCAATATAATGCTTGAGGTATATAAAAAATTCTTACCACAATGAGCCAAACATAATTTTAGAGTTTTCGAACAATAAATCCCTTCACAATTACATACAACGTAATTTTTGGTGCATATATAAGATAACATATATAACATGCATGTGAATAAATATTACTATTCACGTCCAACAATATTTTTAAAATATGTAAAATAACATATACAAAATATATATGAATAAATATCAAATAATCAAAGAATCCACATTCGTGAAACTAGGGTTTCAAGGGTCTAAAGCCAAATGATGCATAAATCTCAAATAAATCAAGTAAATCCAAAGGGGCACGGGTTAGGGGTCTGCAAAGTAATATACTGTATAAAACTACCAAATCAAACACTCAATCGATAAATAATCATGTTCAAGGTATGGGTATTAACTTTCTAAAGCCAAATCATGCATAAATTTCAAAATAAACAGGCAAAAGCATTCGAGCGCAAGGTTAGGGTTTCACGTATGAAATACCACATAAATCCTAGAAATCGAACATAAAATCAACATATATGTATGTTCAAATCATGGGTATCATAAAATAAAAATATGGACGGCTATCGGGATGAAACTACCCGAAGGGATTGGAATAAAAAGTGAAACGAGAAGAAGAAAAGCATATGAGTGCATTTTCCTTGACCCGATCTACAACTTCCTTAACTAGGTCGAAGTCAGAATCAAACTCGACAATCTCGATCTCCTCATTCTCTCTCCCTAGTCCATGCTCTCTCTCTCTCTCCTCTCTCGGTTTTGCACGCGAAAATGACGAAAAGAAACGTCCAACGAGCTTAATTAGACAAATTAGCGCTTGAGCACGCGTCGGCACGCTTCGGGCACCCCTCCCCTGGATTCGGTGCTCGAGCCCACGTCGGGCACTCTTCAGATGCCCCTGCTAGAATCGGTGCTCGATAGGAGGCTCGAGCATGCGTCGAGCACAGGTTAGGCTTAGGGAAACCCTGAAACGAGCTTGTTTTGTGCATGCACCGTCTGGGACCCGTTTTGACCCTTCTAACCCAATATTTCACATCCTTAGATCCAAATTTTGATATTATTAGCTTAATAAATCATTATTATCATAATTTAAAACTCGAATCTTATTTATAATTTAACGTTTCAAGGTTTATGATGCTGATTCTTGATTTTGCCAATTCCGGGTCTTTAGGCTTTTCAATCAATTTCTCTCATATCTTTTGACATCAATTTATTTATATTAACTTAATTACTCCTAATTATCATATTTTGAAAATCGGTACCTTGCACTTGAGGCACGCTCGAGTGCACCCGAGGCACATTTAGCAGAATCTCACGCTCGATGAGCACTTGAGCGCGACCCTTCTGTAGCCTTTACCTTGACTAACGCTTGACCATTGCTTGACTGGTGCTTGAGCGCCAATTCGTTTATAAAAATCCATTAGGGCTTTTCACACGTTATTTTGCAACGGTCAAAAGAGAGAGGAGAGAGAGAACGCAAAGGAGAAGAGAGAGAAGAATGAAAAGAAAAAAAAAAGAACCGATGGAGAGAGGGATCGGGGATGGCTAGGGTTCACAAGCGGAGAAGAAAAGGAGGAGAAGAGAGAGGAAGGAAGAGGCGGTGGCAGCACAGGTGGGTGGCAACGGTGGCCGCCGGTGGTGCAGCAGTGGTTGGTGTGGGAGATGGCTAACGGGTTACGACCCAGGAATATAATATACATATGTCAAAAATAAAATCAATAATAATGTTTTCATCAATCATAAAAATCCAACTTGGGCGTGACAATCCGAATACATATAGGACCCAACATAAAAAAAACCCACACAAGACCTACTCATATATAAATTCAGACAAATATAATATATGACCTACTAACAAAACATCGCAATGGAGGTATCCAAATATGCAACTCTAATATTTCACATACAATGATCAGGTCCATCATTCGGTCATAAATAATAACCATAACACAACCTCGGAATCAGAAATATACCCAACATAACATCTTCATTCACCGATAGAGATATCCGTACCAGATCATGTCTGCACTCCTACAAATATATCTGTGCCACTAATCTGAAGGGATAAAATATGAAAACGTAAGCCTAGAGCTCAGCAAGTATTGTATATATATGTGCAATGCATATAAATCGGAAGGAATCGATAACACATTACAACCATGTAAAACATAAAACACAAGGTCCGTGAAATCCCTAAAAATCGAGGAATAGTCTCAGATTAAATCACTATCTGTATTAGATCGTCCCTCCGAGACACAATTATGTAAATCACGATCCGATAAAATCTCGTAGATGATATCATATGATCTGAGGTCACATAGGCCGCAACAGTCACCACATCCGTGTAGGACACATACCATCGTCTGGATCCAAATCTCATAATGCAGAAATCGAGAGAAGACTGTCAGAACTAAAACATAAATCAAAACACATTCTAGGTTTATCACATATTTATACGTATGAGACATTCCTATCGCCCAACTGTAGGCCAATCAGTATATCTCAAAGTCATCCTTCACCCAAATACATGTAGAAATACAAAGCATGCACAAAATCAAAGAATCAAATATTAATAATACCAACTTGAGAAAGGGTTATCCTTATCCAGTAACCACAGTTATATCGGTTGTGATTTAAGCCAGCGGCTTAAGGCTTGGCTATAGTTTAGGCCAATAGCTCAAGGTCATCCATGTACACTGTCTCCTATAGATTAGGAACTTGCTCACTATATTTTACCACCCGTAACTTTGAGTGCAACCTCAAATTTTAGTTATATATTAGAACATTCGAATGTATTAGTTCCGTCAATTCCTTACGATAGTTCTCATTTAAATATATAGTAGGGAAGGTCAGCTACTAAACGTCTCAACCTTTCTTCCGGCGAAAGGGGGGCCACATCATATATGTCCGCATCAAAATTAAGCCTCCTTGTCGGGAGCGGTACCAATATCTCATACCTCAGATCACATATAAGGGTCCATCGGGTCTCGGACCGCTATGGTTCTGTAGTGACCCCACCCTCGGCAGTATGCATGATTAATGTAAGGTTTGGTTCATGGTTCCATAATATACAAATACACAAATATACATATATACTGTCTAGGTATCCGAAAATCTCCCAAATTATAAATACCCATGTAAAACCACTGCATGACCAGTAAAATATACATACATGTACATAATTAATAAATTAGGTGCATATAAAAATGTATGCATGTTATTAAAATCTCCAACAGTAGTCAAAATATATCAGAAATTAAATCAGATCAAGAATAAGGTAGAGGATACTTGCCTCAACTTTATACTCTGTAGATCTGAAGAAAGCATGTCCCAAAACACCCAATTGGGCCTTTCTCTCTCTTGCCTCACACACGCCCCACGCACATAGCCCTCTCTCTCCTCCGTGCGACGCCTCTCGCGCTGCTACTACCACCGCCGCTCCTTTGCCATCGCTCCACCACCGTAACGCCTCACCGGCAACTGCTACTACCCTGCGTGGCCATCATTAGCCTTCCCGACGTCGCCCTCTCTCTCCCGTCGCACCCCTCTCTCTCTCTCTCTCTCTCTCGCGTGGCTTCTCCCCTGTGCACGGCTCACACCACGCCACACCGCCTCAGCCAATGGCCGCCGCGACGTCATCTGCAAGCCACCATCACCACCGCCTTCCACCATCACGCCAAATCCTCCAACGGTTGCTACCGACATCCGCGACAGCCTCACCAAGTGACGTCAGCCATCGCCCACACCAACCACTACTGTGCCACCCGCGACCACCATCACCACCCACCTGTGCCAGCGCCACCTCTTCTTTCGTCTCCCTTCTCCTCCTCCTTCTTCCTCCTCTTTTTTTTCTCCGCATGCGAATCCTAGCCCCCCTTTCTCTCTCTCCTCTTTCTCCCTCTCCCCCCGATCCCCAATTCCTTTTCTTTTTTTTTTCTTTCCTTTATATATTATTATTATTATTATCCTTTTTCTTTTATTCTAAAATCCGATCAGTACTCAAACGATAACATGGATGCACCTCGGATGCCACTCCGTACTTTCGATCATTCCTCAAATTTTTCATAATATTTTAATTTATTTTCATCACGTCCTAAATACCCAAAATTACAATTACTTTTAAAATAATACAAATGTGATCCGAAATATTACACAATTATGTATTCAATAGATGTTCGGTGATTTTAAGTTTAAGGTAAGTACATCCAATTTTTTTTATTTTATTAATTTTTTAATCTCTATGAGTATTTATTATTTTAAATATTTATACATGTTATAATTTTATAACTAAAATATTTATACCTCACAGGCAAGTACTGTTATTCCCATTTTTTACAATTTTTACAAAATATATGCCCTCATTTTATGTACATTGTGTATAAATACTAATTTTCTATAGCAATGCTCTTATATGTAATTAAATACTATTTGCTACTCATATATGTCTTTAATTTTCAGTTATATACTCTTGTACGTCCTTAAATTTCATATATAAGTTACTGCATACTTTATAACTGAAATAAAATGATAAAATTATACTAATTATACTGATTTTCTGCAACTTCTATAATAAACAATTACTGTATATTTATAAATTACATAATATATCTTTTACATGTTTGAATAATGTATATTCAAGTTCCTACAAAACTTATGATGTTTTATATGCCATTTGAGAAAATAAAGAAAATACTATAGTAAGTTAAAAAATAAGAATATTTTTCTTAATTTGAAAAAATATAAAGAATATGTTTATATTTATGTAGAGTTTTTTATTTGATTATATATAGATTATTGTAGATAATTAACGAATGTATATTATAACATGTCCTAATATATTACAATAATAATTAAAATTCGAACCTGTCATCTATGAGTTGAAAGTAGTGTTCAGTACTATTTATAAGGTTATATGTATGATTATTCACTTACGGATCTTAAATAATAGCGTTTAGTCTTTGGTTGTATAGAAATATATATAACCTAAGTTTTGATAGTCACTCCTTTGTCAGTGAAGCGCCCACTGATCATTGATTCATAGGTTTTGCATGACTTGAGGATATTTATTTGATGTGCAGTTTTTAAAGTATAAAATTGATCACCAATTTAAAAAGATTATGTATGATAGGCTTATACATTATATCATTATTTTTAAATTTTGATCATGTTTTATTTTAACATGTTTTAATATAAAGTATATACTTACTTATAAAAATTATATATCTTATTTAACAATAAGCTCACTCTTACATTGAATTTTACTAATTTTTTTAAATTAAAAGGTTCCAGGTATACTTATAGTTAACTAGATTTAAAGAAAGCTATCCAAAAATTAGAATTAGGATTTTAAGTTTTGGCTAAAGTATTATGTTCTGAACAATTTTTAGCTTAGTAGTATGTCTAAGTTATAATTTTATTTACTCTAATATTTATATGAATACATCTCATATATATTTCACAGACTTGTATAGTTATTGTTCAGAGTTATTTTTGAGTATCGTATTATGGGTCTTGTAATTTAAATTATCATCTTATTTAGATCATTTGTTGGTATTTGTTGTTTTTAGGTTTGTATCATGATATTTTTATTTGAATTTTAGTTGGTAAATAAATAAATAAATTTTTGATAATTAATGATTAATAATTTCAAGATAAAGGCAACATATTGTATTTCTTTTACCACTGGAAACGGCAATGTTGTTTTATTCCCTTGTGCCGATTTCCATTGTTTCCTTGTAATTGATGGTTTCGCATTAGCTTATTCAGCCTTGCGCTTGACATAGTGGGGATATACGTCCCCGACCTTCTTGAAATGTGTCTCAGTCAGTAGCCTACTTTGAGTAGGTCCAGCTTTTATGGCTAACCCTGAGAGCGTAATACATAATTGTTTTCCATTTCCCTCTGCGACACGTGCATTGGTGGCCAACGTCTGTTTCCCAAGATGGCTGACTTGTGGCGACGTGTGGACAATCCATCGGGGGAGGGATCCCATCTTTTCTTCGTGATACCCCTTTTCCATGCGTGATCTCACCCACAATTCAGCCATAAAAGGTGGCGTTGGCGAGTAAGTTGGAGCACCTTTACCTCCTGATCTCTTGAAAGCCTCTATCTAACCCCTTCTGGTTGACACTTGGCTTGAGATGCTCCGGTATATTGTTTTGTGGTGACTATCGCTGCCCCTGTTATTTGCCTCAAGTCCTGGCACGTAGCGGAAGAGGTATGTTCCGCCCTTTACTGCCGATCTCCTATGCCAGTAAGAGACATGTCCCTTCCTATGTACCCTGCAAATTTGTATTAGTGGTGGTGGTTGAGGTCGATGGGGACTCCCACTTGGGCTGCGTGGCTTTGTGTAGGCTCATTTAACCTAGTGCGTCCGCTCATCTGTGTTGGACGAGCTTCCGATGGGATATCGTCTTTCTTTCCTTGTCTTGGGTCTACGCCTCGCCTCCCCTGTCGGGGAAGTCTCCATAGAGCTTAGCAGTGGCATAAGTATAATATCTACATCAATTTGTATTGTACTGAAAAACAAATGCATGACGCATCCGTTTCTCTGGATCATTACCTTTGCCTCCAACCTCTTCCCTTCCCTCGCACGGCCTCCCCCACAAAAAAAGCTTTTAGATCACCATACGTGCACGTTAGATATCAGCAGTGCTCAGTTGAATGTCATAGTAGACGAAAAACTCAGTCCATGAAGACGCAATCCAGAGAAAAGCAACACAATTTTCAATTCAGGAACATTTAGAAGGCACTTACTTTTTTCACCCGCATAGTCTTACTAGATTTCACATGCAAACTTTGGTTCCTTGTATTTATATCAATAATAGGAATCACACTCCAAAATCCATGGTACAAGATCATCACGGACGAAGGCCCATCAAATTCCACTATAGTGAAAACTCATGTGCTTGACTCAGAGAGTGTTACCATGACCAGACAGAAGTGTTTTTTCATCATTGTCATCAAAATCGGTGCTTTCGTTGCCGACAGCATACTTGATGTCAATTTCGCTCCTATCCTTGACACAAGGCTCCTCCAGTTCTGAAAGACTAATCCCAGACTGCTCTGCTTCCCCATTCATGAGTTGAATCTCCGATCCTATCAAAGCTTGCATCCTGGCGTGCTCCCTGTCTATGGGATACGTGCAGTAGAGGAAAGAGTAGATGAAGCAGCAGACAGCCATCGGAATGCCGATTGCTGTATAAAGTGCCTTTGCCAATGATGCGGCATTCTCCCTGTCTGTCTCGATCTTTGTTGAGTCCGTGGATCCTCTGGGGCTGGGCTTGTACCCATAAACGTGTTGAGCCAGTATCCCCACTATTGGAGGAGCAAAGGACGCCAATATGGACTCGAATGAGCGATCCAGAGCATATATGCTTGTTCGATTTTTCTCAGGGACTATTTCTGCAAATATTGGGCTGTGAGGGTCGTGACAAAATGAAAATGATCAGTAGCAAGTAGTTAGTTCTATGTTCACTTCTTCAAATTCTCCACTTCATCTAAGATAAGCTATTTGCAATTTACCTGAGAATGCGGTGTATTTGAGTAAAACACAAAAGTAACGTATCTATTTTGATTCTCTATATCGATCCTACTATTCTCATTCTTCAAAAACAAACATAACCTAGAAAAATATGTATTTGATAGCTTGCATTTGGCAGAGTTTGAGGTTGGCTTTATTCCATGTTCTCTAGAGCTGGCATGGTACACAAGCCTTCCCACATTATGGGTTCCAAAAAGCATCAGAAGCGCATAGCCATTTTCATATATAACAAAAAGGATGTATCCCTGGTTTCAACCAGTGCCTTTTACAAGCAACTTTCCCATTGTACAAAAGCTCACCTTTGATTCCACTCTCCTAATTAGATGTAATTGCTTTGAACACTAAACAACCAACAGAATCCCCAACTCTAGAACTACTTCTGCCTTACAACAAGCTAGAGTCGAACTAGCACTGTACGAAAATCTGTGCTTTCAACCCTAGCCCCAAGGCAGTACCTCCACTATGAATTGTATACTCGCAAGTCCCAGTGAAACTTCAAACAGCGTCAGTTGGCATTGACTGATTTAACCCTGAGTGCATCTAATCATGATATATTGAAACTTCAAAGGTGAAAAAGAAGGCCTGATCATCCACCATCTAAGTGAGTGGATCACAAGATAATACGTGCAATTAAATTATTAACTTGTGCAAATCAGGTGGTTGTCATGTGCAAAATCGATGGTACTTAACCACTGTTGTTTTTTTCTTGCAAACCGTATATAAAAACAGACTGGCATTCCATGTCAGCTCAAGAGAGAGAGAGAGAAACGTAATTTGTACGAAGTTCAGGGGGCATACTTGTTAGTGGCAGGAGCATTCCAGGATATGCTGAGTCCCATGATGAACAAGACCAAACCATGCAAGAACGATGAGGAAGAATCATTAGGTAATCCCAGCAATAAAACTGCAGCCAAAGGAATGGCCGAACCTGAGCTTATCTGAGACAAAACTATTCTTCCAGCATTAGGAAATTGTCGAGAAAGAACATCCCCCATTTTCCCTCCTAATAGACCCCCAAGGGAACCAGCAATGGTGAATACGGTCATAAGGAAGGCCGTAGTCTCATGAGAGAAGCCAATGAGCTCTAGCCACATTGGGGCAAACGACAAAGCAGACCATGGGAATGAGCCAGAGACCCCCTGAGCGACAATTATTTGGAAGGATGGAATCCTAACAACTGATTTTGCTTCTTTGATCACCTCCTTCAGTTCTAACCAAAAGGGCATTCTTGAAATCTGTTCTTTCTCTTGATCATCAACATCTAAAAATCGTGGATCATTGGCAAAGAGGCGAACCAAAATGCCAACCACAACACTCACTATTCCAACCAAATGAAAGGCAATCCTCCAACCAGGAATCCCCATGAATGACGTTGAAGCTATTAACACGGAACAGAGGTTTCCAAGGATCGAGCCTAGGTTTCCAGTAAGCTGCAGCCATCCAAAAGCCATACCACGGTTGCTGTCATCGGTCGAGTCCGCAACAAGGGACTGAATGGCAGGTGTCACAATGGCAAGTCCTACCCCATTCAGAGCTCTTGATACTGCCACCTAATATATAAAAGGAAATAGAAGATTCAATTGGAAATGGAGGCTAATTCAAAGTTCCTTTGTGACATTGACCTAATTGCAATTTTAGTCTCTGTTTTTGGAAAAAACAAACTATAACAAACAAACACCATGGTGCTTCCTTTTTTGCCGCGATCATTAACTTCGAAGATTGTTCAATTGTCCCTGATTTTTCTGTTTAATGGTAAGATCCAAGTGCCACATCCCATGTCCAGGTGTCAATTTGACATGGGTGATTTAGGGTAAAGTGAAAATGGATGGAAATATTGTCCCTCTGCAGCACAAGTCAGATTTATCTTAATTACGCCTTTGCTAAGTATCTACACAATAATACATTTTCTTGTGGTAATGACAGGACCATAAAATTTCACTCTTCCCAAGTTAGGAAGATATAGCATTAATGGGCTCTCATGAGCACTACATGCTTGACCTTATCCCTATACAAACAAATTCGATAATCCCAGTGAGCAACACATTCCATGATAGGTTAACGGTGTTCCGAGGTTGCACTTCACGTCAGCTGTCATTTTATGCTTTAACATAGTTTTAATGTTTGTGTATTTATTGATTCTCAAAAAAAAATCTACTTCTATGATAGTATATAGAGTTTCTTGGTAACAAAAGTAATTTTCAACCCAATCTAATTTTCTATCGATTAATGCCACAAGTACATCAGTGTCTTTCCTGCGCCTAGTCGTGATCAAAACAACAGCGCAACTATGATTCCATAACTAACAGCAAGTGACATCATGTATCCTCCATAAACAGTTTGAGAAAAGGAATACAAAGCAAGCATCATGAACTAGTTGCCACATTTTAGAACATACTACGAAATCGATGGAAAAGCAAATGAGATAAAACGGCTATGAAAACCATAAGCAGAAATGAAGACAGTGTACTTTAAAAATATTCGGGAAACTAGGCCGCTGACAATTTAGATTGCAGGAGGACTCACTTTTTAATTAAGAGACTCATCATTGAAACTTAAGGAGAAACAAACATACCAGTATAAAAAAGACCTTGCTTGAACTCCGAAGCAAAGAATCCATATCATAAAAATAAGATCAATCAAAGATTATGCACGAATAAATCACAACGGTCATTTTGTCCTAAAAATGGAAATTCATTGAGAGCTAAGGATATATAATCACTAAAAAAATTATTAACTAATCCCGAATTGGAGCATATCCTTGAAATGAGGAGCTTAAAAATTATCGACGAAGCTCAAGAGAGATGGAGACCTGAAAAAAAGTGGTCGAGAAGGCGACGAGGAAAGTGGCAATGGCCCAGAGAAAAGCACCAAGAGCGATGACGTGAGCACGGTTGTGGCGGACGGCGAGATAGGCAGCTAGAGGGTAACAAGAGGACTGAACGATGGATCTGAAGAGAGTGAGGGAGCCGAGGCCCGTAGGGTCAGTGTGAAGGGCCGCTCCGACTTCTCTGTAGACTCCTGGCAGCAATGATTCGTCTGCTCTTTCCATGATCCCTGCCAAATTTACTAGTATCAGATTCACCGCCTCGGACCTCATTTCCCACCTTCTCACCGTTTTCCCCAATTTTCTTCGTCACTATCCCCGTCAAACTGCTGCAAGAAGTTTCCGCCTTCTTGATTTGAGCTGCTCCCAGTTTGGGGGAGAGGGAGAGGGAGAGGGAGAGGAACTGAGAAGCGAGATGAAAGCAGGTTGACTTCTTTCTTGCTTAGAGAACCACCACCATCCCCCGAGTTGAGGGATCGCAGAATCTTTGCTCAAAAAATAATAATAATTTTTATTTTTTTTATTTTTTTTATTTTGTGAAATTAAAAAAAAAATACTTTTTTGGGACGAAATTATGCTCCACACCAAATAAGTTTAATATTGATGCACGAATCTACTTCTTTAAAATTGATTAGATTAAAAAAGTTTAATTATTTAAATTTAAATGTTAAATAATATTTATTTTTATACATCCTTAGATCTGAATTATTATACGAATTAAAGAGCTCACAATCTATTTTCTTAATTTGACTGATCTGAAGTAAGTTCGGTCTCCATCTATTCGGAATCTGAATCTTGTGCAACACAATAAACAAATAAAATGTAAAAGGATTATCAAGATTTACTATCCGATTTATCCTCCGACGCTCAAATCAATCATATTTCTATATTAAAAAAGAAAAAGATGATACAAAGTGAGAATGCTAATACTTGTGTAGACGGCATTAGTATGATGTGCTTGATGGAAAGAGTTTTAAGGAGAAAAAAAATCTGCTTGAAGGGGAGCATTTTGGAATGGTCGCTTGCTGGCTGTTTGGAATTCGTCGAAGGATTTGTTGTAATGACAATAGTATGCTTTTTACTTGGTCATATTTTTTGTTCTTTTTCCCCCTTCCCTACAGAGAATGAAAGATATATATAGAGTGAAGAGGCAATTGATATCTCTTGACAACCCTAATGGAACCGGTCGGATGGATAAGGGGATATTATTCGACCAATGGTTCCTAACTGGTTACCATATCCATTGAGCAGTCTGGATAAGAGAAAAATGTTATTTGTTTCGATCAGTTAGGGTAGGTTCCTTCAATGCAAGGAAAATGAGCCGTTCTGACAGGACCGATGGGTTTATCTATCCACTTTCGGCCATACAAGCCAATTGGGACGTTATTCAATTCTGAGCCAATTTGATTCGCTAATAGGCCTTCCTCTTGGGATGATGCTAACTATACCCATCAGTAATCCCCTATATCAGGAGGCTTGAAATTCAACCTTCATGTATAATGACCGAGGGATTATCAGTTGTTCGAACTCATACTTCTAGTCTTAAGGACTTCATTAGCTGGCTGGACGAGGATTCTTAGTCCGATGGGTTTCATTAACTGTCTAGACAAGGGCTCATTGTCCGACGGATTTCATTTGTACCACCAGTAGCACCATTAAATGTGAGCTATTTCGAGTCCTGTGTCGTATTAAAATTATACAAGTCATCATTCTTGGTTTCAAACGATTGATGTGCTGTATAGCTTGCGATATGCTAAACGTATCACAACCATGATGAGGCGAGTCCTTTGAATTTCCTTCTACAGCGTCGTTTCAATCCAGGATCCTTCATTTAAATCATTCAAATTTGTCATTCCCGCACTTCTTTTGAAAGCTCGTTGTTCTTCTTTCACTTCAAATTTTCTTCGCCTCCTTCTTGCCTCCAAACTTCTTAATATTTTTCCATGTCACCTGGTGTTAAAGACATCCGGTCGGTACTTACTTCGGTTGACATTGAGTTCCTCCATACTCGGTTGTTGGGTCCCAATACTGGGGCCCATGAAATACGGCCCAAAAGGAAGGCCAAAAGACGCGCCCACGGACCAAGAAAACAAGCTAGCCCAAGAAGCGACAAAAGTACGAGAGGCCCATTCGACCAATAGGAGCTCGAGGATGCCACAAGGGGCTGACGTCATCAAAGAAATCCAAGAAACGTCCGAGGACCCTAGCCCCACGAGCCCGAGAACTAGGAAAAGGACCAGAGGACCTTTTAACAGACGAGGACAGCCTTGGCGTCTCCACACAAGAAGCCAAAATGACCAAGTATGTCAAACTCAGATGGTACACTGTGACCAAAAAACCCGAGAACATCAGATATTCCTTCAGGCCCCAGATTAATCCGAGAGGTCAACAAAGACCCAAGGACTCTCCACAAGGAACCAAAGATCCTTTAATCATTCAGAAAGTAGTTAACGTATGAGAACTGGCTCCCTCAACGAGTCTGCATACTGACAAAGGGACAAGACACGTCGCTTAAGGACGATGACCATTCGGTACACGGCCGCGAGTGCCAGCTAAGCAACTTCGCTATTACTAAGGAGTACGCAACCACTGCAAAACGCCGCCTCCACAGTGCACGATGACACTAAGAGCACGCCTTGTCACTTCAAGATTAACATCAAGGGTCTGCACGCCTGACATGGTAAGGCCCAATCAGCGGCGCCGACGGCTTGCCTCCGTGCACATGCCAGCGCGCCTGACACGACCGACAGAGCAGGTGGGCAGCCTCCCAGCCTACCTGACACCGCATAGCCCTGCCAGCAGAGCAGGTGGACAGCCTCTCAGCCATACGTCGGCCGCCACGTGGACTACTTTTAAGGGACATTCTTCCACTATAAATACCTAGCAAAGACTCTAAGGGAGAGGCCTTTTTTTCTTCTCCTTCTTCCAGGGGCTTTTTCTCCTTTTGCGAGGCGAGAAGCAAAAGGCTCTTAAGATCCAAGAAGGAGAGAGCTTTCAAGGGAGAGAGGCTAGGAAGAGAAAGGGAAGATACTCCTACAAAGTTATATTTTGTAACTCTTTCATCCATAGTGAAACATCTTTCAAGCCCTTGAGCATTGTGGTTTTTCCTCCTCATTCAATAGGAAGGTTTTCCACGTAAACCCTGGTGTTCTTCTCTCCCTCTCTTCATGTTTACACCCTCAAGTATTTGTGTTGCACCGGACCCTAAAATCTGAAACACAACATTGGCACCGTCTGTGGGAACCCGTGACAAAAAGTCCATCGCTTCCTGCCACTGCAAAACAACCAGCACACCAAAAATGGTGAACAAGCGGGCCTAAGCGAGCACGTCAACCGAGACATGGCACCCTCCAGCAAGTGCCTCCCAACAAGCAGCACGATGAGTGTCCGTCCGAGTTCTTGCATACGGACACTGGTAGAGAAGGTGGACAGTTTCTCGAGAGCAGTCCAAACTCTTTGTGCGAAAGTGGACGAGCAGTCCAGGGGAGCACGCCCCGAAACTTCGGGGACAGTAGCACCCCAGGAGGAGCGGCAAGTTGCTCAAACTTCTTACAAACTTAGGGATTACCTCAACAAAAACAAGGCCATGACCCAATCCCCGACGAAGAGAGAGCTCAAAAGACTCTGGAAGACAGTCTTTGGAGCCAAAACCAGCGAAGCAATTAGGGAGGAAGAGAAAATCCTGACCCGAGGGCAAGGGAAGGAAAAAGAAAGGCTGGCAACCAGCTGAAGTCCCAAGGGCCGTTCGGGCGACATAAGCCCGAACGGATTGTCCTTGGAGGGAACGAGCCGTCAGATCCGCCTGCCCTGAGCGAGTCACTCACCAGCATCCTGAGATAGATTCGAGACGAGGAGTTCTTGAGATGACCCAAGGCGTTGAAAAACCCGGATGGAGGTGACCAAAGGGAGTACTGCCATTACCACTGCCACCGCGGTCACGACACCAAAGATTGCAGGACACTACGGGTGGAGGTTGAAAGGCTGGTAATGGAGGGCCATCTCGACGGTTTCCTTCCAAGACCCGGGTAGGCTCCCGGAACAGCAGGACGTGGTTGGTTGAGCCGTTGAAAAGGCAAGGCCATCATGAGCACAGAACGCACCTGACCAATGACTGGGGGGCTGCCAAATGACCACA
Organism: Nepenthes gracilis; assembly: GCA_033239525.1. Lineage (NCBI taxonomy): Eukaryota > Viridiplantae > Streptophyta > Magnoliopsida > Caryophyllales > Nepenthaceae > Nepenthes > Nepenthes gracilis. The sequence continues at coordinate 7,755,163 of BSYO01000026.1, read as the reverse complement.
ACCGCCAAGGAGGCAACGAAGAAAGCATGGCCAAGCAAGGGAGATGCCAGCACTTGGACATGTATCATCTAGGACTCAAAGCACTGATGTAACGTGAAGGATTAAGATGGCCTTAGAGGCCACTCAATGTAACACATCTACAAGAATGAAAGGGTCGCTTCAATATGTCCATCATTATGCATTCTCATGTTCCCTCAGGAAGATCAAGACTACTCCTAAGTTAAGGTAAAAACTTGGTTCCGTCTGAGCTGCCCCAGAGGTCATATTATAAAAACTCAGCTCTATCCGAGCGGCCCCAGAGATCGTATTCTAAAAACTCGGCTCCATCCGAGCGGCCCCAGAGGTCCTATTCTAAAAACTCAGCTCCGTCCGACCGGCCCCAGAGGTCGTATTCTAAAAACTCAGTTCCATCCGAGAGGCCCCAGAGGTCGTATTCTAAAAACTTGGCTACGTCTGAGTGGCCCTAGAGGTCATATTCTAAAAACTCGGCTACGTCCGAGCGGCCCTAGAGGTCGTATTCTAAAAACTCGGCTACATCCGAGCGGCCATAGAGGTCGTATTCTAAAAACTTGGCTACGTCCGAGCGGCCCCGGAGGTCATATTCTAAAAACTAAGCTACGTCCCAGCGGCCCCGGAGGTCGTATTCTAAAAACTTGGTTACGTCCGAGCGGCCCTAGAGGTCGTATTCTAAAAACTCAGCTACGTCCGAGCGGCCCCAAAGGTCGTATTCTAAAAACTCGGCTATGTCCGAGTGGCCCCAGAGGTCGTATTCTAAAAACTCGGTTCCGTCCGAGCGGCCCTAGAGGTCGTATTCTAAAAATTTGGCTACCTCCGAGCGGCTCCAAAGGTCGTATTCTAAAAACTTGGCTACGTCCGAGCGGCCCAGAGGTCGTATTCTAAAAACTCGGTTCCGTCTGAGCGGCTCAGAGGTCGTATTCTAAAACTCGGCTCTGTCCGAGCGGCCCTAGAGGTCGTATTCTAAAAACTCGGTTCCGTCCGAGAGACCCTAGAGGTCGTATTCTAAAAACTCGGCTCCATCTGAGCGGCCCCAGAGGTCATATTCTAAAAACTCGGCTCCGTCCGAGCGGCCCCAGATGTCATATTCTAAAAACTTAGTCCTATCCGAGCGGCCCCAGAGATCATATTCTAAAAACTTGGCTACGTCCGAGCAGCCCCAGAGGTTGTATTCTAAAAACTCGGCTATGTCCGAGCGGCCCCAGAGGTCGTATTCTAAAACTCAGTTCCATCCAAGCGGCCCTAGAGGTTGTATTCTAAAAACTCGGTTCCGTCTGAGAGGCCTAAGAGGTCGTATTCCAAAAACTTAGTTCCATCCGAACGGCCCCAGAGATCGTATTCTAAAAACTCGGCTCCGTCTGAGCGGCCCAAGAGGTTGAATTCTAAAAAGTTCATGCAGTGCCAAAAAACCCGAGACGTTGAAAGGCAAGAGAATCCTCAAAGCTCCACGCGTTAGGCTAAGGACAAGTTACTTAGCAACACGCCACAAAAGGAACAAACACTTGTACAAACTACGCAAAAAGTCCAAAACTCCGATTCAGAGAGCACAAGTTTTATTCATAAAGAAAGGTTCATATGTACAATGATTACCAAAAAAAAAAAAAAAGAGAGAGAAGAAGACAATGTGTCGCATTTCCTCTACAGGAGCCCCCGTGGCTTCCTTGTCCTTGAACCTCCTAAGCTTCAGAGGGCCCCGCCTGGTCCATCATACCTGGCTGCTCGGGTGAAGGAGGTTCGCCTTCAGGCCCTACCCAAGAGGACTCGGGAAAAGGCCTCCCAGCAACGCCGTACAAGTCTTCTGCGCATAAGGCACCGGCGTTTCTAGGATCAAGAACGGGTGTAGGAAACCGCAAACAAACCAAACGCAACACTCGGCGGCACATGTGAATGCCCTCCCAGTATTTGTTGTCCAATAATGGTGCAATGTCCGTGGTCTACATGGATGTCCTCAGCCTCTCCTCCAGACGAATGACCTTGTCTCGGAGAAGCCCTGCTGAAGCCACTGGAGCTTGACGGTATCCTCCAAGGAAGGAATTTTCTTTTCTGCCTCAACCAGCTTTGCTTCTGCATGTTGGGCAGCTTCTCCAGCGACCCTCAGGGCCTCCATCTGCGAGAAGCCCTGGGCGACACCTCCAATCAACCAGTCAAGGTTCCCTGCCAAACCCCGAAGCTGCAATAAGGAGCGGAAACATTAAAACCTGAAATGAAACACGAGATCAAGAAGCTCAAAAGAGGGAGTGAGATACCTCATAAATGATAAGGTCGCCGCTGAAAACACTCTCTCCAATTCCCTCAAACACCGGGGGCTCCGTGACGGGCACCACAGAAATCTCAACCCCGGTCTCAGGCGAAGGCTCCATAGCTATAAAAGGCACTAAGGAGCCTGCCCCAACAAGAACGTCCCCAGGGAGCCCTAACAATGGATCATCTTGGACTGCATCAGGATGCTCAGAAAGCTCGCAGGGAGTCAAGTCGACAGCGCTTGCTCCCTCGGTCTCTGTTACCTCTCAGAAAGGCTCAGCTATCACTCCTCCCTCAGCCTCCCTTACGGAGTCACCACAACCTATGTCCTCGGAAGGATGGCCAATCCTGTCCGATACTTCACCAGGAAGATCAGCGGGAACTCCTGGAGTGGACTCATCATTGGGAGACTGGACGTCCGGGAGCTCCACAATTTGTACAATAGCACCCGAGGACCGCTGAGAGGATCAGCCGAGAAGGCAAGGGCGAGACCTTCAGTCCCCAAGGACTCTAGTAAAAAATCAGTTCTCGACCTCTTGAAAAGAGGGGCAATCACAGCATCATCATCAAAGTTATGATCATCATCATCATCGGACGAAGGGTACTCCACGATGGCCGCCGGACATTTCAAGCTCTCGACCGAACGGCTCTTCTCCGTGCGCTCTACAGGCCCCTTAATCCTCAGAGATTTTTCTTTCCTCCTCAATCTTTTCTTCTTTGACTTCTCAGGAGGAGTCGTGGCGGAGGTATCGAACCGTGGACCCCCCTTCGCCTTTGTAAAGTTCTCGGACGATAGCCAGATGTTGCGCTTATTTTCGTGAAAGCCCTCGAGGTTGGCCATCACTAGGTCTAAGAACTCTTTCACTGCGTCCCTCTCATCCCTAGAGGGATCCGAGCAGTATTGACTGGCCACATTCCCCTGGACAATCGGGATGGCCCAATTCTCTCGGACACCCAGCAAAAGATTTGTCTTTCCACTTCTTGGTGGAGTCCGGGTTCCCCCTGCACATCACGAAAAAGTCTAGGCGTGGGGTCATCGTTATCCAGTCAAAGTTATGCGTAAAACGAAACATAACCTTGACCATAGGAGCGTCCAACAACTTGTCATGGCAACGAGCAAAAATGCACAAGGAAACCAAGTACCTGATCGCATTCGGCTGCAATCTGGTAAGAGGAACGCCAAGCGCCATCATGATCTGATAGAGCTCCTCGGGAATAGGAAAACGGAGCCCACCCTTGAGGTGGACTTCGTACACAGTGATAAATCCGTCAAGTGGACACCACGCCCTCTCACTGGACTCCGGAACCACGATCGCCATGGAGTCTGGGATACCATATAGTGCGCGGATATCCTCAAGCCTCCCGAGCGTCATTGAGGAAGAAATCTCCTTTACTCCTGGAGCCATGGAAAGCGGAAGAATAAAAGGCGAAGCAAAGTCAAAGAACGAAAGAGTTTCAACACTTGGAGAAAACGCTCAGCAGAGGAAGGCAAAGGCAAATGCAGAAACGAGAAACCAAAAAAAAAAAGGTCAACTTATTGTTTTCGAATTCAAAAAGGCGCATTCATTACCCTTCGCAACGCGTCGCTCGGCCATTCGCCTCAGAAAAATCGTGGCCTTGGCTTCCCAAGGGGCTTGTCAGCTTGTCAATCTAGCATTAAATGCTTTGCAGAGGCCCAAACAGCGGCGGCGATGAAAAGGTCTCGGATTCAAAAGAAGCTCTGAGACACTTCATCACCAAACCTTGAGCCATGAGGAGGCACATAGTCTCGAACTAACGCCAGGAAAAGCCTAAACCTAGAAGTGGACAGCCATGTTTTTACTTTCTCAAAGAACGTCCTTCCCAGGCCATGGCACGAACACGGACAAACTGTCACAGGAAAAGGTCAACCTCCCAAGAAGAGCAGTGACGTCATGCCAAATGGTCGAGGTCCTTGAACCCTTTGGCGTTTGATATGGGGGGCTAATGTTGGGTCCCAATACTAGGGCCCATGAAACATGGCCCAAAAAGAAGGCCCAAAGACACACCCACGAACTAAGAAAATAGGCTAGCCCAAGAAGCGACAAAAGTACGAGAGGCCCATTCGACCAATAGGAGCTCGAGGACGCCACAAGGGGATGACGTCATCAAGAAAATCCGAGAAACGTCTGAGTACCCTAGCCCCACGAACCCGAGGACTAGGAAAATGATCAGAGGACCTTTTAACAGACGAGGACAGCCTTGGCGCCTCCACAGAAGAAACCAAAATGACCAAGTATGTCAACTCAGATGGTACACTTTGACCAAGAAACCCGATGACATCAGACATTCCTTCAAGCCCCAGATTAATCCGAGAGGTCAGCAAAGACCCAAGGACTCTCCACAAGGAACCAAAGATCCTTTAATCATTCAGAAAGCAATTAACATCTGAGAACTGCCTCCCTCAACGAGTACACGTACTCACAAAGGGACAAGACACGTCGCTTAAGGACAAGGACCATTTGGTACACGACCACGAGTGCCATCTAAGCAACTTCGCAATTACCAAGGAGCACGCAACCACTGCAAAACGCCGCCTCCATAGTGCACGATGACACTAAGAGCATGCCTTGTCACTTCAAGACTGACATCAAAGGTATGCACGCCTGACATGGTAAGACCCAATCAGCAGTGCCGGCGGCTTGCCTCTCTGCACACGCTAGCATGCCTAACACGGCCGGCAGAGCAGGTGGGCAGCCTCCCAGCCTACCTGACACCGCATAGCCCCGCTAGCAGAGCAGGTAGACAGCCTCTCAACCATACGCCGGTCACCACGTGGACTACTCTTAAGAGACATTCTTCCACTATAAATACCTAGCAAAGACTCTAAGTGAGAGGCCTTTTTTTTCTCCTTCTTCCAAGGGCTTTTTCTCCTTTTTCGAGGTGAGAAGCAAAAGGCTCTTGAGATCCAAAAAGGAGAGAGCTTTCAAGGGAAAGAGGCTAGGAAGAGCCTTGTGGTTTTTCCTCCTCATTCAAGAGGAAGGTTTTCCACGTAAACCCCGTTATTCTTCTCTCTCTCTCTTCATCTTTACACCCTCAAGTATTTGTATTGCACCGAACCCCGAAATCTGGAACGCAACATCGGTATAGGATTTCAAACTCGATGGTATATCTTTTATCAGGCGTGGGTAGTAGAACTTGCTCCTCACCGGAAGGGTACATCACAATCTATGAGATTCATCTGCAAGGGGGTCTTTGTTGCCCAATGGTGCCAAAGTTGTATAGGATCGTGAAGGCTGAGAATATTACGATTGAAAAGTTGCAACCTAATACCGTCCGCAATCTAATCTTTATGTACGTCTTTGTACGTCACCACGGCCTTGAATTGGACACTAAGATTGTGAAGGTAATTTTTTGATTTCATCATGGAGCAGATTGGATTTTAATTTCTCCTCGTCCAGGTTTTAAGTTGAGTGGGGCAAATCCTAACTCAACTGAAAGGTAGAAAAACCAATTCTTTTAGCGACTCCTTCTGGATGGAAGCTCTCCAATGTGTAACATCCCGAAATATTTTTATCTGATTAAATTAAAATTATTTATTTATTTTTTTCTATAATTTTGGAAAGTACTAGCGTGTGAAAAAAATTAATTAAATGTTATGAAATTTTGGAGAATAATTGGATCTGATAGGCCAACGTTCAAAGTGCGCCATTCGATCGTCCGAATATCGTGATTTAAAGAAAAAAAAAATATATATATATATATATATATAAATAACGTATAATAATAATAATAATAATAATAATAATAATAATAATAAACGTAAAAACAATAAAAGAGAAAGGAAAGCGGGGGCTGCTGGGCTCTCACGTGACATCTCGTCTTTCCTTTGTTTTAATTGGGGAAATTGTGGTGATTAAGGAAAAAGAGGGGAAGCAGCAACCCAAAGCAGTAGCTGGTGAACGGTAGCATGTGAGGAAAAAAAGGGAAGAAAGGAGGAAAATCACCCGTTTTAATCCGCTTTGGGTAAAAATAATGGTAGCTCGGGTTAAGGCAAGTGTGCCTCCAACTTCGTACTTCGTTTTTACCGCGTTTTGACTTCTCCATTTTCATTCTTTACGCTCTAAACCCTCGCCCATTTAACGTGATTAATGCATGTTTCTGATAAATATACTGCTAAACTTGATGTTTATATATGATTATCATGCGTTGTGGCTTTGATTTCATGATTTAGTTCCGATTTTGGGTTCGATTTTGTCCAGACAGATTGGCTTCAAACCCTAATTTGAAATTTTGGGGGTTTTGGGGTTAATTACATGATTTTGTATATGTATTATATTATATTGCTTTGATTTTGAGAATTGATTTAAGATTTATGTGCAATTTCGTCCAGAAGCTTCACATGAAAACCCTAGAAGATAAATTGGGAAAATTTGTTTAGAAACTTGAAATCTTGGGATTTAAATGCTAATTGGTACTTTGTTAAAGTTTATTAGATAATTTGTATTTGGAAACTTTGCATGGAATTGTGTATTCGAATTTTGGAGACTCCTTTGAACTTATCTAAAGGGTTATTTGTATAAGTTTGAAATTAACATTCTGATCCGAGGAAATTTGGCTAAGAAAATCCTAGCAAGAATCCCTTCAGATAAGTATTTCAGTTCAGTATTTTAGTTAAATGTCTCAGTTCAATATCTCAATAAGTAATTTTGTTAAATATTTCAGTTGAATGTTTTCAGTTAATGTAAAATTGGCCCTAAGACTATTAGTTAGTCAGGTAAGGTTTCCAACATACCTTAGAACATTATAGTGATAATCGAGGATAATTTCGTTCACGGAGTTATACGTGGTCCGCATTTTCTCGAGGCGTTAATTTGGGAGGGTAGATTCAGTTTAGTATTTAGACCTGTCTTCAGGTGGTATTTCAGTATAAATCCCATCAGAGAAGATAATCAGTTTAGGCCTTAGATTGTGTGGAGTGAATATAATCTATCCTCGATTAGTTGCTCCCTCAACTAGTAGGGTCTACTAGTTTGGGCCTTTTGACTTATTAACTATTGGAAATTAAAAATGAGTAAAGTTTGAGCTCAGATTCAAACCTTTGATATGCTTTTATGACTAATTTATGTCTTTCTCTTTTGTTTTGCTATATGTTTTGATATTCGCATAAATATTCTTTTGCTGCAATTACGTTTATATACGCCATTACATTGCGTATTTTTATGGTACACTGCTAGATTTCGGCTCACTCTTTTATTTTTTTTCCTTCAAATAAGACCGAAGAGCTTATACTTGACGAGCAAGTGTAAGAAGGGATCTAGATAAGAAGACTTAGTGAAGGCTGAAAGTTCCTAAAGAGCTTTTGAGAAATTGAAAGTAGTGCATGTAAATGGCAATCTTTTGTGGATGAAATTATGTGTAAATGATAACGCTGTGACATATTATGTTTTATGTTTGAATTATTATTTTGGCTTCCACAAGATGTCTTGTGGATTTAGTTTTTGCTTCCGCATTTTATATTGGATTTATGCAGGTCCTAGATGGCATCTCCTTTTGAAATGGGTACAGTGATTAGGATGTAATGTTTTGGGAGCCATGGTTACTATGGCACGTTTGTTGATTATGTGTTGTGAAATGAAAGAATGTGGAAGATATGATGTTTGTATGTTATTCAGGTTGTGAAAATACAGGTTATTTTTATTAAGTTATTGTCCAATTTTAGAGGAAACTTTGCCCGAATTTCTACAAGATTATTATATTATTTTAATTTGGGTATTTGTTCATTTGTTAATGATGGGAAAAAAAATCCGTTCCGCCACAATTGGTATCAGAGAAAATGCGATACCTTAGGAATGATTTGAATCATATACGGAAGTTTAGGAAATGATCCTGGCTGACCAAATAAGTAGAAATAGACCTAGACTGAATAAGTTAGGTTAGGAAATCCTAACTATTCTAACTTGCATAAGTTAGAATTGACTTGAATCAGGACTTAATGATTAGTCTGAACAATTAAATTGATTTACGGTTGCCTCAGGTCTAGGTTGATCAGTTTGGATATTAGGCTTAAGTTTAAGATAATCTAATTTAAGGCCAAAATGATTTTGGATAGAAATGGGCCGAGGTTTAGTGATTATGCTGAATCGAAACAAGTTGAAGGATTGGATGAAACTATTTTGAGTTGAGTAAGGATAAAAGTAGTTGAGTTAATCAACCTTAGGATTAATGATAAATTGAGCTTAATTTATTAAAAAAAAGTAACTAAGGTTCTCGATTGTCTAGGTAAAGTTCAGCTAGATAAGAAAGGGTAAGGCTGGTAGTGGATTTTGAGTGTCACATTTATTTCTTGGGATGTTTCTAGAAGTGATTGGTTTTAAAAAAAGGACCATTCTCTTTATCGAATGTTTTTGAGTAGCCAAAAGGTGAAGCCAGTTAATGATGAGTAGGAAATAAGTTTACATGTATTCCGAATTTTAGAATAAAATCTGATGGTGTCAATCCTGGAAGGACACCCTTGCCTGAAGGAATTATGAATTTCGAAGTCCGGTTTGGAATTGTGAATAAATTGATCTTGATGGAGTATTAAGATGATCTGGATGGCAAATTGCCACACAAGAACTGATAATTTTGAAAAGAATAACCTGAGTTGCAATTGGGACCGTAGGTTTTAAATTATCAGATAAATTGCAAAAGAAGTAATGGAACCGATGAGATATTTGCTAAGTATAGATGGCATATTAGGCCATATCTAAAAAGTCATTAGGTGGATATGAAAATTGGAGGAAACCGCTAAAGAGAAGGTTTGTCTATCTTATTTCCGACCGCTAAATAAAGTTACTGTTGAGGTTGTGCCGAAATTGGCAATAATATTGAGGATTCGAATAGCATCGATGAAGCTATTTGGCGAACTTTGAAAATGTGGTTAACTAAAGAATTAATGATTTAACATGAACTAGACATTGCTTTCTAAGGAATTGTGTGAAATCGAAAGAGTATCGGCTAGATATTGCTGAAGAAATTATAGAGCCTCCGGAAGGTAGAATTAATTAATGATTAGATAACTTGGCATAAGTGATATCTCTTAAGAAGGACTGGGATTCCGCTAGCCTGTATCAATAGGTAATTACCCACGAGCAAAGTGGGGGAGGTATCCACGGGACAAAATTGCTCCACCTAAAAAAAATAAAAATTGGTGATAAGATCCTTCCTTGAGGATTTATGGATAATGCTTTTAGAAGGTTTTAATGTCTTGTGAACCTAAAAATTAAAGGTTATAATCGGTGGATCTCAACATGAATTGGAAGAGGTGAATGTTAGGATTGATAATTGATAATTGAAAGCTTCCATGTGAGAAATTGCAGAATTTTCTCGGAAGTAGCTCTGATCTAATAATCTTAAGGATTAAAGTAAATATGTCATGACGGAAAAGTAACCTTAAGAGATCTCGAACGGATTAATCTGTTTAAGGATTATGTTTCTTGTATCGCTTGTGGATCGATACTCTTAGGATAAACGGGGGAGGAATCCCAAGTTAGAGTTACTATCCCATTAATTGAAATCAACAATTGAGAATCTCTGTTTGAGAAATTGTGGAGACAATCCTAAGAGATAGCTTGTCTAATAAATTCAGGGACACAATGGCTATGTTATGATGAAAGCGGACTTTGGGATTTCATAAGCAGATAGACCTATCTAAGGAAGTTATATAGATGAACTTCGGTATCTTGAAGGAGAAACGAACATCAGTATTGATCGTGAATGTTAAGGGTTTATAACTCTGGTTCTGATAGTGAATTTATGGGTAAGCTCACTTATTGGGGTGATAGGATGTAGCATCCCTAAGTTAGGAAAACAAAATTATGTCTGAAGTATAGAAATCCTAAAGTTGAAAAGTGAGAAACCCTATGGTTAATCAGAATGATCCATCCATGGTGATTTAAGGTGATGTGTTTGGGTTGAACTAGTTGGCTCATCGATGTGCCAACAAGGTCTGAAATTGCTCGGTGTAGAAGTTTGAGATTCTGAGATTGCAAATTGTTAAGGCCTTGAAATTTTTAAGATCATGATCTAAAAATGTATCGAAATTTCAGTGATTGTTATAGTTAGAACTTCTATTTCTATGGTGAATTAAGGATTTGTAAGGATTATTTCTGTGATATGGATATAATTTTAATCATGGTTACCACATGATTTGGGTATTCGGATGGAATATGTACCTTTAGGAAATGTTGATTTGAGGATATACCAACAAAATGAAAAAGACGTAAAGTATCCTGCTTTTGAAGTCTAATCATGACTTGAAAATTATATCAGGATTTAAACCAAGCTTGATGAAGGAATTTAAAAGCTAAGTCGAATTGGTGCAATAACAAATTGCAATTGGATGAATTGAACTGGATGGATGATCAGAGCATGCAGTAGAAGAGTGATGAATTTGTCTATATATTACAGTCTAATGTAATGTTCAGAGAAAATACTTAATCTCGAAATTTAGTGTAAGATGAAATGAGGCATTTCGCTTGTTTAGAGTTCGGAATTAAAATAGAAAAGTGGTTAATGAAATAAAATTACCTTCGGATTTAGTGAATTTGGATCTGGAAAGGACGCGTCAAATAATGAGGATCAATGTAATTCAGATGTTCAAAGTTTTCTAGGACAACCATCTTGAGTTAGAAAAGAATTTGAGACGTTAGGAAGGTTACTTGATTATGAAGATTTAAGGATCGTTAAATTTCGATAACGAAATTTCTGTAAGTGGGGGAGAGTATAACATCCCAAAATATTTTTATCTGATTAAATTAGGATTATTTATTTATTTTTTTTATAATTTTGGAAAGTTCAGGCGCGAGAAAAAAATTAATTAAATATTATAAAATTTTGAAAAATAATTAAATTTAATAGGCCAACGTTCAAAGTGCGCTATTCGATCACCCGAATATCGTGATTTAAAGATATATATATATATATATATATATATATAATATATATAACGTATAATAATAATAATAATAATAATAATAATAATGATAATAATAATAATAAACGTAAAAAAATAAAAGAGAAAGGAAAGGGGGGGGGGGCTGCTGGGCTCTCACGTGACATCCCTTCTTTCCTATGTTTTAATTGGGGAAATTGTGGTGATTAAGGAGAAAGAGGGGAAGCAGCAGCCCAAAGCAGTAGCCAGCGAACAGCAGCACGCGAGGAAAACAAATGGAAGAAATGAGGAAAATCATCCGTTCTAATTCGCTCTGAGTAAAAATAACGGTAGCTCGAGCTAAGGCAAGTATATCTCTAACTTCATTCTTCATTTTTATTGCGTTTTGACTTCTTCATTTTCGTTCTTTACGCTCTAAACCTTCTCCCCTCATGATTTAACGCGATTAATGCATGTTTCTGATAAATACACTGATAAAATTGATGTTTATATATGATTATCATGCGTTGTGGCTTCGATTTCATGATTTAGTTCCCGTTTCTGGTTCGATTTTGTTCGGACAGATTGGCTTCAAACCCTGATTCAAAAATTTGGGGGGTTTTTGGGTTAATTACGTGGTTTTGTATATGTATTATGTTATATGACTTTGATTTTGAGAATTGGTTTAAAATTTATGTGCAACTTGGTCCGGAAGCTTCACATGGAAACCCTAGAACGAAAATTGGAAAATTTTCTTTAGAAACTTGAAATCTTGAGATTTAAATGTCAATTGGTACTTGGTTAAAGTTTATTAGATAATTTGTATTTGAAAACTTTGCATAGATTTGTGTATTCGAATTTTGGAGATTCCTTTGAACTTATCTGAAGGGTTATTTATGTAAGTTTGAAATTAGCTTTCTGATCCGAGGAAATTTGGCAAAAAAAATATGAGAAAGAATTCCTTTAGATAAGTATTTCAGTTTAGTATTTCAGCTAAATGTCTCAATTCAGTATCTCAATAAGTAATTCTGTTAAATATTTTAGTTTAGTGTTTTCAGTTAATGTAAAATTGGCCCTAAGACTATTAATTAGTTAGATAAGGTTCTCCGGTATGCCTTAGAACGTTATAGTGATAATCGAAGATAACTCCGTCCACGGAGTTATACGTGGTCCGCCTTTTCTCGAGGCGTTAATTTGGGAGGGTAGATTCAGTTTAGTATTCAGACCTGTCTTCGGGTGGTATTTCAGTATAAATCCCATCAGAGGGGATAATTCAGTTCAAGCCTTGGATTGTGTGGAGTGGACACAATCTATCCTCGATTATTTGCTTCCTCAACTAGTAGGGTCTACTAGTTTGGGCCTTTTGACTTATGAGCTATTGAAAATTAAAAAAAAGTAAAGTTTGAGCTCAGATTTAAACCTTTGATATGGTTTCGTGACTAATTTATGTCTTTCCCTTTTGTTTTGCTATATGTTTTGATATTCGCATAGATACTCTTTTGCTACAATTACGTTTATATACGCTATTACATTGCATGTTTTTATGGTACACTATTGGGTTTCGGCTCACTCTTTTATTTTTTCCCCTTCAGATAAGACCAAAGAGCTTATACCCGACAAGCAGCTGTAAGAAGGGATCTAGATAAGAAGACTTAGTGAAGGCTGGAAGTTCCTAAAGAGCTTTTGAGAAATTAAAAGTAGTGCATGTAAATAGCAATCTTTTGTGGATGAAATTATGTATAAATGATAAAGCTGTGACATATTATGTTTTATGTTTGAATTATTATTTTGGCTTCTGCAGGATGTCTTGTGAATTTAGTTTCTGCTTCCGCATTTTATATTGGATTTATGCAGGTCTTAGATGGTATCTCCCTTTGAAATGGGTACAGTGATTAGGATGTAATGTTTTGGGAGCCATGGTTACTATGGCACGTTTGTTGATTCTATGTTGTGAAATGAAAGAATGTGGAAGATATGATGTTTGTATGTTGTTCAGGCTATGAAAATACAGGTTATTTGTATTAGGTCATTGTCCAATTTTAGAGAAAATTCTTCCCGAATTTCTGCAAGATTATTATATTATTTTAATTCGGGTATTTGTTCATTTGTTAATGACGAAAAAAAAAATTCGTTCCATCACACAATGTGTGGGGCCAAGTGGGAGCATCCTTTTCCATTGAGGTGCTCGAGTATGAGAAGGAGTCGATGAAGGCGTTAACAGATCTCATCCAAGAAAAAACTGGCTCCTTCAATGAAAATAAGAAAAACTAGTGGTTGTTAGCCGAGGCCCTAGCACAAACGAAATGGGAACCCCACTTGGAGGGATCGAAAGCACCCTCTGCGCCATCAGCCTCAAAGAGGAAACCAAAGAGAAAGCAGAGTCCACTACACATCAGTGAGCCCTCGGATAAGGCGCCCAAACATCAGGAGGTTTTGGCTGGGTCCTCTTCTTCCGATGACGATCAAGCTACCATCGGTCAACTAGTGAGGGCAAAGAAGTCGTCGAAAAGGATGGACCCAGTTCCCTATTCTTCATCGGCCCAAGTATCTGGGGCTGTCGAATCCGATGAGGGTCACGAGCCCTTAGAACCTGCTGTTTTAGCTACGAGTGATCCTGAGGTTAAGGCGGGAGACAAGCCTATCTTGGCGCCAACCCTCGCTTCATACAGGGAACCAACCATCCCACCATCTCTACCCGAGGAGTCTTTATCTAATCTTCCTACCAATTTTGTCGAGGAGGCCTCCTAGATAATGGAGACTCAATTTGGGAAGGTTGATGATGTGTCCCAGGTCAAGATTCTAGAGGCCAACATCAAGGAGGTGGCCACCCTGGGACTTGCTGCTAAAATTGCTAATGGACCTTCCGAGCCTCCAGAGCCCGAGGCACAATAAGTGGTCGAGGCCGAGAGAGGAGTTGAGATGGCCGACGTGCCATGCTTAGAGGCCCCTATGCCCGAGGTTGAAAAAGAAGTTGAGGCTGAGGGAGCAGCCGAAGTGTCAGGCTTTGAGCCCCCTACATCAGAGGTCTAAGAGGAGGTTTTGGCCAAAGGAGCTATTGAGATGGCTGAAGTGGCCGGCGCAGAGCCCCCAAAACCCAAGGTCCAAGAGGTTTTGGAGGTCCCCATAAGTGATCATCCCTCAAGGAGCTCATCCTTTCTTAAGATACTGGCCAAGTATCTCCTGAGTTCCTTTTTTGCTTTTTGTTATTTATAACTTGTTCTCCTTTTGCAGCTACATGAGTTAGCTCACCCACTTGTCTTTATCACTGACCACCTGTCTCAAAATTGTGTTGAAATGGAGAAGTTTAGGGCCACGAAAGAGCGTGTCTCTCGTCTCGAATATGAGTTGTTTGAGGCGAAGTAGAAATACGCTATTCTCCGTGACCAAAACTTTCAACTTGAGAGTGAGCTCAGGTCCTCCATCAACCTAAACGACATCAGGTAGGTGATGGAGTATAAGTATTGGGACGACAAAGACCTTTGCCGGCACGTAATAAAGATAGTGGCTCCAGACATTCCTATTTCTATCTTTCGCCCATGGAATGCCAATACTCGGCATCAATCTAATGTATTGTACCATCCCAGAAATGATGTGGAGTCCTGGAGCCTTTGCCGGAAACCTCGCAACCTTACAACAATCCTCCTTTGGAATAAATTCTTATATCATGTATCTTAATTTTTTTTTTTTTTGCAAATGAATAAAATCAAGTTGTGAAAACTGTGCCTAACTTTTTCTCTCTCTCTTTATTATTTACGATATATATATATATATATATATATGTTGGTTTACATGCTGGCCGGGCATTATAGCCTTTGCTACTGGACCCTTGAGGTATCTTAAGTCATCGTCCACGCGTTGCTACTAGTGCTCAGTCCCCCTAGAGGGTATTGTAGTTTTGGTGTGTCTGACTTAGGTTTTTGGATCATAATTGGTGACGATGCCACCTCCTTTAGTTGGAGGTCTTTGCATTCGTGTTTAAGGAAGCCCCCTAAATTTTTAGCCCTCAACTTCATGAGGGCCGCTTGGTATCATGACCAAATTTTTAGAATCTGACCTTGTCAGGGCCGTTTGGTAACATGACTGAGTTTTATTGACAACCAAATGATGATTCAAGAGGGGCAGGTGAAGGGACCTCACCTGACTTAGGGGTAGCTTAGGTCATGCAATTTTATAGGATGACAAATAAGCATTCACATGAATAATTAATCAAGAACAAATGAATGATTATTTTATTAATAAGATGTAACACATTTTACAAGCAATCCAGATGATATATGCTAACTTTACCTGGGCCATATGTAAGTCTACTGATAATATTTCTTGAGGTGAGAGGCATTGTATGTCCTAGGAATGAGTTTACCATTCTGGGTATATAGCTTGTATAGCCCGTTTCGGAGAATAGTTGAGACAAGGAAAGACCCCTTCCAATTAGGTAAGTTTATTCCAATCGGTATTCTTACCGGTCGCCTCTATGCTTCGTGAAACCAAATCTCCCACCTCAAATTAGCATGCTTTCATCTTCTTATTATAATATTGAGCAATTCGTTGCTGGTAAGCTGCAATCCACAAATGTGCCATATCGTGAGCTTCTTCAAGTAGGTTAAGGTGTTTCTGGATCCTCTTAGAGTTATTGAGTGTGTCAAAATATTCGACTCGAAGGTTGGGCAGTCCGACATCTATTGAAATGATAGCCTTGGTCCCATAACATAGGCTGAGGGACGTCTTGCGGGTCGGCTCTCTAAGCATCATCCTATAGGACCATAATGCGGATGGCAACTCATCCACTCATGAGCTCCCAGCGTCTTCTAATTTCGTTTTTAACCCGTGCATTAGCATATGGTTAGTCACCTTCACTTATCCGTTGGCTTGCGGATAGGTAACGGAGGTGTAAACCAACCTTATCATTAAGTTAGCACAATACTTTGTGAATCATTTGCTAGTGAATTGGATCTCATTATTAATCACTATGACCTTTGAAATACTGAACCAACATACTATGCTTTAGCGAACGAACTCTGTTGCATTCTATTTGGTGATTTGTGCCAGAGGGATGGCCTCGACCCACTTTGTGAAATTGTCAATTCCGATGAACACGAATTTTCTTTGCCCTAATGCAATAGGTAGGGGTTCGATGATATCAAGCCCCTATTGTGTGAATAGCCAGGGCGATTACAGGGCGTGAAACTCTGTGTGCGGTTGACAGGTGATATTCCCATGGATCTAGCAATTCTCGCATTTTGTACGAAGTTCATGGCATCACACTTCATTGTGGGTCGGTAGTAACTTTACCGCTTAAACTTGAAAGTGAGGTTCTTTCCCTCAGCATGGGATCCGCAAATACCGAGGTATACCTCTCCTAATGTGTAGTTAGCTTCTTCTGGTGTAAAACACTGTAAGCATGGGATGAAGTACCCACATTGGTACAACTTTCCTTCCATAATGGTATACTAGCCTGTTATTTTTTTCATGCTCTTAGCCTCATCCGAGTTTTTAGGTAGAGTGTCGTTGTACATATACCTTCTAAAAGGAGTCATCCAATTTTTTGGGTCGGCTATCTGCATCATCTCTGGCTCTAGGTTATCTATATTGAGAATTCTGAAGACTTTGTGCATTTCTCATACGTACTGCTCAGGGTCCCTGGTCACTACAATATTTGCCAGTCAGTCTATCTTTCCATTCTCTTCCCTTGAGATGTGGATCACTTCCACACTATCAAACGCCGAATTCATACCTCAGACTTTGGAGAGAAATCTGGAAAGTTGAGGGTTGGAGGTATCAAAATTTTTTTAAATTTAATTGACAACCAGTTCTGAATCGCTGTAGACGATCAAACTCTTGATCGAACATTCTTTGACTAGTTGGGGCCCGGTGAGCAATCGTATTCTGTGACATTATTGGCCACCGAGAATTCGAAGGTCATTGAGTACTTTATCTCTGATCTGTCAAGAGTTCCCAGAACCACGCTAACTCCACTACCTGCTTGCATTAAATATCCATCCACATGCAAGGTCCATGTTAGGGCCTTTTATTGATCGTCGTTCTCAATAAGGTCAAGAGTATCCAGAGTTAGGGCTGTTGTTTCAACAATAAAGTTTGCCAGGGCCTGACCTTTTAGGGATAGCCTCGGTCAGAACTCGACGCCAAATTCGTCCAACTCAATGGCCCATTTGACTAGTCATCGAGACTTATTCGGCCTCTATAAGATTCCTTTTAGCGGTTGATCTATTATAACAATAATTTTGTACGCCTAAAAGTAAGGATGGAGCTTCTAGGTAGAATAGATGAGTGCCAAGGCCATTTTCTCAATGTGAGAGCATTGAATCTCCAAGTCTGTCAAAACCTTGTTGACATAATATATAGGTCATTACCTGTCAGACTGTTATCGAATCAAGATTAAGGTTAATGCGGTATCAGATATCATTAGGTACAAATACAGCTCTTCGCCTTCTTGTAGGGATATAGAAAGAGATAGGTTGGAGAGGTACTCTTTCAGTTCTCAGAATATGGCTTCATAGTTAGTTGTCTACCGGAAGCTAACAGCCTTCATCCCCCTTAACGCTTTGAAGAAGGGTAAATACTTTTCTACTGACTTTGCCAAAAAATAGGAGAGCACCGCGGGTATCCCAGTTAGCTTCTAGACTTCTTTTACGGTTTGAGGTTGGTTTATGTCAATGATAGCCTTTATCTTTTTAGGATTTGTCTCAATCTCCCATTGTAAGACGATGAAACCTAAAACCTTTTCTAATGTCACTTCGAATACACACTTAGTTAGATTAAGCTTCATTTAGTGCGTCTGGAGAACATTGAATGCCTCGTCTAGGTCACGAATATGGTCATCAGTTGCTCTACTTTTAATGACCATATCGTCCACGTATACCTTCATATTTTGCCCAATATGGCCTTCAAGCATTTTGTTTAGAAGCTGCTAGTAGGTTGCACCAATATTTTTTAGTCCGAAGGATATGATTTTGTAACAGCACGTCCCTTAGTTAATCATGAATGACTTATACTCCTCATCCTTCGGGTTCATCTGAATTTGGTTGTGGCCCTAATAGGTGTCCTTAAAACTCAATTGTTCATGATTGGATGTAGAATCCACTAGTAGCTCAATCCTTGGTAGCGGAAAGCTATAATTAGGACGTGCCTTATTAACATCAGTGAAGTCGACGCATATCCTCCATTTTTCATTACTTTTTTTTACCAAGACCATGTTGGATAGTCAGTCAAGATATTAGACCTCCTTGATGAACCTGACGTCAAGCAGCTTTTTCACCTCCTTATGATGGCGATTAGTTTTTTAACAGAATGGTTCATTCATTTATGTCAAACAGACTTATGACCGAGACTAAGGCCCAACTTGTGGACCATTATCCTAGTCGATATTCCTGGCATGTCAACAGATGTCCAAGTGAAGACATCAGAATTTCACCAAAGGAAGCTTATTAGTTGGCTCTGAAAGAGTTCTGGTAAAGAACTTTATATTTAAACACACTTCTTAGGATCACTGGTATCCAAGGAGATCCAGTCTATAGATTCTCCAAACTATGGTCTCATCATAGAAGTCGAGGTCTTTGGCTGGTTGGCTAGGAGGTGCCTAAGTAATCTGGGACAGATAACATGTCCGCCTGATCATTTAGTCGCCTAATACCTCTCCCATGTTGTATGGAGTAGAACATTTTATTTTTAGGTGTGATGTTGAGGTCACTGCCCTGAAAGTGGTCAAGTAGGGATGTTCGAGGATGACATTATAGACAGACAGAGGGTTTACTACTAAGAAGGTAAATATCTTGGAAGCAGTCTTTGGATAAGCCCATAATGTGACTTCTAGTTAGACAACCCCCTAAACGTGCACCGGCTCGTTGTCTAGGCCATATAGGGGTCCATCGGTAAATTTCATTTGACTATTTTTTACACCCAATTTGAAGTACGTATTAAGATAAAGTAAATTTTTAAAACTTTCATTATCGATAAATACTCATTTTAATTAATAGTCCACAATGCCATTAAAAAAGAGGACTGATACAACCAAGGGATCAGAATGAGGAGACGATACATGAGTCATATCTTTGTTAGTAAAACTAATGACGTCATCCCAAACTCCTATCCTCGGCTTCTTGTAACCGGTAGTCATATCTTGGCGATTCGAGTTGTTTTTCTATATTAGTCGCATCGTCACCATGTTAACGACCCTGACTGCCACTCAGTTCCTTCGCTATTCGACTTCATCCCCATCTGCTCATTCGAGGTCTGTCAGGATCTTTACAGAAATCAGGTAAGGTGACCTTTCCATATTAGGTCTTCAATCTCTTTTTACAGCATTCAGCGGTCCTCAATACTAAGGCCCACACATCTCTAGTAATGACAATACTTTGATTGGTCCTCTCCGTCTGGGTTCTTCAATGTCTTCGGCCACTTCAAGAATTTTTTATCCCAAATCTATATTAGGATATTAGTACGATAGTCATTTAGGGAAGTTAGGTTCAGGGGCCTAAACTCCATGTGCATTGTTAGGTCCACCTTTGGCTGTTTCCTGAGCCCACGGGAGCTCACATGGTCTCTATTCTTTCTCTTTTCATCTATCGGTCCCTGGCAAAAGTGGTCCACACGCTCTCGTCGCTTTGCTTCGTTGGCCTATTTGGCCACTATATAAGCATGGACAATGGTTTCAGCCTCTGAAAAGATTTGTGGATCCATATGGGCTAGATACTTAAAGAAGTATCCCAACTCTAGAATCGATATGGAGGTGCTCAATTTTGCCTTGTCGGTAAACTTAGATATCTTTTAGGTCTCGATCATGAACCGAGACAAAAAGCTCTTCAAACCTTCGTTCAGCCTCTACTTGATGCAGGCGAGGTGCCAAAGTTGCTTCTCTTTCCTTTGGTTGGAGGCGAGTTGTGAAAAGAAGTTATTGGCCAATTTTTAGAACATCCGAATCGAATTGGGTTAAAGTTGATAGAATCAAACTAGAGCATCTCCTTTGAGAGTCAAGGAAACGTATAGACATATTACGACATCATTCAGGTCTTAAAAGCCCTATTAGGATGGTACAAAAATGGTCAAGATGGTTAAT
Source organism: Nepenthes gracilis (assembly GCA_033239525.1). Taxonomy (NCBI): domain Eukaryota; kingdom Viridiplantae; phylum Streptophyta; class Magnoliopsida; order Caryophyllales; family Nepenthaceae; genus Nepenthes; species Nepenthes gracilis. The sequence continues at coordinate 7,734,965 of BSYO01000026.1, read as the reverse complement.
TAGATCTGTGTTTCTATCGAAAGGTTCCAAGGTTAGCATCTTGAACTTATGAGAGAGTGACTATGTCCGGATCTCTATTATGAATGGTGATCTCGTTAAGTCTATGATTTGCTCGCCGACGTCTCCCTTGAATACATGTTGTCACATTTTTTTTACTTTCTCTTCCATTTGAGGAGGGGCTGTCATCCTTTTCTCGTTGAGAAAGATTATCAATTGCGAGAGGTTCTGTGTGGCATGAGAGGCTGGCGGGCTTATAGCTTTCAAAGGGTGCGTACTATGGGAGGCTCTTCCTTGATTTGAGGACTTCCTATTGTCACGAGAGTAGTGGCGATTTTGCCTCTCAAGACTATTCTTTTGGGTCTTGTAACTTAGGTAACCTCAGACATGATGGGACCTTATTGCTCGAGTTAGCTTGGATCTCAATGTCGTCAGACCGATGAGTCTTCTTGATGGGGTGCTTCTTTTCCCTATTCCTCAGCTTAGACGTCACAGTTTAGGAGGTGAAAGATGGAGCCCTATTTGGTTACTCATCTAGGCGTGTGTAGATGGTCTGGACAACCTTCGAGATCTCGTCCATCTACATTGCGAGTGCATGCAAGTAGGGGTTGGAATTGTCATTCACACAATTGCCCATAGGAGGGCAATTGCCACTTGATGTGGCATCTCTAATCGGTACGCTGAATCGTATTTAAGTGTTCACAATGTTGTCCTTCATAGGGATGTGATAGTCGGACTTTTCAGTCGTTTTTTACAGAAGACACCAATGATACATCATCAGATCTGAATTATTGTATGGATTTGGGAGTCAATAATCGGTTAATCTAGTCTGGCCAATCTGAAGCAAGTTCAGTCTCCATTTGCTTTGAATTTAGATCTTGTACAATACAATAGACAAATAAAAGGTTAGAGGACTGACGAGACTCTCTTTTCAATTTATTCTCTAACGCTCAAATCAGTTATCTTTTTATATTGAAAGAGAAAAAGAGGATATAAAGTGACAATGTTAATACTTATGTTGAGGGTCTTAATGTGGTGCGCTTGATGGAAAACATCTTAATAAGAGAGAAAAATGCGCTCGAAGGAGAGCGTCTTGGAATTGTCGCTTGTTGGCTGTTGAAATTTTGCCGGGAGGATTTGTTGTAATGACAATAGTGTGCTTTTTACTTAACCATATTTTTTATTCTTTTTCTCCCATTCCTTGCTGAGAAGAAATGATATATATAGAATTAAGGAGCAGTTGATCGCTCCTTACAACCATCCATGGAATTGCCCTAATGGATAAGGGGATATCGTTTGATCGATGGTTTCTAACCGATTACCGTATCCATTGAGCAGTTTGGATAAGAGAAAAAGGTTACTCGTTCCGATCAATTAAAACAAGTTCCTTCAACGTTTAAGAAATGAGGCGTTCTAACAGGACTGAAGGACTCATCTATCCACTTTGGGCCATATAAATAGATTGCGACATTATTCATTTCTAAGCCAATTTCTTTCGTGGATGGGCTTTCCTCTCGGGCAGGTACTAATTATACCCATTATATTTAAATAAATATTTTGATTATAATTTTTTATATATTAAATTTAATAATTAATAAATATAAATATTATAAAAAAATTTTAAAATATAATTATCTTTAAAATTTATTTATTTTTAAATTTTATATATTAAATTTTGTTTAGTAATTAAGATAAAAATGTAAAATATTAATTTTTTTAGAAGTAGAATAGAAAGCGGGGTTGCTGGTACGTTAGAAGCGTTGTACATCATACAATATTATACGGCAGTGGTCTAATTTAATCTAATGATTGTTACTTTTATATCATACGGTTTCAGGCAGCAATTTATTAGCCATTAATTTTTTTTAATAAAATAATATTTATTATTTAATAAGATAATAATAATTATTAAGTTAAATTTGACGCTGTCATACATCGTTATACAATTATGACACTAAAATACGTTACAGCGCCACTCGTTCCAAGTACAATATCCGAAGTCTATAAAATACTGGCCAACAAGGTCTGTTGACTCAGATTGTACAACGTCCATTACGTGCCGCCTGGAAGCACAGGTCAGGGGCATTCCTTCGCTGCAACGGTGGAGGTTCTTTTTTGCCCGTTAAATTTCATCCAGTGGCCAGGGCGTATTTTTTTTTATTAGATTATGAGCCGTTGGATTAAAAATTTGCAGCTCATCTCAACTTTTCATTTCACCCCAATCCGACGATTGGTGTGCACTTATTCTAAATCTGAAAACTAGGTCATAATTTTGAAATCCTATTTTCTTTTTCGCGGTCGGTGCTCCGCTCTACTCTTCGGTGGCGGACGACACTGCTCTCTCTTTCTCCTCTTCGTGTGCCATCCATCCTTGCTCAGAAACAGAAAATTTTGCATCCATTTTTCGATAGCTCAAGAAAAAGTTAAGGTGTATGATATCCACAGTATTACATGCAAATATTTCTCCCAAATATATATTTTCATTTGTTGTATACACATTCCAAAAAGGGTTTGGAAATCGATGGCCGATTCGGAAATCGAAGCAGAATCCCCCACTGCAAAAGAGACGTCTGTGGTGGGGCTCCCTTTCAATTGGCCACAAATCCTAAATTGCGCAAACTATGTAAGGTTCTATTACGTATTTGATTTTTTATTTACTTACCAAAAAAAAAAAAAAAAAAAGTATTTGATTTTTTATTTTTTGAGATCTTAAACTTATACAAAACATGGTTTTTGTAAAATTTTAAATCTCACAGTTTTGTAAAAAGATCCAAATATTAAAAATAAAAGTACGTTTTTTGCAAGTAAATTTTCGCAATATATATATGTTTTGCATATATGGGAAATATATATATTTTCTTTTTTTTTTTGTAAAATATATTTCTTGGATTTTATTTTTTACATCTGTTTGTTTAAATTTGGTGTAAATTTTAATTTTAGTTTCTTCATATTACATCTGTGGTGTTGATTAATTCCTTCTCGCGAGGAACGTCTTAAAACCGGTCAGATCCGTTAGGAGGTAGAAATCCTTCTGCTTGAGGTTTGAGGGGCGTGTGAATTTGGGTGTTGCCATGCAGAGGAACGAGGGAAGAAGAGTAAACGGTGAGTTTCTTTCTTGATAGGAGGGAGTTGCGATTTGATTTTCAAATGTCTGGAGGTTGCCTCAAACGAACCAATTAATTGAAAGGCTTTGATAGGCCTTTGTTTTGTGCTAAGCCCAAGTATTGGAGGCGCCTTAATCAGTTGAGTATTATGTATGCTTGGATTCATTCTCTGGTAGAATTCTTTAGCTCAGTGCTTAATTATTGGTGAGGCCTGCCCTATTTTTTTTAAAAAATAAAAAAACCTTATTCTCTTAATTTTAATAATTTATTTTTAAATATATTATTATAATTTAATTATTTTAAAATAATTTATTTTAACTGATTTTTTATTTTTTTAAATAATTAAATTATAATTATTTATTTAAAAATTAATAATTAAAATATAAAAAATAAGTCTAAATTTTTTTAAATTCCTGCTTTTTATGCTCTTTCGGAAATTGTTTTGTAGTCATGTATATTTTAAAAACATTGTCCATTATGTTTCTTCTCCGGTACTTGTGGAGCCCAATGTCCCTTTTAATACCCTGTCAGTGAGATTATCTCATCATCAAGTAAAATTTCTTTCGACACATCTCTCCATTGCCCTAGTTTGGCTTATATGGGATTGATAATTTTATGAATTTGGGCACACTAGGATTTAAATCTATTTTGATATTGTTTAAAATAAAATCAATTTGACTAATTGATATAAGAGGTTCACAAATAATGTAACGAAACGGGTCCTAATCTTTTAAGACCCTCTGTTTAAAACCTAATGCCAAAAATTTTGAACTATTTTATTTTGTAGAGGTTCTTTTTATAATATGGACATCAATCATTAAATGCATATACAGGATCACATTGACTATCATATTAAAACCTCAACTATTATACTGAGTCAAATGAGAGATACCATCTAAGTATCTAAAATTGATCTGCAAAAGCATATTTATGTCCTTACTCAGTCTTGCGGAAGCACTTTATGTCATGAGGTTAATTTATATACCATAGTATGCATCTTCTTGTTTTCATGATCCAGTTATCCTCTAACTATCCTTTATCACTATAGATTTCATCAGGCTCAGTACCATCTGGGAAGGGAAAACAAAAATAGTAAGCGTGAGTTTACTAGCTCAGTAAGATACTACAAAATGAAATATACAGAAAACAAATATATATATATATATATATTTTAACAAATTATGAAATAATGTATAAATACAAATTCGTTTCTGATAATTATGCTTTGACGTAATTACGCTTAAAGAGGCAAAGCTTAATAATTCTTGCTTTTATTTTGTTTCATATTTTCTTTTACTTGTTCATCTTTCTTTTTTTTTTATTTATCTTGATTGATCAGGACTAGTAGACCCTACTAGCGGAGGGAACGAATAATCGAAAATAGATTGTATTCAATCTATACAATCAAAAGCCTTAGTTCTTGTTTATGCATGCATAATTTCGTATGTCCTCCGAATCATGGGAACCAATCTTTCATATTCATAATTTTTAGTTTTTTTTAATTGTATAATGCCCCGAGGACGATGATCTTGGTTCTTTTCCTTCTTATACAACACCCCGAGGACGGTGATCTTGGTTCTTTTTTTTATTGTACAACGCCCCGAGGACGGCGATCTTAGTTCTTTTCCTCCTTGTACAACGCCCCGAGGGGAGCAGACCACGTATCACTTCATGGATGGAATTATCCTCGATTATCACTATAACTTTTTAAGACTTGCCATGAATATCACCCGTTTCAAATAAGCAGCCAGGATATCTAGTTAGGGTATCCTAGGATCTCTATTGTAATATTCATGGCAAACCAAAGAAAGTTACCTGCTGAACAATCCATGGTCCAGTTTCTTACTATTTTTACTTAACCTTGAAAATTTCTTAATTCTTGCTTCGTAATTATTGTTCCTTCTTCATTAGTGGCCATTTTAAATATTCTTAACAAAGTCTTTCTTCTTTGTATCTCATAGGCCACTTTTTTCTTCTTTTCTTACTTCTTCATACAAAGGTTCACGATTCATGATTCTTTACATGCTCATACTTCATGACGTATTATCACTTTTCAGTTTTTCAGATAATCTTGATAATTCTTAATGACATTACTATCAACAATCTTTCAGATATAATATTTCATATAATATTCTTAGATTATAATTTGTTCTTCATCATAGATTTTTCTTCAAACATAATTCAAACATGTAATATTGATATTTATATTTAATGAAATGATGAGAAAATATATACATATTTAATTTCAAATCTTTATAGAAAAAGTGATAATTAAAGAAAATAGTGTAAGGTGCACTTGCCTTGCTAATTTCCTTTACATTGACGTTACTAGATTTTCTTTATTTGTCTTTTCTCTGCTCTGCGCCATTGCCATTCCTATCCTCCTCTTTCCTCCCCTCTCCCATATTTATAGGCGTAGCTTCCTTCTTTCTAGAAGGTTTTAGGATTTTTGGGAATGTTCCGGATCTGAAAGTTTCTAGATTACCCGGGAGCTTTTTCAGCTCTGGAAAGCTCTAGAATTTTTGGGCGATTCTTACCTGTGCCGATTGTATAGCATTTCTCGCATTTTTACTCATTTTGGTATTTTTTACCTATATGGCGTTCATTCTGACCATTTGCTCATCTTACTGTTCATCCCGTCATTTTTTTATACCATCCATACCAGTTATCTCTCTCACAAGTATACCAGTCACTTTCCTGGAAGTGTACCGGTCACTTTCTTTCAATTCCTTATCGGTATTTTACTATAGCTATTTTGGTAATTCTATACCGTCCCTACATCTATGCCAATTTCGCCAATTCAAACGTGCAAACCATATCGGTCATTTCCCCTCTTAAGTTTACTGGAGGCTTTGCTTTAAACCGGCATTTGTACCATAAAATGCTTCATACCAGCAAAATTGTGCATGCCGGCTATTTTGTTCATACTGGTAATTTGCTCAATATCGGTAAATTACACCATACCGGCATTTTGCATTAAATCGCCTATAATACTTATTCTTTCCAAAATACCTATTCTGGTTATTTCTCTTACAATATACCGATCATACAATTCGGTAATTTTTTCTTGTTCCGTTAGATTTATTCAAACCGATAATTTTTACCTTACGAACATACCGGCCAAGTATAACGGTCGTTCCTTTCACAAGCATACCGGTCTCTTCTCCTTGTAAGCATATAGGTTATTTCTCCATTTTAGCCGGTCAACGCATTGACCGTGCATTCCACACCGGTCATTTTTCCCTTCTTGTACAAACCGACTATTTCTACTTCAAGGCATACCTGATTATTCCTCTTTTAAAAATTCATACCGGTTATTGTATTCAATCCATACCGGTAATTTCATACTGGCCAGTGTACCTATTCAGCCCATTGAACCATTCTACATGAAATACTCATTCTGCCCAAAATACCCATTTCGGTCATTTCTCTTCAGTAGCATACCGGTTGCTTAAGCATACCAGTCAATATGCATATCGGTCGTTTCGTATTTTTGGCGACTTAGCCGGTCAACTCTTTGACCTGTGATTTTGGTGTTTGGCACTTTGGGCAATCCTCATTTATAGCCGGTCTTCCTTTTTTGATATTGTCTGTCAATACTGCATTGACTGGTCATTTTTCCTTCTTTGCATTTATGCCGGTAAGCATGCTGACCGGACATTCTCCTAATTCACCTTAGCCGGTCAACGGGTGTTGACCGGACATTTTCGTCTATTAATGGCCAGCCACTTTGGCATCCCGGTATTTCTTACATTTTAACCGGTAAACTTATGTTGACCGGATATTCCCCTTAATCTATTTCCGTTGCCTTTACTTTTAGCTGGTTACTTTACATTTAGTCGATCAATATTTTGTTGATTAGGCAATTTTCCAATCAAATTTATCCGATCAATAGTGCATTGACCATCTTGCTTCCTTAATTCATTTTATTTTAATCTTAATCTTAATTGTATTAACTTAATTTATAGTATTTTAAAAATTGATACCTTACAAATAATAAATTTATAAAGAGAATGAATCAGTGGAATTGTTGAATCTAAATCAGAAAGGAATCACACTGAATGACAAGAGATCTCAATAACTGAATTATTGAACAATTGAGTGATTGTATGGTTGAATATACAAAAGACAAAAATTTTGAATGGTCAGATGATTAATTAAATCGAATGGTTAATTTTTTCAAATAGTTAAATAAACTAAAAGTCATTTTAATTGGTCAGTTATATCAAGCAAGCAGTTAATATGTTCTAACGGATATAAATTAAATTTATAATATATTAATAGTTAAACTATTTAATTCTTAATTAAAATAACCACTTGGATAATGATTAGTTATTCCTTTTCAGATCAGAGATCTAGCAATAAGGTTATAAATAGCTTAATTTTTTTTGCAAATGAAGGGAAAATCTGACAAACAAATACACAATTCTAACTATCTTTTTACTTAAAGCTCTGTAAATTATTGTCCTAAAATTTTTATTTTTTACGCTTTCATATTGTAGTTTTTCTTATAAATCTATTTTTTTAAAAAAAATTATTGATTTAAGTGTCAAAAAATACACCAAAAAGTAAGTATCGTATTTTTTGATCTCTTATTTGATATTGTAATATGTAGGATCTGGATAAAAATTTTTGATTTTTTAATTCAATTTAATTTAAATTACTATCCAAATTTGAGGTATGTATCATTTGAACCGTTTATGAGACCGTAACTAAGCCATTCATTCATATTTGATTAATAATACAGCAACTTGAAAACTTATTTTTTCTTTTGCAAATTAAAAAAAAAAGGTAATTACAAGAGTATACGGATAATTAAGCCAACCGCCTATGGATATTCCATCTCATGGAATCATTTTAAAAAAAGGCAGTCACAAGAGTGATTACTCACCGGTTAATCTAGACATTTAAGCTTTGACTACCCAGATACAAAATATATCGAAGATTCTAAAATTCTTATAGGATAGAGTTGAGGAGCAAACTTGTAGGCGCGGATGTCCTCTAACAATAGGCATCGAACTCGAGGAGGAGGTTAAAGGAAAAGAAAGTTGTTTCGAAAAGATGCCACCCCTAACAAAAGATTCTAGTAAACCAGGGGTGCTGTGACATGCACCCAGTATTATGTCCATATGACTCACATCGCAGCTGTCGGATGAAGATCTGATGTCCATCATTTTTTGTTATTAAAATAATAAAGGAAATTTTTTTTTAAATATAAGGAAAAACGGGGGGAGGGGGGTGTCGGATCTTTACCTGACAGCTACAACACCGTATTGTATGGGGCATGTGTCGCAACGCCCTGAGCTCAATATTCTAGTAGTTCCCGAGGCACCCATTCACATTATTCCTTCTCAGCTCGAAGGATGCTTAAACATCACGGCAAGGGATGAGAATCCTAATGAGATGAAAAAAATAGTTGAAACAAAAAATGAAGATCTAGAATCACCGCACGATTCTGCTTCACAATAGGCACAACAGGGACTTCTGCCAAGCCTACCAGGCAACCACATTCAAGAAGAACAGGGCTCAAGACTAATTCATGTCAGTTACCATTTTACAGACCCGATTATAGGAAAGACTATTCCCATGCATTTATCAGGAATAAACTTTCCAAATTTCTCCGGAGATAATCCAAGATCATGGATAAGGAAGTGTATTATGTACTTACAGATTTATCACATACCCAAAGAACACAAATTGAAGTTGGCAGCTATGTATTTGGAAGACAAGGTAGATGTTTGGTTTCAAGGCTACTGGGCTCAGAATCCAATTCTAACTTGGGAGATGATGTTTAAGGGTGGCTTATATAAAAAATTTTGGAGATTGCTTAGCAACAAATGAGGTGAAGGAGTTCAATAAGATGCAACAGACAATTGATGTGGAGAATTATCAAGAAAAGTTCGAAAACTTGAAGGTTTGAATGGTAAGCTCGTATCTAGGCTTACTCTCAAAATCCTTTTTCATCTTCAGCATTCTCAGTTAATTCAAGAAGGAAATTCAAAACATGGCAAAGTTATACGAGTCTTGTTCATTGGCAGAGGCTTTTGAATTAGCAAGATTGCAAGTACAACATCTAGCGGCAATAAGCAAGAAAGCAAGAGTTTCTCACAAACAAAAAGTGCGAAATTTTCCTGATAAGAATGGAGTAGAAGTAAAATTACAGTAGGCATTGGCAACAATTGGAAACGATCCAAATCTTTATCATTGCCAAATTTGGAACATAAACGGGCTGCTTATCTCTATTTCAAGTGCAACAAAAAGTTCATACTAAGACATAGATGCAAAGAAAGACAAATTAATTGTCTAAGGATGGAAGAACACTTGCTCATAGAAGGGGAAATTGTGGCTGAGCAAGAAGACTGTTGGGGTCATACTCCCATGTGGGAAAATGCCGGCTTGGATGAAATGCCGGAGTGAACAATTCTCTGGAGTGGAATGTCACGACTCAGACCAAATAGGTCAATTTAAATAATTAATTACAATTTCTAAAATTTAAAACTCCAAATAATATTAAATTAATAATATTAAATCCCAAAATTTGGATGTAACAAACCAAAATATATAATTTAATAAAATTAAATTCACACAGGACCTCATCGGACAACCGTCCGGAACAAATAAATACGACCTACTCTACAATTATCATAAGGGATGTAATAATTAAACCAAAAATTATGATCATACATAGCATAATATTCGAATTATTCTCGAAATGTAATCATAGGCCTGAATCCAGCCAATTCCATAATACAATTGTATCAATTGTCAAATTAAATCATAATAGAACCAAAACTCACCAAAACAGACGAATGACTGGCAGATTACAACCATGCTCCTGCACTGCATTCGAATTTTCTACTCTGAAGGGATAAAATAGGAAAAATGAGTTTAATACACAACAAATATCATAATTAAACAAAGAAAGTTCAATAAATCAGAAGGAATATCAAATGGATAAAAATTTGTTCAAATGACAAGATAAATCCAAATTGCCGATATAACAAATTCAATAAAAATCCAAGATCTAGAATTCGAAATCCAATGGTAGTCTCGTAGTTAAATCAAATGTCCAAATCCAAATAAATGTTCAAATTTTGAAATAGTCAACATCGGGACGTGTATATATATATAACCAAAACAGAAATGATCCGAATCAATTTCAAAACCAATGTTGATCCGAATCCAAATCCAAGTTCGAGTCCAAGTACAAATTCAATGCCCGATCAGCTTGTGATTTGGGGGCAGAATCCAATAGTGAATAATCCAATAGCGTGCGTAGAAGTCAAAACAGCACCGCGATAGATATTTCAAAGGTCCGGATCAAAACATATAATCAAAATCATTTGTACGAGACATACCAAACCCAATTATAGGCAAAATCAGCGAATTTCAAATCCAAGTCCAAAAATCCATATTTAAACCAATGTCCAATACCAATCAATGTAAAAATACAAATTATGTACTAAATATGGGTTCTGATTATTTAAAGACTAGCTTGAGGAAGGGTTACATATAATCCCTGTAACCTTAGGCCAAAATCTATGTACTGTGTATACATAGATAAGGTTGCTTACTATATTTTATCACCTGCGGTTTTTGGTGCATTCTTCAAGTTTGTCAGATATATTAGGACATTTAAATATATTTTAAGGTCAAATTAAATTATTCAAATGAGAATGGTCACTGCTCTAAGCCTTTCTTGCCGGCGAAAAAGGATTTTCAAATAACAAATGTTTCCCTTCGGGAGCTGGCCGGAGAGTCCAATTTCCAAGTCCAAATGTAGTAACCACAACCCGACACATGCATGTGAAAATGCAGAGCCTATGTAAAGTTTCGTATACATTTTCGTTACACATACTGATATAAATATACACCGAGTTCAATAAATTTTTCGGACTTTCAGAAAAATAATAAATTTCTAAAATCATAAAACCCATATTCAAAGCCCCCAAAATAATCCAATGAACACACATGCATGTCTAGAATAAATAAAACAGGTGTATAAAATACATGCATGTTAGTAAAAATTTCAAATGGCATCTAAAATAAATTAGAAATTGAATCAGACCAAAGAGGTGGTTTACAGATACTTGCCTTGACCTCATACCTTGTAGATTTGAAGAAAGGATGTTCCGAAGTGCTCGAATCAGATATTTCTCTCTCTACTGCGTGTACTGCCCACGGCTGTCCCTTTCTCTCTCATCTACGCAGCTTCTCGACGCTGTTGCCGCAGCTCAACACTGCAGGCCGACCTGCCGCCACGTCGACCTACTACCGTCGGCCTTCTCGGCGTCATCCCGTCGGCACCAATGCCATTAATCTTCCATCTCTCTCCTACCGCGTGCGCTGCCGTGCCTCTACTTGCGTTCTCCTTTTCTCTCTACGTGGCTTCTGCCTCACGGAGCTTACCCATAACCGTCACCGGTCACTGACATGCCACCACTGGCTGCAGTCGACCACCACTGCGTCGTCATCGCACACCTTCGCCACCAACATCTGCGATGATCCCACCGAGCGCCGATTTCTCTCTTTCTTGCGCTACCTAAGCCGCGTGCCACCGTTGTCGACCACCACCGCACGGCCTCCTTCATACGTCGCCGCCGCCAACAACCCACCTCCTCTTCTCTCCTCCGCCGCGCGCCGTGAACGGCGGTTGAAACCCTCTCCTCCTCCCTTGCTTCTCTCTCTCTCCCTGATCCCCAATTTTTATTCTGTTCACATTTCTTTTTTTTCGTTAATAATATATATATATTATATATTTTTTCTATTTAAATTTTCTTTTCTCAAAATCCAAACCGGTATTTGGGCGATAGCACGGGCACACCCCGGACACTTATCCGACTGATTCAAATATTTTCCAAAATTTTTAATATTTAATTTAATTTCGTCACGTCCAATTTACCCAAAATTATATTTAATATTAAATTAATTCGAATAAAAATTTGGGATATTACATGAAAAATCCGGAGTGAATTTTTCTAGAGAGGAAATCCGGAGTGGATTTCCGGAGAGGAAATCCATGAGAGGATTTTTCGGAGTGGAAATCCATGAGAGGATTTTCGAAGTGAATATCTGGAGAACAAATGTAGGAGTGAAAACTCGGAGTGCATTTGCTGGAGTGCATTCTCTGGAGTGAAAACGTGGGAGTGCATTTTCTGAAGACAAAAATGTCGGAGTGAATTTTTCTGGAGTGGATGTTGACTGAAAAATTTTTGGAGTAAATGTTGACCAACTGAAGGTGCGCAAAAGCACTTTGGGGCAAAGTGATCGGTCAACATGTTGACCGGCAGATTATGGATTCTGGTCAATGTTCATTGACTGGCTAAAAGTGTACGGATTTTATCAGCTGATATTACTGGTATGGAAACGCTCGAGAACATGGGCTGTACACAGTAACGACCGTGGACATGGAATAATGTCTGAGGTCATTATCATTGTCTAAAGACATCAAGGAACACCAGAGAACTCTCTGATGGCCAAGGGCATAAAAAGGCTTGAGGATTGGGCGCAGAAAGCGTACGTGGATTTTTTTTTTTTTGGTAAGTAAGTGTGTATTTTGGATTTATGGGAGAAAAAATTACAAATCACAATGTTATAACGCCAAGTTTTTTGACTTGGAGTTAGAACAAAATTCACTAGGGCATACCCCGAGTGACAAGTACATCAGATAAAACCACAAAAAACCTCTAGGAGGAGCAATCTAACCAAAATAAAGAAAATGAACGAGTCATTTTACATGAGCATGCTACCCACCACCCAAATGCATCCCAAAACACACAGGAGGCAAATCGACAAGGCCAGCAACATCCAAAAATTCCTACATCAGGCACATCTTCAACAACACAGGCCAATAGTAGCCGATTGCCATTCCATCATCAGCACCAAATCTAACTAGCACGGCAGAGAGGGCATGGAGCATTACGCCAGCAGGCACTAGCGCTCGGCAAAGTTGTGAAGGACAAGCATGACATCGGGAGGAGCTGCCCATGCACCATACCACACAAGATATACCATCTGGAGCCAACCAAATAGAACCCAATGCCACACAAGAAGAACGACTTGTTGGGAACCGAATACAACTTCATCTCCAATCAACTACTAATGCTTCAAAGACAAAGACGCGAAAAATGAACAAACATCCAAGAAGTGCTACACGGGATTGGCGAGCGAAGGTGGGGACACCAATCATCAATTCCAGCCGTGAATCGACCAACTTGGCATTAGAGTGCAAATACATTTGCCCAAATGACAGCCACAAGAGCTCCAAAACAGCAGAGGTGGCGAAACCGATTTCAGCCACCCCAACGAATGCGAAAGAATCAGCCACGATCAGTCACGGGCGAAAACAGAACCTTCCCCACCACGGCGGGAACACATTTGCAGAGCAAGCAAGCAAAGAAATGCACTTTATTATCAAGAAGAAAAAAGCGGCTTATCGTCAAGATATCGCACGTGAGGCATCGGCATGCATCGGAAGAACAAATCCAGCGAAGAACCTTCATCGCCAGATTCCGAGGATCAAGGGCATTTAGCAAAGACATCGGCAACACAACTCCTCATCGCATCCAGCTCAAGCAAAAGCCAACTCTGCTACTACCAACAGCTCTACCATCACCCAATACTAACAAAGGCGGGGGCACTCCCATTGCAAATTGATTGTGGAGTTCAGCCCAAATCAATGCTCAATGAGGCAAAGCAAACAAGGAAAGATGCAGCAAGGAGTTCAAGCACATATGCATCGGCAAAAGGAAAGATGCAACAACTGGCTGATTCCGTGCCAACATTTGAGCACATCAAGACATCCACCGCCAATACTCAAAGATACTAGCAAAGAATAAGGGGATTGGGACGATTAGGCGCCAACCAAGACAAAACAAAGAAAATAAATCATCTTTGCTCAACATCGGCGGCCTCACGAATGTAGGCAAAGCAGCAGAAGAAACTTTGCGCAGGACCAAGCATTTCTGATAATAAAAAAAACCAGCATCTCATCTCCACGGCCAAGCGAAAGCCAAATGTCGATCAAACCAGAGCTAGTGATTATAAGACTAGAAAGCAACACATTCCCAAAGAACCAGCCATTCGAGATGAAACATCGGCTCGTAACCCACAGAGGTCGGGCCCAAAGCAAGTGCATCGGTATCTCAATCACAAAGCAAGTCAACATTTCATTACAATAGGGCCTCAAACCACAGCCCAGTCTACCAAACATCCACCCGCTGCACCTCGAGAACCACTTCAGAGCACCACAGCAGCAGGACGCCCGCAAACCAAGATAACCAAAAGTAAAACCCATAACCAACCTCTAACCAACCGTGGAACCAAGAAGCAAAGCGGGACCAAACCCCTACACCATCGGCCCAATAGTACATTGAAACAAAGGTGGCATGGTCGCACACCCCACACCCAAGTTCGAGTAGTAACGGAGAATATAGCCACTAGGATCTTCATAAGAGTCTTCACCGCATCCAATCCACAAGCGGCTATATTCCAGGACATCCACACCAACCAAAGGAGACCAAAACCAGCAACTCCCATTGGGTTTTCCAAGCATAACACAACAAAAGTTCCAAAGAAAAAAAAACAAGCTAGGCAGAGAATAGGCAAGAGAGGATATGTGTAATAAAGAACAACATCAAACAACAAAGACCAAAGACCTAGAACACCCGCAGCCATTTTCTTCAGAATGTGTAATATCGCCGAGAGAATCACGGGGCCAGCGAAGGGGAGTTGATGACAACTCTATCACCTCTGTATTTCCACATGGGCACCTCCAAGATCGTAACCGTGAGCTTTGATCGAGCATCCCACTACCGTGATTCAAAGAAGACGGCAAAGCCACAACCGATATAGCTAGGCGGGTCCACCATCTTATTCACATCGAAGGCCAAGGAACCAAGGCCAATGCAGAGAAGTCATAGTACACCGAGTGCACCATCCCTCAAACCGCAACCACAACATCATGCCACAAATCGGTTCAAAGCACATTCCGGCCAAAAATCAGTCATTGCCACTTTGTCTCGGGCATCCAAAATGGATCATTTTAGTCGGGCGCAGCAGCATTACAAGACCATCAATGGAAAACCATCGTATGAAATAGCAATAAAGAGGCGAGGGAAGCCTGCAAAATCAACAAGAAACCCAGCCCAATGGCCAGAACCAAGCACTAAAAACCACTTTTTTTTTTTTTCCGGGGAATTTTTTTTTTTCTTTTAAGCCCCAGGATTTTTTTTTTTTTTAATTGGAGCTAACAAACCCCAATGCAGGACGAATGTCAAAAGCGGCAGGAGGCTGCAACCGAGAAGGATCAACATCGGGAGGTGGGACAGCGTGGATCCAAGCCGGCAGGCAACAGAAGGCTACCACAGCGCAAAAAACCCCACCAGCTCAACCCATGAGGGTAAAGGGGGACAGCGACCTCAAAAACAGCAAAGAACACCCCCCTTACCCCATTTTTTTTTTATAAGTTCCAACGCCTAACCAGCGAGTAGTTAGGGCAACCAGCTTCAGGCAGGGAGGCCTTCGGTTTGTCTCGAATAATATTTAAAATGAAGCAGATTCGTGACACATCCCGATGGGATGAATTTTCAAAAATACGGTTGTTACGTTCTCTCCAAATATAATAAACCGTGGCCGCAAGAGATAGACGCTTAGAGAGAGCGATGAGGTTCTTGCCTTTCCACATGTGTGCAGCCCAATTAACATTTTGGGACCATATAGGGTATGGCCAGTGTATGCAAAGAAATCCGTTGGATAGAGGTCCACACGGAGGAGGAGAATGGGCGGGGAGAAAAAAGATGGTCATGGTTTTCGGTCCCCGAATCACAGAGAGAACAAGTGAGGGATAGGTTGGGAATACCGTGAACACGGTCGGAGGTATTAAGCGGGCCTTTTATAGCCGGCCAAAGAGTGAATGCGTGGACGGGAATATGGAAAGAACCCTGACAAGTTTTGTCCAACTCGTTTCGGCTTGGCGGGTGAAAAAGGAGGTAGGCAGACTTGGATGAAAAGACACCGTTAGAGCTACCAACCCATCTCGGAGAGTCTTTAAGCTCAACGTTGGGCAAGTAAAGGGGCATGTTTGTTGCGAGGTTGGAAACCTCCTCATCAAAAGGATTTGGCCGGGCCCAATGGTTATCTTTGATTATCCGGCGACCTTTGCCGTCCCAAGATAAGCCGGTGACCGAGCGGATGCGATCCGCGGCAAACTCTACCGGCGGGCCAACGTGGTGCCAATTGTCATGCCGAGATAAAGGAATTGACACCATCACCAATGATTTTGACAGCATGTGAGCACATGAAGGAACGGAGTTTCATGATTTTCCTCCCGGCCAAGGGGCCGAGTCAGGGACTTTGAGGGTCCAGATGCAGCGGTCCTTGATTCTAGTCTTGTGGATCCATGAGGACCAAGCCGATTCAGGGTCTTTAGAAAGCGTACGTGGATGCCAGCTCAGAAGATTGATTAAGCATGTGTGATCTCTGGAGAATATGCGCAATCTCTGCAGAGTGGGCGCTGTCTCTGTAGAGTACGCTGATTTGTAGTGTATACGTCGTCTATGCAGGTGGCAGGTTGTAGAGCTGCTGGTGGCAGGTGTTTGTCCATACGTAACCTGCTTATTGGGTAGATGGTATCCGGGTAAAGTCAGTATAAATGTGTATACTGGGCATGCAAGAAGGTGTGATTGAAAGAGATATAGTTGTGGCGGTGAAGTCACAGTGGTGAAGTCTAGAGCGTGTGTGAAACAGTAAAGAGAGTGAAAAGCACTACCAGTGAGAATAAAAAGAGAAGAAAAATAGAGAGATAAGAGCGAAGTGAGAGTTTCCTTCCTCTGGAGTTTTTGTAACCATTTTTTACATAGTGGACTTATTATGGACTAAGTGTCCTGTGATTTTTCCCTTATTAGTGAATGATTTTCACGTAAAAGTTGTGTTCCTCATCTTTCTCCCACATTATGTGCTTGTATACATTCCTATTCGATAGGCTATTTACCCTCAACAAGTGGTTTCAGAGCATGGTTGTGAATCGTTGGTTTGATGGCGTCGTCATTGAGAAATGCGCCGTTTAATGTGGAGCTATTCAATAGGCAAAATAACTTTATCCTTTTGTAGGAAAGGGAAAGGTATACTTTGACCTGGGAAGGGACAGTAAAAACTCTTCGGAAAAAGGAGGAGTGGCAAGACAGGAGGGATCTTGCGAATTACATGATCAAATTGTGTCTTGCAGATAACAGTCTCTAGGAGGTCATAAGTTTGTCAGATCCGGCGAAAGTTTGAGAGAAGCTTGTGAGCCGGTGTAAGTCCAAGTCCTTGGCAACCAGGCTGCATGTGAAGAAGTAGTTCTATGGTCTGCGGTTGGCGGAAGATGAGAGTTTTGAGAAGCACTTGGACAATTTCAACCAAATCGTGATGCAGATGTCGGTCATTGATGAGGAGATCAAGTAGGAAGATAAAGCGTTGATGTTGCTAGTGTCCTTGCTGGCCTTGTACAATAATATTGTCATGATGTTGCTGTTTGAGAAGGACACGCTGAGATTGGATGAGGTCATAACTTCCCTACTCATGAATGAGTCAACGCGAGGGAAAAGCAGTGAGGCCTCAAACTCACAGCCAAGTCTACTTGTAGCGATCAGTAGTTGGAGATGAGGAAAATCGAGGAAACGAGGTAGAGGTGGCAAGTCGGAGAGGAGCAATAACTGGAACAGGCTTTAGGAGAGGACCTGCTTCCGTTGTGGCAAGAAGGGCCACATAAAGCGGGATTGCCCGCAGAGGAAGTAGGAGCAGGAGGGCAGAAGTGATCATTAGGAGAAACAGGATCATGATGATAATCGGAAGACTGTCGCTTTTTGCAGAGACCACCTCGTTGTCCACTCAGGGGAAGCACAGAGCCTGCCGTGCCAGGAGACGAGTTGAGTAATTGACAGTGGGGTCTCACACCATGCAACACCGAGGAAGTCCTACTTCACGAGTTATATGCCCGTAGGCTACGAGATATTAAAGATAGATAACAGTGGCTCATCAAGGGTTAGTGTCAGGGATATTTGCTTGAGGGCAAGCAAAGGAAACAAGCTTGTGCTGAAGGGCATGTGATATGCCCCATATTTGAGGTTGAATGTGATTTCAATCGGGAAGTTAGATGAAAAAGGCTTCAAGATGGCATTTGGTGATGGCTAGTAGAAACTCACCAAAGGCGCCTCAGTTATAGCAAAGAAAAGTAGGAGATCAGAGCGGTACCTGATGAAAGCCTGTATTGTTAAGGAAAGTGTCAAGGTGACCAAATGGGGCATTGGTCAAGGTGGTAGGGGAGGTTGCCAAGGTGGAGTGTAAGAGAGAATGATTCTACCATAGAGAAGAAGCTGAAGGAGAGTGAGACTACTCCAATATCAGTAGAGTGGAAGAAAGTATCATTCAAGCTTGCGGAGGTTGACGCCGGAATTCCAATTAAGGGGAAGCTGCCGAAGGCATGCAATGAGGTCTTTGGAAAAAGGGAGAAGTTTTTCTCATATGTTGTGAGGGGAAGTTTGTCGGGGTCACTCCCATGTGGGAAAATGCCGGGTTGGATGAAATGCCGGAGTGAATAATTCTCCGGAGTGGATTTCTTTGGAGAGGAAATTCGGAGTGGATTTCCGGAGCGAAAATCCAGGAGAAGATTTTCGGAGTGAATAACTGGAGAACAAATGTAGGAGTGAAAATCTGGAGTGCATTTGCCGAACTGGATTTTCCGGAGGGAAAACGCGGGGGTGCGTTTTTCTGAGACAAAAATGCTGGAGTGAATTTTTCGGAGTGGATGTTGACTGGAAAATTTTCAGAATAAATGTTGACCGGTTGAAGGCACGTAGAAGCACTTTGGGGCAAAGTGACCGGGTCAACAATTGACCGACAGATTATGGATTTAGTCAACATTCATTGATCGACTGAAGGCGCACTGAATTTTCTGACTGGTATTACTGATATGGAAACGTCCGAGGACATGGGTTGTACACAGTAATGACTGAAGACATAGGATAATGTCCAAGGTCGTTGTTATTGGCTGGAGACATCAAGGAACACCAGAGGACTCTGTAATGGCCAAGAGCACAGAAAGGCCTGAGGACCTGGGCATAGAAAGCGCACATGGATGCCATTTCGAAAGATTGACTAAGTATACATGATCTCTGGAGAATATGCGCAATCTCTGCAGAGTGGGTGCCGTCTCTATAGAGCATAATGATTTGCAGTGCATGTGTTGTCTGTGCAGATGACAGGTTGTAGAGTTACTGGTGATAAGTGTTTGTCCACACGCAACCTATCCATTGGGTAGATGGTCTCTGGACAAAGTCAGTATAAATATGCATGCTGGGCATGTAGTAAGTTGTGACTGAAAGAGACATAGTTGAGGTGGTGAAGTCACAGTGGTAAAATCTAGGGTGTGTGTGAAAAAAAAAAAGAGAGTGGAATGCACCACCAGTGAGAAAAAAAAGAGAAGAAAAATAGAGAAATAAGAGTGAAGTGAGAGTTTCCTTTATTTGGAGTGTTTTTCTTATTCTGTCTTGGGTGCATAGCGAATACTTTATTTCGGGAGTTTTTGTAACTGTTTTTCACATAGTGGACTTATTGCGGATTAAGTGTCCCGTAATTTTTCACTTCTTAGTAAAGAGTTTTCACGTAAAAATTGTGTTCCTCCTCTTTCTTCCACATTGTGTGCTTGTGTGCATTCCTGTCCGACCGGCTATTTACCCCCAACAAAGATGACCAAGATGATGAAGAATAAAAAACTGAAGAAATAGTTGTTCAAGCCTTGGTAGAAAATTCATGGAATAACACTAAGAAGAATTCTAGGGGAATACAAATAGGAGCCCCTAACTATTTTAGTAGATAGTGGAAGCACTCGTAGCTTTGTGAGTCCTAAAGTTGTGCAAGAAGCCAATGATGTACTGACTAATACTCCTCTTTCCGTGACAGTGGCTAATGGAAGAAAAATCATCAACAAAGCCAAGTGTTGTGGACTTGTTTAAATAATGCAAGGGCAGTTATTCACGGCTGATCTGAGAGTTATGGAATTAGGAAGCAGTGATGTAGTTTTAGAAGTTGATTGGATAAAGTCATTTAGTCCTGTTCTTTTTGATTTTCATCAACTACAACTCACCTTCAGTAAGAAAGGACAATTGATCGATTGCAACCTTTAAAGAAGAGGCTACACTGAAATATATTTTAGCCAAAGATACTATAAAACTGATCAGCAACAGTGAAGGGTTATTAGGACAAATATTCCATCTTTCTATTGAAGAAGAGTAGGTATTCACCCTTACTCCAGTAAGAGAATTGCTTACAAAATTTTAGGATATTTTTGAGGAATCAAGTGGCCTACCCTCCAAAATACCATTTGATCACCAAATTCCCTTGCAACCTAATCATAAATCTATCAACTTACAATCCTATAGGCACAACCACAACCGAAAGGATGAGATTGAATGCCAAATTGCAGAAATGATCAAAACCTCTTTGATAAAACCAACTTCTAGTTCCTTTGCCTCACCCATTTTACTAGTCAAAAAAAAAAAAAAAAGATGAACTCTTGGAGGAATTGTGTGGATTACTAATACCTAAATGCCATGACCATAAAGAATAAATTTTCAATACCTATTATAGATGATTTTCTTGATGAGTTTTTCGGATCATCTATATTTTCAAAACTTGACTTGAGATGTGGATTTCAACATATTCGAATTCATAAATCTAATAGGTATAAAATAGCTTTTAAAATCCATCAAGAGTATTACGAGTTTGAAGTCGTGCCTTTTGGACATATCAATGCCCTGGCCACCTTTTAATCCTTGATGAACCATATTTTTCAACCTTATTTGAGTAAATTTGTGATAGAATTCTTTAATGACATATTTGTTTATAGCCCCTCTTTAGAATCCCATTTAGAGCACCTTAAACTTACATTCCTCACATTAAGACAACATTCTATTTTTTTTCATGAAGTGCTAGTGTTCTTTTGGACAAAATAAGGTGGAATACTTGGGCTATATAATATGTAATGATGGTGTTGCTACTGATCCCAGCAAGATTAAAGTCATGAGATCATGGCCTGCTCCTTCTAATGTCAAAATATTGAGAGGATTCCTTAGATTAATCGGCTACTATAGAAAGTTTGTGAAAAATTATAAAATGATCAGGAATCCTCTAACAAATTTATTAATAAAATGCATTCAAATGGAGTGAGGAGGCCGAATACGCTTTCCAACAACTGAACAAGCAATGATGAATGCCCCTATTTTAGTGCTACCTAACTCTTTTTTTTGGTAAGTAGTGCTACCGAACTCCAATCAACCAATTCTGGTTTAAACCGATGCATCTACTAAAGGCATGGGAGCTGTACTTATGCAAATGGGATGACCTATATCATATATTAATAAATCATTTGATGTCAAGAACATGGAACTATCCCTTATGAAAAAGAGGAGTTGGCTATCTTGTTAGCCATATTATTAAAACTGATCATAAAAGCCTCAAACATCTTTTAGAGTAGAAAGCCACTTCATTGTTGCAATAAGAAAAACTTATCTAAGTTGTTGGGATTGGACTATGTCATCATGTACAAGAAGGGCAAGTATAATGTGGTTGCTGATGCTCATTGTTCAGCAGAAAGCCACTTCATTGTTGCAACTATCTCATCAAAGGGAGGATACTCAAGTTAGTTGTGCAGCCACTTCAATATCGGTACCTACGTGGAAAAGGGAGATAGAGCAAAGCTATGAAAATGATACTTGGATCATAGAAATAATGGCTGGGGTACTGTCCAAACCAGAGTAGCAACCATAATTTTTTATGGGCAATGGACTTCTAAAGTATAATGACAGATGGTGCATGGCCATTCTACATATTTGAGGCGAAAGGTCCTAGCAGTTATAAATGAATCTAGTTATGGAGGGCATTCTAGAGTAATAGCTACATATAAGAGGAAGTAACAATTCTTCTTTTGGCCATACGTTTTCAACCAGATCAAAGATATGGTGAGTTCATGTGAGATTTGTCAGAGAAATACATGTGACTGAGCAGCTTATCCAGAATTATCACAACTCCTTCCAATTCTCTTATAATCATAAAGTCATATATCAATAGATTTCATCAAAGGGTTATCGAGATCTAATGTTAACGACACTATATTAGTAGTGGTGGATCAACTTACCAAGTATGGACATTTTTTATCACTACTTTATCCATTTTTAGCAAATAAGATTGTTCCTTTTCTTGAATCATATTGTTAAGCTCTATGCTGATAAGCATAGTATTTGACCGTGATAAAGTGTTTGTTGGGCTATTTTAGAAGTCTTTAATGAGTAGTGTGGGTACCGAGCTGCATATGAATATTTCATATCTTCTACAAACTAAAAGACAAATTGAAAGGGTCAATCAATACATTAAAACATATTTAAGATGTATGGTAGCACCGAAACTAAATTCTTGGGATGATTGGTTAGCATTGGCTAGATGGTGGTGCAATACTACTTATCATCAAACTATTAAGATGACTCCCTCCCAAACTTTATACAGTTTTGCTCTTTCTCAATTGCAATTTAGTGATGAAACACCCATGGAAGCATCTGTTGAAGTTTACTGCAGCAAAGATAACGGATGTCTCAATTCTTAAAGATAAAACTTATTGAAGCAAGAAGTCGGATCCAAAAGCATGCCAATTTAAGAAGATCAGAATATAGCTTTCAATTTGATGGTATGTCTATCAGAAGCTATAACCATATAGATAGACCTCCATTGCTCCACTAAGGAATTTGAAGCTGTCCTTCAAATATTATGGATCATATAAGATCTTAGCTAAAATAGAAGCTGTTGTGTGCAAATTAGATCTGCCAGCATCCAGTTTTTCATGTCTCCTTGTTAAAGGAGAAGATTGATCAGTATCATGTGGCACTCACACAATCACCTTCTTTAGATGACAAGCAAGAAGTGGAAGTAGGTTCCTATAAAATCATCAACTCCCAAATAATCAACCGTGAGGTCCAACGGGTTACACAGTTGTTAGTTCATTGGACCAACCTACTTGAAGAAGGTGCAACTTGGGAGGATGAATCATTCATGAGGTCCCAATTTCCATGAGGACTTGTGTTGAAATCACAAGAATCTAAACCCCAATCTTGATTAATCTGTGTACTGAGTATGTTCAGATGAGGTAAAACTGAAACATGAGATTTAGATGAATGTGATGAGAATCACAGGAAGGAAATAAGGAAGGGAATTCAGACAAGAGAGGAAAGAGGAGAAAGAAATAGAGGAAGAGAGAGAGATGATAGAGAGAGATAAACATTCAGTAGTTCTTTTCCACTATCTTATTAACTACCTCATCAAGTACTCTAACAAACTCTAACTAATAACAAGCTGCAAAAGTTTTTTTTTTGGTAAGTATCAAGCTGCAAAAGTTATTACATGACATGTATACTATCTTTTAATTAGCAGCCAAATGTCTTCTTTGACAGCCGGTTTGATATGATAAAATAGAAATTTCATTTCTTTCTTATGT
Source organism: Nepenthes gracilis (assembly GCA_033239525.1). Classification (NCBI taxonomy): domain Eukaryota; kingdom Viridiplantae; phylum Streptophyta; class Magnoliopsida; order Caryophyllales; family Nepenthaceae; genus Nepenthes; species Nepenthes gracilis. The sequence continues at coordinate 7,711,346 of BSYO01000026.1, read as the reverse complement.
CCAATGGATTTACTATCCCATTATTTGATTTTTTTAATGGTAGGAATAATAATTTTAAAATGAATTGTTAATCCTCTATAACAATGAATAAAAAATATTATCTCCCCATTGGTATTTTTATTCTTGGTTATTAAGTAATAAATATTTTAAAATATATTTTTTATTTACCCTTATTTCAAACTACATTTGTTCAAAATCAAATTCAAATTGAACATGAGTCGGGCTGAAATGAAAATTTATGACTGTTTAGTCAAGTTGAGTCAGACATATTCGTATTCTAAACTGGATCAATTTAGGTTAATACACGTGATGTGTCATGGATTCAAGCTTGAATAGATTAGGGTTGAGTTGTCCTCCGTCGAGTTCCGGTCTCCATTTACTGAGCATTGGGTCATGCACACTACAACTTCAAATAAGAGGTCAGGTGACGGTGGAATATTGTCCCACTATAAACACTTTGACATTCAAGTCAGTAATCGATATTCTGAAATTAGAAGGAGGATGCAAAGGATGCAATAATGATATAAGGAGTGTGTTTGTAAGTGGGAGTGCACTCGTGGGAAGAGTGGCTTTGTAGTTGCTCGTAAGGAATAGCTTCTGTAAGTACTGAGTTCGCTAAAAATCATTAGCAGAGAGAGAGAGCGTTGGGATGCTCAAGAATCTGAAAGCTTTGTAATTACTTGAGAGCTTTTGTGGGCAAGAGAAGGTGTGATTCAAAGCGTTAGCTTCTAAGGCCTTTTATAGCCATGGTCATGGGATGCCTTTCTTATGCAGAGGGGTTTGATGCTCGTGCTCTATTGGGGATTGTTGCCTTTCCTACGTAGGCGTAAGCGCCTTTCTGACGGTAATGGTCAAAAAGGCTGATCTCCTTATGCATTTTGTAACTATTAGGATTTCCAATAGATCGTACGTAGATTATGGCGTCTTCCTCCCGAAATGTGCTTTGATTCTGGAGGTGACCATTATAGTGAATCTTGCTTTCTTTGGAGATGCAAAAAATTTGGATAGACGATCGTTGTAAGTGGGAGTGCACTTGTGGGAAGAGTGGCTTTGTAGTTTCTCGTAAGGAATAGCTTCTCTAAGTACTGAGTTTGTTGAAAATCAGTGGCAGGGAGAGAGAGCGTTGGGATGCTCAAGAATCTGAAAGCTTTGTAATTACTGGAGGGCTTTTGTGAGTAAGAGAAGGTGTGATTCAAAGTGTTAGCTTCCATGGCCTTTTATAGCCATGGCCATGGGATGTCTTTTTTATGTAGAGGGGTTTGATCCTCGCGCTCTGTTGGGGATTGTTGCCTTTACTACGTAGGCGTAAGTGCCTTTCTGGCTGTAATGGTCAAAAAGGATGATCTCATTCCTTATACTTTTTGTAACTGTTAGGATTTTTAACAGATCGTACGTAGATTGTGGTGCCTTCCTCCCAAAATATGCTTTGATTCTAGAGATGACCGTTTCAGTGAATCTTGCTTTCTTTGGAGATGTGAAAAATTTGGACAGACGATCGTTGTAAGTGGGAGTACACTCGTGGGAAGAGTGGCTTTGTAGTTGCTCGTAAGGAATAGGTTCTATAACTATCAAGTTCGCTGAAAATTGGTAGGAGAGAGAGAGCGTTGGGATGCTCAAAAATCTGAAAGCTTTGTAATTACTTGAGAGCTTTTGTGGGCAAGAGAAGGTGTGATTCAAAGCGTTAGCTTCCATAGCCTTCTATGGTTATGGCCATGGGATGCCTTTCTTATGCAGAGAGGCTTGATACTCGCGCTCTGTTGGGGATTGTTGCCTTTCCTGTGTAGGCGTAAGTGCCTTTTTGGATGTAATGGTTGAAGAGGTTGATCTCCTTCCTTATGTGTTTTGTAACCATTAGGATTTCTAACAGACCGTACGTAGATTCTGGCTCCTTTTTCCCGAAATGTGCTTTGATTCTGGAGGTGACCATTGCAATGAATCTTGCTTTCTTTGGAGATGCAAAAAATTTGGACAGACGATCATTATAGCTCGAAGATAGACACGTGGACCAATCTTGACATGGGCTGCGTGCGTCCTAAGCCTCAATTAGTCTACTGGCCACTTCTCCAGTCAACGAAAACATTGAGCATCTTGGGTTCTGTTGGGCTATCCTGATCTTAGGCCTCTGTCGGCTCACTTGATCTTTGTCTGGTTACGGCAACGTTGACCGTCCAGGCAGAAATGGGCCGTTGGGATTTTGAGTCATTTCCTCCTTTGTGGGCCAACCCGTTACTGGCGTCCCCATCACTAATCCCCTATGCTAGTAGTCTAGGACCCTGACCTCTAGTATGTTTACGATGGAACATGCTAGGTTGGGTAAATGTCTGGGATAGTTTGATGAGAAAACTAGTAGTGGCTTTTGATCTGTTGGTCGCGTTGCTTGTGACTGTTGATTATAACGCCAAGATCCGAAGTACTGAGCTATAGGAAGCGTTGACCGGATTCGTTGATCGCCCCGGCAAGAATCTGGAGAACTTGGTGGGAAGATGAGCGTTGACCAGATTCGTTGACCGTACTGGTAATAATTTGGAGAACTGAGCAGAAAGAGAAGTATTAACCAAATTCGTTGACCATCCTGGTAAGAATCTGGAGAACTGGTGGAATTGAATTGACGCGCCATCATGCCGTCGGACTGTTAGTCAAAAAGTTTGCCACATGTCAATCATGCAGTGAATTTACGATCCCAGTAATTAATTCCCCAGAAGATTTGATTGCGTCCTCTCCGGAAGCAACACATGTCTGTAATGATGGGCACACCTTTCAATGCGTTGTCTTACTCCGACAGCTACGTGCCTTTATAAAATCTGTCAGTCCGTTCAAATTTCTCACACTTTCCTTCACTGAAAATTCTAAGTCTTTGCTGCTCTTTTTGCTTCCATTCCCATGGCTCCTTCAGTTAGCAAGATTGCCTCTGTGCTTACCCAAGATGATGTCAAGACGTACGTTCAGTATAATATCCCATGCTTTGTCATTTTTACCGTTCATGGCAGGCACGATTGGGCCTGCTCTCCTCCTTTCGGCTTCATCACCGTTTATGAGGCTCACCTGTTGAGTGGGTTGCGCATCCCAGTTCTTGAGGAGTTGCATCGTATTTTCATGGCCTTCCAGGTTCCGATCACACGATTTCACGTGAATGCCGTTCGTTACCTTTGTTCCTTGTGCATATTTTTTCACCTTCATTCGCGGATGCTTTCAGTCGAGGCCGTCAGGGTGATTTTCAGGTTCACCCAGAGTGGAGGATGGATTTCTCTTTCTCTTTGGGAGCTAAGCATTAGCAGTGCCATTTACGATTCGTTGAAGAACTCGAAGGATATGTTTTTTTTGTTAAGGTAACAGATGATTGCCCGATGTCCAGGGAGTGGGGTAAAGTTCCCCGATCCTTCTCTAGGCAACATTTTGAGGAGGAGGTGGCTACTGTGGCCCCTTTGCTGGAGCTAGTGAAGAAATTCCTCGACGAGTTTACGAGGGACCACTTGGTGTCTCGTGAGGAAGCCAGGAAGGCTCGTTGGGGACCTCCTTCTCCAGTCCAAAGGATCAAATCTCTACTGTCGATGGCCTCATAGTGCAAGAGGAAAGCTAGCGCTCTTGCCATTTATGCGGCTGATGCACCTTTCACTGGGGATGCTCCTTGCAGTCCAAGACAAAAGAGGACTGCAACAATAGAACCTTCTTTGTTATCCTCCATAGAGCCGGACTACATAACAGCCGGACGACTCGTTGGAGCCGAAGAGCGCTTTGGTGTTAAGGCTGTTGTGGATGAGTATGAGGCCATGCTGCGAGCTGCTACGAGTCGCACTGTCGCTGCGCTATCGCAGCCAGATGACTTGGCAGCGCCAATCGTGCCGATGGAGCTCCCACTTGGAGTTTCCAAAATGGAGCTAACTGATGAGCCGCTAGCTGAGCCGGACGCCTGCCATGGAGCCATCTGCGGTGCCAGATGAGCCAACTGCCAGAGAGCTTTCTAAGGTGGCGGACATCAGTGCTGAGTAGGCGGAGGAGATTGCTAGTGAGGCTTTTGCGGAACAGGCTCAGGAGGAGCCCACCCCAGGTCCCTCTTTAGCAGGTTCTTCTTGGAGGTTACAGAGACAGCCAAGAAGGGAATGAAGAGTCTTTGTGGTAACCTTTCAAAGCTCTCCTTTTCGTTCTCCTGAGTCGTAGCTGCGTAACTTCTTTAACCTTTTGCAGGAGGTGTAGATTTTGTTCGTGGTGTGTAAGGGCCTACGCCAGGGAGATGTCGTAATTGGCAACCACGACAAGGAGATCATTGAGATAGAGGGGGAGATGGACTAGCTGGACGCCCAGGTTCAACAGCACCAAGAAGGAAAAGCTGCACTTGTGCGGGAGTTGCTAGAGCTTAGGGCGCAATCAGCAAGCCATTAGGAGAGATCTTCTCAGGCAGAGGAAAGAGCTTCTCAGGCGAAGAGCCTTAAGGCGGAGCTTAGAGTGAAAGTCGTGAAATTAGAGAATGAGCTCGCCACCCGTTTGCATCCTCAGGAGGTCACTCAGGTGCTGTGGACCAGGCTTTGGGAAGGCATCCGAATTAGTCACCACATTGCCAGGATCATGGATCCCAATTTTCCAACCGACATCTTTGACCCTGCTAACCATGGTGCACAGTTGCGTGAGGATCTTGTTGATTTTGCACGAGGCGACGAAGAGCCTCTCCTTGCACTCTCCTGGGAGTTCTGCTTCTTAGTTGTACACTTGTATTTTTGGTTTCAATCTGTTCTTATATATTTGAGTATATTAATGAGAAAAGGTATTCTTGCAACAGTTTAGTCTCTTGGCCTTGCTATTCCTTTCCTTGTTTACTACTTGATGTATATGTCGATCGGTCAACTTATCAAGTGGCCTATGGGCCGATCAACCCGGAGCATTGACCGTCAAGGTCTTGTTGCTCGAAGATGGGTCCTTGGCTCTCATGGAATTGCTTTTGTACATGAGTTTGCCTAGTGATTTGTGCTCCCATAATGCATGGCGCTTCCTAGACTCTAGGCTACCAGCTTTTGGATGGAGTACTTTTCTCCTACTTTGTTGACCGTCGCAGACTGACCACGCTATCTCTTACTAGAGAAGGCTGTCACATGTGATGTTTAAGCCCCCTAAGGTTTAGAATTAGATCGCAAATGGGTCACTTGGATGATCAAAATTTTATTCGACCACTTACTAGCCACATGGATAACTAGAGTTTAGTTAGACCGCTTACGGGCCACATGGATGACCACGATTTAATTCGACCGCTTACAGCTGCCTAGATGACCAGGTTTAATTCAAATGTGTAAAAATCTGTCTAACTTAGGGGCGGTCTAGATCATTTATTTCGTATATCTTGCAAGCAAGCATTCGCATGGAAAAAAAAAAGAAAAGCATGACATAATGTAAATGAGAAAAGAAATTTTCTTTTATTAATCATGATAAATGTTACAAGCACACTTCATGTCATACAGATGACCTACCTGGGTCTTCACTAGTAGTATCGCTTTAGATGGACTGCGTTTCACGTCTATGGGACAAACTTGTCGTTTTGGGTTTGGAGCTTGTATGCTTCGTTTCGCAAGACGGCTGAGACTAAGAATGGGCCTTCCTAATTTGGGGAAAGCTTGTTCCGGTTGGTTGTCTTGCCTATACCCTCTATGCATCGTAAGACCAGGTCTCCAGTTTCGAATTGCTACGCTTTTATTTTCTTGTTGCAATAGTGGGGGACTTGTTGATGGTAGGCTGCTATCCGCATTCTGACTGCGTCGCGGGCCTCCTCCAGTAAATCCAGGCGTTCCTTGATTTTCTGGGTGTTCCTGAGTGGATCAAATGCTTATACCTTGAGGCTTGGGAGCCCGATCTCAACCGGTATTACTGTCTCAGTCCCGTAGCAGAGATTAAAGGGTGTCTCACGAGTTGGTTCCTTTGGAGTTGTCCGGTATGACCATAGGGCGGAGGGTAGCTCGTTGACCTAGGAGCCCCCTGCATCCTCCGGTTGGTCTTCAGACCGTGGAGTAGTATACGGTTGGTGAGTTTAACCTATCCGTTTGCTTGGAAGTAGGCTACTGAAGTGTGGACCAATCTGATACCTAAACTGGTGTAATACTTGGTAAAGAGTTTTCTTGAGAATTGGATTTCGTTGTCTGTCACGATGACCTCAGGAACTGTAAATCTGCTCACGATGCTTTGGCGGATGAATTCTAGGGCATTGTGCTTAGTAATCTTGGCCAGCGGGGCAGCTTCAACCCATTTGGTGAAATAGTCTATACTCGTGATAATGAACTTCCTTTGCTTAGTGATGATAGGAAATGGGCTGAGAATGTCGAGCTCCCATTGTACAAAAGGCCAAGGAGCTTGGAGAGATCTCAGCTCCGCAGGCGGCTGGTGGTGAACAATACCGTGGAGTTGATAATTTTCACATTTCTTTACGAACTCTAGGGTATCCTTCCTTATCGTTGGCTAGTAATATCCCTGACGCATGACTTTGAAGGCGAGATTCTTGCCACCAATGTGCAATTCACATATCCCAAGGTGGACTTCGCTCAAGGTGTAGTTGACCTCCTCAGGAGTAAGACACTAGAGGTACGGAGTGGAGTATTCATGGTGATATAGCCGTCTGTCTACTATGGTGTACCAGCCGGCTGTCTACTTGATCTGCTTGGCTTCGTCCGCGGTATCCAGCAGTGCTCCATCAGCCAGATATCTCTAGCAAGGTGTTGTCCAGTTTTCAGAGTCAGAGACTTGCATCGCTTCCTGTTCCTTTATACTGGGAGTGCTCAAGACTCCCTCATGTCCCTCGAGTGCTGTTATAGGTTGTTGGCTGCCACTGCTCTAGCAAGTTAGTCGGCCTTCTAGTTCTCAGTTCTAGGGACATGGACCAGACTTAGCTTGTTAAACCTTCAGATGGTGTCCTTTGCTTTAACCAAGTATTTGGCCCAAGAGAATGTTGCACGCCTCGAAACTTCTATTGATCTAGTTAACGACAAGCTCTGAGTCGCTGTGGACGGTTAGTTACCTAACTGAGCACTCTTTGGCTGGTCGTAATCTGGCTAATAGAGTTTCGTATTCGGCAACATTGTTGGTGGCTGAAAAATCGAGTTTAGAGGAGTACTTCACCTCAAACCTACCTGGGGGTCCTTAGGACCACTTCGGCACCGTTGCTTGAGCTGATAGACAATCCATCCAAGTTGAGGACCCATTCTAGCTCTTCTAGGTGGTGATCTGTGTCCTCACTGGGGTGTTCATCGACGATCGGGGTCGTGGTCTCAACAATAAAGTTTGCTAGGGCTTTTCCATTGATGGTTGGCCTAGGCTGGAATTCGATGTCAAACTCTCCCAACTCGATGGCCTATTTAACTAGCCGATTGGATACCTCGGGCTTCTGGAGGATACCTTTTAGTAGTTGGTCAATCGGAACGATCATGGGATGAGCCTAGAGGTAGGGTTTCAACTTTTGGGTTGAGAAGACAAGTACCAAAGCAAGCTTATCAGCGTGCAGGTAGTGTATCTTTATGCCGATCAACGTTTTGCTCATATAGTAGACCGGCCACTGAGTTCGAAGTCTTGGTGTATAAGAACAGAGATGAGAGCCATATTTTTTACTGCCAAATAGAGGTACAGTTCTTCTCCATCCCTAGGTGACATTAGCAACGGTGGACTGGCCAAGTGTTGCTTTAACTCATCGAAGGCTGCTTAGCACTCTACAGTCCATTAGAAATCGTTTGCTTTAGTCCCCCTCAGAACTTTAAAGAAAGGCTGATACTTGTCCACCAACTTTGCCAAGAAGCAGGACAATGCTGCCAATCGTCCGGTTAGCCTCTAGACATCTTTGATGCTCCGTAGCAGAAACATATCTGTGAGAGCTTTGATCTTTTATGGGTTTTCTTCGATTTCTCGCTAAAAAACGATGAAACTCAGGAACTTTCCCGAGGACACACTTTGAAGGATTCAATTTTATCTGGTGAGTGTGGAGTACCTCGAAGGACTCAGTCAGATCGTGAATATGGTCGTTGGTGGTCTTACTCTTAACGAGCATGTCATTGACATACACCTCTATATTGCGGTTGATCTGCTTCTCAAACATCTTGTTTACAAGCTTTTGATAAGCGGCACTTACGTTTTTTAGACTGAAAAGCATGACCTTATAATAGTATGTACCTTAGTCGGTCATGAACGAGGTGTTCTCCTTATCCTCTAGGCTCATCCGGATTTGGTTGTAGCCTAAGTACACGTCCATGAAGCTCAGCAGCTAGTGTCCAGAAGTCGAGTCCACCAACAAGTTGATCCTAGGTAAAGGAAAGTTGTCGTTTGGGCAGGCTTTATTGACATCTATGAAATTGACGTACATCCACCATTTTCTATTGCTTTTCTTTACCAGGACGATGTTGGAGAGCCAATCCGGGTACTGGACATCTTTGATGAAGTTGGCGTTCAGCAGCTTCTTCACTTCTTCTTGGATGTCTATGAGCTTCTCTACGGAGTGGTTTCTTCACTTCTGCCTGACAGACTTACGGTTGGGATCGAGACCTAACTTGTAGACCATTACTCTGACCTGGATCCCAGGTATGTCAACCAGTGTCTACGCGAAGATATCAACATTTTGTTTCAGGAACGCTATCAACTCGTCACGCAGGGTTCCGGCGAGTGAGCCCCTGATTTGCACACACCTCTTCGGGTTCTCCAGATTCAGTGATATTAGGTTGGTTGCCTTACCGGGTTGTGCCTGCTATAAGGTTGCTTCGTCTTGATGGTCCAGTTCTTTTGTAGGTCGTCCGCTACTGCTTGGTGCAATTTAGGACATGTAATATGTCCGACCAGTTACTTGGTTACCTAGCATTTCACCGATACCGCATGCTATTAAAAACTTTATTTTTAAATGCGGTATTGAGGTGACGGCTCTGAACACTGCTAGGCATGGCCGGTCTAAGATAGCATTGTATATGGAAGGCAGGTTAATGACTAAGAATGTGAGTGTATGACTCGCCATTCTGGGGTATGTGCCTAGGGTGACGTCCAACTGTATTGTTCCTTGGACAGCCATAGGCTCATTGTCTAGGCCATACAGTGGCCCTTTGGCAAGTTTCATTTGATTCTTTTTAAGTCTGAGTTTAAAGAAGGTATCGAGATAAAGTATATTCCTAGAGTTTCCATTATCGATAAAAATTTATTTCAATTGGTAGTCTATGGTACCATCTGAAACGAGTGTAGATACAATAAGGGGATAGCGTATGGAAAAGTTCCATGATTCATGTCACTATCACTAAAGCTAATGACATTTTCTTCCACTTTTTGCTTCTTCCGTCCAGCTTGCCACTCTTTGTGGTCTGCTAGGGTCTTGGCCGGTCGGGTTATGATTATGTTGACCACTCCAACCACAACCCGGTTCCGTGGCTGGAACGGATCTAGTTCTTCCTTGCTTGACCACTCCATCGAAATTCTGCCTAGGATTCCTAACGAACCCGGTGAGATGGCCCATCCAGATGAGCTCCTCAATCTCCCGTTGGAGTGTCTTGTAATCCTCCGTAATGTGTCTTGGAGATCGATGAAAATTACAGTACTTAACTGGATTTCCTCCCTTCGTGTTTTTCAGTGGCGTTAGCCACTTGAGAAACTTCTCCCCACGGATCTGCATGAGGATATTGGACCATGTGTCGGTCAAAGGAGTCAGGTTGACTGGCATGTACTCCTTACGGTCCAGTGGTCCGGTCCTGTGCTACTTCCGGTGAGAATTGTCGTCGCCACCATTCTTCATCTTTCCCTTGGCCAGGAAAGAACGAGGCTGGTTGATCCTCTTAGAACATTTCACCTCGTTGGCCTCTTGGCAACTAGGTAAAGCCCTGGTGATGGACTTTGCTTCTCGAAAAGTTTGCTGGTTCTTGTAGGCCGGGTGTCCGAATAATTACCATGCGTCAACGCAGAATGAAACTATCAAGCTTTATCTTCTTGGTGAGTTCGGAATCCTTCTTGCCTCTGCTGCAAAGTGCTCCAGGAACTTCCTCGGGTTCTCTCCCTGCCTCTACTTGATGTGGGAGAGATGCCACGGTTGTTTCTCTTCTCGATGGCTAGAAGCATACTGAGTCAAGAAGATATCAGTGAGCCCACAAAAGCTCCGGATTGAGTTCGATGGGAGTCGGTAGAACCAGATCCGGGAGTCTCCTTTCAATGTGAGAGGGAAGAACTGGCACATTACCGAATCCTCCAAACTCTGGAGACTCAAATGGGTGCAGAAGTGATCCAGATGATCCATGGGATCAACGTTCCCATCGTAAGAATCTAGTGCTGGCATTTTAAACTTGGTCGGTAATGAATGGTTTAAGATCTTAGCTGTGAAGAGAGATCTCTCTAGATCAGCGGTGTGTTCGTTGTCATCTTTAAATACGCGGTTCTAGATCTTATCGACTTTTGCCTCCACTCGGGAGGTGTTCTTTGATCTCTTGGAGTTAAGGTATGTCCTCAACTCCATTTTTTCAACAATGTGGCTTGTAGTTGGCCTGCTACTACTACTGGTGGAGCGGAAGATCCTAGAGGCTCCGTCCTAAGCTTGAGGTTAAGGCTTGTCCCGAAAATATTGGAGGTTTCTCCTCTCTGGACTCTCATTTGAAGTCCTGTTGCCTCAGCTTCCTTCAACCCTTAGACAGCTCTGGGCATTGGAGGATTTCAAAGATGAGAGTTGTCCAACCTCGTAACCTTCTTGGCCGGTTTCTTCTTCCTTCGGCCTTCTCTCCTAGAAACTGGCACAAGAACTGAGGGGGCGGAGCCCCCTGCTTTTTTCTCTCTGGTAGATGCAAAGTATCTAGAGCATTTTGGACATATTGGTCATCTAATCAGCCAGGTTTTAAAAAATGGTGTGGGTGCCCCTCTGACAAAGTTACCAGCAGAGTGGTCCTGGTCAGAGGAGGCAGCATCTTTAGCGGGAATGCTAACTTGGGCTTTGGTGTTCACTATTTTGATTGATGGTACTGTCTTTGAAAACGAGAGTGGTTGTGAAGATAAAAGTGGTTGGCTTTTTGTTAGGTTCCCACAAACAGTGCCAATGATACATCATAGATTCAAGTTTGAATAGATTCGGGTCGAGTAGTCCGTCGGGTTTTGGTCTCCATTCACTGAGTTTTGAATCCTACACACCATAACTTCAAATAAGAAATCAGATGACGGTGGAATATTGTCCCATCGTAAACACTCTGTTGCTCAAGTTAGTAATCGACTTTCTGAAATTAGAAGGAGGATGCAAAGGATGCAACAATAATATAAGGAGTATGTTTGTAAGTGGGAGTGCATTCGTGGGAAGAGTGGCTTTGTAGTTGCTTGTGAGGAATAGCTTCTCTAAGTATTGAGTTTACTGGGAACTAGTAGCAGAGAGAGAGAGAGCGTTGGGATGTTTGAGAATCGAGAACTTTCTGTGAGGTTTGTAATTGCTTGATAGCTTTTGTGGGCAAGAGAAAGCGTAATTTAAATCGTTAGCTTCCATGGCCTTTTATAGCTATGGCCACGGGATGCCTTCATTATACAGAGAGGCTTGATGCCCGCCTCTGTTGGGGATTGTTGCCTTTCCTGCGTAGGCGTGAATGCCTTTTTGTCTGTAATGGTCAAAGAGACTAATCTCCTTTCTGAAAAAAGGAGGGAGGGGAGGAAAGGAGACTAATCTCCTTTCTTTTGCATTTTGTAACCATTAGGGTTTTCAATAGATCGTGTGTAGAGTCTGGAGGTGAACGTTATAGTAAATCTTGCCTTCTTTGGTGATGCGAGAAATTTGGGCAGACGACGGTTGTGGCACAAAGATGGACACGTAGGCCGATCTGGACATGGGCCGCGCGTGCATCCTGGGCCTCAGACGGTCTACTGGCCACTTATCCGGTCAATGGAAGCGTTGACCATCCTGGGCTCTGATGGGCTGTCTTGATCTTGGGCCTTTGTTGGTCCACTCGATCTTCGTCCGGTCAACGACAACATTGACCGTCCAGGCAGAAATGGGCCGTTGAGGTTTTGGGCCGTCCACGCAAAAATGGGCCACTGAGATTTTGGGCTGTTTCCTCCTTTGTGGGCCAACCCATTACTGGCGTCCCCATCAACACGGATCTTTTTTGGTTTTAAGTGTTTTTTAAAAAAATTCATAGGTTCATAAAAAATAATTAAAAATATAAAATATTTCAAAAAGTATTATACATAGATTAAAATATTATCAAAATATATATTTAAATAAATAATTTTTATATAAAATTTATTAATAACATGAATATATAATTTATTAAAATGATTTCTTAAATTTAGTATTTATTTGAAACAAAAAAAATATATAATATGAGCTAGATTAATCGAAATCGGTTACTTTTATCCATAATCATACCTTACCTAGGAATTAATGGGGCCTATCTTCTTCACCGTATTCATCTATAGTACTAATATACCTTCATTAAATTTTAGATTGATAAAATCAGTCGATCAAGTAATTTGATTTTGATTTGGTCGACCTAAACCTTTTAGTATATATATTAGAATATTATTTCTTTAGATAAAGATAAAAAAGTTATTTTAGATTAATTTCTTAGTCATTTCTCTTATTATTACATATCATATAATAGAAAAATAATTCCTAATTTAAATTAACTATTTCAAAATAACTAACCAAATAAAAAAATATTAATCATAAACTCTATTATCATCTTATTCTACTTACTAAAAATAGTTATCATATATTTAACTTATTGTATTCTAATAGCCAAATATAGTTTGTCTGATTTCCTTACCCAATTTATTGACTTGATTTCTAAAGCTTACTTTAGCTCAACCTGCTAAGTTTGAGCAAAGATTTTTACGTAAAATATATCAACACATCATTGCTCATTGCAAACATGTAATACTTCATGGTATTTATCATTGACATTTCATGCATAACACACTAGTTTTTCTATATTATGATTGTATCCATATTGTTGGGATTAGATAAAATGGGCTGGGTCTAAATTCTCAAAACCTAAAACAGGAAAGTTTAAATTGGCAGGCGTAATCTAAAAGGATGACTCCATTACCTAAACCCGACAGCCTAGTGAGATTACCTAACTCGAGATTTGTAACGTCCCACGTCTTTATTTTCATCATTTCCCATTAACATAATTATTTATTGTGATACATATATATAAATATATACAGAATCTATACAATTGCCACGTTACTAGTGACTCCAATATGATGACTCCAATACAATTGCCACACCTTTAGAAATACGATGTCGCATCTCGTGAATGAAAGATACTTGCTAAAAAATAAAATTTAATAAATTTCACAAATATATGAGGAAGTTGTGACGTCCCACGTCCCCATTTATACTTAATGATATGTCATATTATATATAAGTCCATAAAATATATAATCATTATACACATGATCCATATGATTATCATATTAAGTGGCTCTAACCCTATATGTATTGAATATGACATCAGATTCTTCAGATATGCTACTAGATATCAAAATTATTACTATAAAAAAAATCTGTGGAAGTATAAATAATGACTATAATATTTTACAGAAACATAACTAAATGATTAATACCAACATTGTATTTATTTAATTATTACAAGATAGAGTACATAATTTTCTGATATCAAATTAAGCATACATCTATTGAGTTACATTAAAATTTATCATCACTTGAGCATAGCTTCTAACTTCAATCCTGCTCACTAGATACCAACTCGTGCTTGCCAGTGAAGGGCTAGAAAAAATAGTAAGAAAAGGAGCTAAATACTCAGTAAGGTATATATAACAAAGACGTGCTCATTTCTATTTAAAATAGAAATATATTCGTTAGAGGAATAGAAACTATGAACTTTTGTCTTCTTTAACATTTTCTTTTTCTTAATCAATATATAGAATTTTGTTTATCATTATTCTTTTGGGATTAGAGTTAGTAGACCTTACCAATTAACGGAGTAGTCAATCAAAAAAAGATTATATTCAGTCCACACAATCTAATGCCATATCCTCCATAATACAACCCGAGGTGGGTGGTACATACTTATTATATCTCAGTAGATGGGGCCAAAAGCTACCTTTATTCCTTCATGGTGCTAGGGGCAATTTTTTAATTTTCACTGTAATATTTTAAGGTATGCCAGGGAATACTACTTTTTAAAATAAATTTTTAGTCCAATTTCTTGATTCATTTTTCAAAACCTCTTAGGAAAGTTTTTACACTTGTTCTTAATACTTCTCAATTTACTTTACTCTAAAAGAAAATCATCATATTTCTTGAGACTTGCAAAGCTTCCATTAAAATATTTTATAATATTAAACATACGAACCATAAAATGCGATAATTAGTACTAAACCGTAAATAATAAAAGAAATCAAATGCATTGATCAGTTTAGTAACTTTAACTTAAAAATTTTATATATGTTAAAATTTTAAATTTAACATGTGGTGTATTCAGCCAAGTCGGTTGCCGGTTTGTTAGTTGGTTCGGGGCTAGTTTGATTAGTTTTTCTAGCACAATTTCTTGACGATTCAGTTATCGATTCATGGCTGATTTTATGGCCGGTTTAAATATTGGTTAATACTAATTTTTACCACTAAAGTTTATCATTGACAGGTTGGTTTAATGTGCCGGTTCAAGGGTTTAATGATTTTCCATAAGCTGAAAATTTCAGCATATATTGGGCCTGTTTAGCTACTAGTTTAAGACTTAGTTTGGAGGCAAATTTGAGGTTTATAGGTTGATACTTCAATATTATCTTAAGATACTTAGGCTAATATGGCTACCGGTTCAGCCGGTTTAGGACCCGTTTTAAGGCTGGTTTTGTAGCTGTAATTTCAGTATCAGCATGGTTGCTATCGAGTTAATTCGATTACTATTTAGGGCCTGGTTCAGTGGTCAATTGAGGGAATCCTTGGCAACCAATTTACAGGTGGACAATTTACTCTTAATGCATGATAATTTGGCTTGCTCAACTGTCGGTTTAGTCGGTTCAAGGCCCGGTTTGAACTAATTTCCTAAACTGTCAGGTTTAGCATTAGCATGGATACTGGGCTGATTTTGTTACAGATTTGAGGCCCTATTCGATGGCTATTTCAGGTCTAATTTTACAAGTTGATACTTTAACATCACCACAATATACTTAAGCTAATAAGGCTGCTGGATCAGCCGATTTAAGACCCAGTTTAGAGGCTACAACTTTTGTATCAGCATGGATGTTGTAAACTAGATATGTTGCTACTTAGGGGCTCGGTTGTAAGGAATGAATTTCATGAATACAATTAATTTGATAATTTTGATATGAGTTTAGAAATTTAGAATTTCATCCAAGATGCCGCAATATTATAAGAATTTAATCGCTAGACTCGGTTTGTAATCACACAAGTTTCGGTTAGTTAAACTAATATTCTAGTAGAGCCGAAAGCAGCCTAGGAGCTACTGTATCTTCTGAACAATGACATAACCAAAATTTGTAGTCGAAATTTTATACACATAGAAAAATTAGTGGAAGTAGGAAATTAGAGGGGGCCAACCAGCATATATAAATTAAGTTAATTTTATTACACAATTAACAATTAAATTTTAATGCTTATAGAGGAACACATATCAATTCCTCATGATTCAACACTTAGTAAAATTTAGTAGAGGGAAAGGCATTAGTAGGGAAATAGAAGGATGAAGACACAACACTCTAAATCCTCCACTAACATCCCACTAATTTTAATTGAATAAAAAATAATTTACATGGCCAAAAATTGGGAGGGACACACGATACTTTGAAGATAAAAATGCCTATTATTATAACCAAAATTAACCACCAATGAAAAACCAATAAGTGGCTTATGGAGGGAGAAACATATTAGCATTTTGCATGTGTTGAATCACCATAGAGCAGTTGAGAATTTGACTCCAATTGGGTTGGTAACACCAAATTGACAAGAAATGACTCAATATTTTCGGGGACAAATAAAGCTAAAAAAACCATAAAAGAAAAGAGGAAAAAATAGGGGAAAAATTGAGAGAAAAAGCTGACCAAACCGGGAGGAGAAAACAGTGCAGAGAAGGAAGATCTGGCTGTTTGGAGTTAAGGGTTCAAATTTAATTTTACATTAAATCTGGCAAGAACACTGCTGCCTATTTGATTTGTTATTAAATTCATGATATTATCTTCATGTATTGTCATTTCAATACTCAAAATTCATGTCATAACCATGATAGATTAGGCAAAAATCAGAAACATTTCATAAACAGAATATGTTACTTAACTTTGCTACACTTTGCTAATGTTTTAATTTTTACATATTGTATTTGATCGATTCATCTCATAAAATTGATAGTATAAATACTTTAAGATATTGTCTAAAACATTATAGTTTTGTAGCAAAATTATTCCCCTTAAAACCAGCCGGTTCGATAAAAATAAAGATAACTGGTAGATTGAACCGGTTGGAAATAGAGCAGCTGCTGCCACTGAATTTCAGCTGCTGTTTTTAATGAGTTTTTGGCTGGTTCAATCTCCACAAAAATTAATTATGACACTTTAATGAACCGACAATATGTCATAAAATTTCAACTAAAATCCCTTTTAAAAATCTGATCGGTTCAGCCTATGGAAAGATAACTGCCACTGAATCGGCCAGAATGTATCAGGATGTGGATTTCAACACCAAGATCAATATATAACTTTGAACCAAATAAGAATAAAATTAAAAAATTTATATAAACCGGTCCAAAATTATGAGCTGATTCTGAAAGTGTAAGTGAAATAATTTTTTATGGTAATTTGATCACTAAACCGGACCTAGGTTTAGCAACATATGAGCTAAAATCCTAAAGCCAGAGTGAGTAGCAGAATTAGCTATTGTTATTTGGTTGAACTGATGACCAAATGATTTCTAAACCGGCCCAAATTTGGTGATTACCAAGCTAAACCTCTTAGTAATATTGTGACAAACTACTCATGAAATTGAGTTGATTTGATTACTAAACCTACCCCAAAACCGAACACTACCACTGAATCGGCCGCTGCAATAGTTTGATAGTTTTGCTAGAAATGGGTGAACCGATCAAGAAATAAATAATGAACCGATTATATATGATATGTTAAGATAGTAAACTGATTAAATATCAAGTGAACTGGCTCATCATTGTGTAAACCGGCTGCTGAAAAGAGGAACCAAACCTGTTTCAACCGCCAGTCCAAAATTCAGCATATAATTTTACGTGAATCAGTTTATTTATGATTCTTTAAAATGATAAACCAACCACTTAAGTTTTAAGAAAAACCAGTGGGGCCTAGAGAGAGAAGCTCTCGCTTCTCTCTACGTTTTCAAAACCCGTTTTTGAATTTTGAAATCTGCCTGCGTCCTCTGCGACGCTCCTCTTCTGGCCGGGCGGCGCCGGCGCCGGCCACGGCCGGCCTCCCGGTTGCCTCGCCCGGTTGCCTCCTGCTCTCCTGCTCATCTATTGCTCTCTTCTTTTCGGACCTCTGCCCCCTCTCGCTCATTTTGAGCGGCGATTTAGGGTCTTCCGTCACGCCCCCTTTTGAATCGCGTTTCTCTTTGCATTTACAAATTTCAGTATTGAAATTTGTATGTTTGGTTTTCTCGTCGTTTATTTGGGCTCCCATGCTCGTTTCTGGCTCGTGGTGCTGGCTCTGTGCTATGAGTTGGCTGAGGCAGAGCTTCATCCGGTGTTCCTCCATTTGCGGTGGATTTCTCTTTCTTTGCTTTCGTTGGATTTGTGTTTGACGAACACCCGTGATCGATTTCTGAAGCCTCTCTCTGGCATGCGTTCCTTCCGGTTAGATGGGTTGAGGGGAGCCTGTTTTTAATCTGGTGCGGATGTATGTTTTGTTTGGAGTGTCAAGAAGTGGTTGTGGCCTTGTTCGGACGCTGAAAATCCTTCGATGCGGTGAGTTGTTTGTTGTCTTAGTTGCTATTGTGAGGTGAGTACCTCTGTTTCAATTTGTTGCCGATTTCTTTGGCTGAAGTTGTTGTCGGGACCCTTCACTGGTTTTGGTGCAATCGATCGTCCGGTGTTTTTATTGGACCGGTTATGGCTGTAATTGATCCTTCGGATCCTCTCGCTCGTAGCTCCTTTGGCGTTCATGTGTGGTGATTTGCTTGGTATTCTTCGCCATGGCTGTTGAGGCCGAGAGCCGGTCTCTATTTTCCTTCTGAAGAAATGGTTATGAAGCTTTTGCTCTGTTTTCCTTGCTGGATTCGTCTCGACATTGTTCTCGTGCCCGGTCTGTGGGCTCTCTGCCGGTGATTTCATTCTGTTGGAAGGGTTGGGGAGTGCCCTTTACGATCGGGGTCGGGGATTGATCGGGTGGGATCTTTCAAGAACTGGGTGTGGCTTTGTTTGGTCGACGGTGATCCTTTGGATGCGGTAGACTGCTTCCTCTCGGTTTCAGTGGAACCTTGCGTCTTGTGGCCGAGTTCTTTGGCCGATTTGGGTCGGAGTCGATTTGGCTCTGCGCCCGGTTTGGATTTGTTGAGCAATTCGATTGTGAAATGAGGCCGATTAGAAATCTTGTCTTGGCATTTTGGTTGCCATTTTGATTTTGGTCGATTTGAAGACCGTATTCAATGACGATTTTTTTCGCTGAATTGTGGATGTTAGGACTTGCGGCGAGTTCAATTGTTGACCTATTTTGCGAGTTTTGCTTGATTGATTTGGTAATGAAATTGATGTGGCTGTGTGGCTGGTTGCCCTCTGCTATTATGGCGGGCAAAATGCTGATTTGGGCTTCGGGCCGGTTGGCCTTCTTTGGCAGTGAACAGTGGGCTTCGAGGGAGCCGGGCTGTTTGGGTTCTCGTTGCTCTTGGATGATTTTGGCTGTATTTTTGGCTGGCTATGTGGCTCTAGCGATCCAATAGCAAGTTCTAATGAATTTGTGGACTCTGCATCCATCTTTGATCTTCCATCGAGAATCCTCATCTCTTGATGCATGGGGGCCGTTGGGCATGTATATTAAGTGCTCTTGATGGATTTGGTCCCTGGTCTTGTTGGCGGTGATTCGGCCCTAGGGCCTTTATTTAATTGTGATGTAACAATTTCTCTCGATCATTTGTGTCCTTGGGATGCTCGATCCATGGCAATTGATGATGTGGTTGCTCTGTGTGGGTACCGAACGAAGGCGATCTGCTGTTTGAGCGTGTTGGGTTCCTGCTAATGAGGGATTTAGCAACCGCCTCTGTGGTTGGTGTATCAGCCTTTTTCCTGCTGTTTTTGCGCTGGGCTGGTTGTTGAGCCAGAATGGGCACTCTGTTTAGGGAATGCTCATAGTGATCCCCAAGATGGATGGCTCTTTGGTGCCTTCGGTGGAATACCGGGGCTGCCTCGTTGATGTAAACAGCATTGTTTGCTCTTTGTATGTTGCTGCCGGGCCGATCGGATGTGTTGATCAAATCGTCTCGTAAGCAACTGATTTCGTATCAGCTGATGTATAATGACTTTGTTCATTTTCTACTCTGTTAGATCGCTAATATTAGGGGTTTTTTTGAGGTATACTATGATGTACAAGTTGCTCGGGGTATGCCCTAGCATTTTATATTCTAACTCCAAGTCAAAAAACTTAGAGTTACTACATAATTCTTTTGTAATTTTCTCCCGTTAAATCCAAAATACACACTTACTTACCAAAAAAAAAAAGATAAACCAACCACTTATTTTTTGGATAATAGTGAACCGACTCACATGAAAAAAATTAAAAAAATATTATAAAAGGCATAACCGGTTTATAAACTGCCTTTGTGATTCTTTAATTTTAAGTGAATAATTTTAAGTGAATCAGTTTATTTATGATTCTTTAAAATGATGAACCAACCACTTATTTTATGGATAATGGTGAACCGACTCATATGAAAAAAATTTAAAAAATATTATAAAAAGCATAACCAGTCTATAAACCGCCTTTGTGATCAAATCGACTAAGGAAAATTGAATGGAAATGAACCGGTTGGTGAGCCGGTAAAATTATGGAATTGATGGACCGGAAGTAGAATAATATATTGTCTAAAAATGTAGCCAGCACGTGTAAAAATTTATATAAATTTATTTTTATGATATACTTTATTATGAATTTGTTATGAATATATATGATATGTTATGGATGGGCAGAAGCTAATATGATTTCATGAAAATATAAATTTTTTCTAAGATCAGAAAATTAAGAAGAAGAAGCAAGACTGTGAATAAGAGCTTTTATTACGAAATTTTAAGAAGTAAAGAAATTGAGCAAAGGATTTATTTCAACGGATAGTATTGCCTGGCATGCCTTAAAATTTTATAGTATAAATTGTTGTCCGATAAGTATTGCGATATGATTTAGTCCCTGTCTACCAGGATATAATAGGTATGTACCATCCTATTCTTGGGATATAAATAAAGAGAATAATGTATTAAATTGTGTAGATTGAATACAATCCAAATATTGATTAAACGCTTCGTTAGTTGGTAAAATCTATTAGTCCTGGTTTCTCAAGTTATGTAAGGTAAGAAGTGCTAGCAAGTAAATAATAAAAATGTACCAGAAAAAGAAAGTTGAATGCATCATGAAAATGCTTCTAAATATATATATGTATTTTTGCTTGCATCATGATTCTTATCCCACATTATGATTCATTTTTAGTATAATATGCATGTTCTTACATATATTATTTCTTACTGAATATTTGGCTCATTCTCTTGCTATTTTTCTTACATTCTAGATGCATTGCAAGAATTCATACTTGATGAATAAGAATAAATACAAAAAATTTAGTTTTGCTACACTTAGAATTTTGGTAGCCTGTAATGATGTATAAGTTGTAAATTTTCTAAGTTTTGAAGAATATATTGTGTTATGGTGATGTTAGTATTTTCATAAATATATTGGTTATCTTTTATACTTTCGCAGATTATTTTGTGATGAGATTGGGGTATTTTAGCAGGTATCATTTTTTATCAAGACCCGATACTGTACTCAATAGTACAATATTGGCACTACCTCTAGTGTGGCTTTTCTTGAGGGTCCTTCGTATGATTAGAGAACTTATTACATTAACATAAGCAATAATAAACTAAGTAAATAAGAACGTAGGATGTGACATTGGTTTAGTGACTAATTCGGGTCCAAGTTTACGGGTTGACCGTTCAACATCACCTTAAGATATTTAGGCTAATATGACTGTTAGTTCAGCCAGTATGGGGTTCGATTCTTACCCAGTTTAGAGTCTGCAAATTCAGCATCAGCATGGATGCTATTCTGTTGATTCTATTGTTGTTCAGGAGCTTGGTTCAGGGACCAGTTCAAAGTATTTTTGGCTGCCGGTTCACATGTTGACACTTCAGTCTTAGCACTTGAGGGTTTTGTTGGTTTGCTACAAGTTCAGCCAATTTGGAAGCCAATTCAGCCTATTTTTTCTTCAAACTGCTAAATTTAGCATTAGCATCAGCAATGATGTAGGAGTGGATTTTGCTGCTTATTTAGGGATCCGGTTCAATGGTCCATTCAACCCATTTTCATGGGCTGAATTTATACAATACCAGTAAGGGACTTAGTTGGTTACTAATTTAGGACTGGTTTGGTGGTCGGATGGTGGCCAGTTTAGCTTATTCACAGCAAGGTATTCAACTTCTGATTTTGTTTGAGCTGGTATTCCAGCTTATTTCAATGTTTCATTCCTTATGCAAAAATGATGATATGATAAAAATAATGAGTAATCTAAGTATTGGAGCAATAATATTTAATGAGAATTTACAAAAATTTAGCAACAATTGAAGGAAGAAATTAAAATACACTGTCAAAATTAAGTTTCACTTCTCTTGCTTTTGGTCCATTCTCTTTCTGCTTCCCGATTTTACCTCTGCTCCAACTCCCTTTTTCTTCTTTTTCCCTCTCTTCCTTTACATGTTTCTTATATAATCTGGAGGCATTAAGCTGAGTCATAATATCCTTGCCAGCAACCCATAAACCTTTCAAACGGGTGTCCCAATTTGCTGCTGATTCATCCTTCCATTTTGCTGATTTGTTGCCTTAAGGATGTGCCTTGTGTGGGTGTGTTAATGCTGCCGTGTGGCAGCTTATTTCCTATGCCATGTTGATGTTATATTTTATTGAATTATACGGCAGCTTATTTCCTATGCCATGTTGATGTTATATTTTATTGAATTATATGCTACTGTTCCTGCTAAAGCTGCCGGGTGTTTGGAACAATAATGCTGCCATGTGGCAGCTGAATTTCATGTTGTAATCATCAGCCTTTTGGAAGCAGGAAGCTGCCGTGTATGTTGTCTTTCCTTGTGCCATGTGTGTGTGTATATTTTCTATAGAATAATTGGAAGTGGAGCTGCCATGTGGCAGCTGAATTTCTTATGCTGCTGAAGCCGTGGACCTCTTGCTGAATTTTGTTAATTTCTTTAGCCTCCAAGTGCCATGCTTTTTATCTCCAAAAATTATCTAAATTATCTAAGTGTTGCCGTGAGTATTATTTCTTATTAAATATTTGGAATTTAAGTTGAGGTGGGGCTGCCATGTGGCAGCTGAATTCTTGTGTTGCTGACGTCGCCATGTGCCCTTGTTAAATTCAGCTGAATTTTGTGCTACCAAGTGTGATACAACATGCTGCCGCGTGTGATGTGTTGATTTATATTGAATTTTACTTAATTAATTTGATTTATGCTATATTTAATCAGCCGAGTTGAGTGCGGTTACTAATCGGGTAAAAATTGGTGGCCGAGCTATCTTTTTATCAACCAAAATTTAATTTGGTTGCTATTGAATAAAATTTAGCATCCGAGCTAACTTTTTATTATCCAAAATTAAGTTGGTTGATAATTGGTTGGAATTTCGGTGGCCGAGTTATTCTTTTATTAACCGTAATTAAATTTGCTGTTGATCGAGTCCATCGGATAATTTTTTATGTTATCATTGTATCCCGAGATGAACCTCTAATTTTCAAGTTTATAACATAATCAGTATAATGAATCTTGATTCTTACCGAAATTTTTAGGCTGGTAGAAGTCTCCAAATCCACATATTTTAATTTCAATAGTTTAGTAGTTTTGGGATGTTATACCATTCAATCTAAATTTCTCCATATCATTTGATCTTGATTTTATTTTTGTTTAATTAATTATGATTTGTCTGATCGAAAAATCTCAAACTTTACATAAGTATATATAATATCCATAATATTATGCGAAAATAATACTGAACTAAGATCACCAAAATAGAATATATCATTTCATACTTCTAAAATTTTATATAATTTCAGCACATTAAAATCCTAAAACAGACATTCTAAGCATCAAAGTCCATCGTCATAAGTATAAGAAATTCTCATCTTCACTCCTACTTGTCTAACATCAGCTCATGTGACTCATCTGAAGGTCAATAAAAATTGTAAGAAAATAAGCCAATTATTCAGTAAGGCATAATATATAAAAAGGAATACGCACATTATACTTGAAATATCTCATTAGAGAAAATAGGAGTCATAATATGTACATAAGTATAAATATGAGCAAAAACATTTGCGTGATACATTTCAGAATCTTATTTTGTCATTTCATTTTCTTAGTTAACTAGTCATGTTAAAAAGTACTTATTTTGTAGAGATTAGGACTAGTGGGTATTATCAATTAACGAAGTGGACAATCAAAGAAAGAATTATATATGTTCCCACATAATTTAAGGCCTTTTGATCCTATTTAACACTTGAATGTGGATGGTACTATCTATCACTCGATAGACTGAGCTTAATCGGTTCGGTAAACTTAGTCCAAAAGGCCCAATGAAATTCAGCCCATAAAGCGATCCACACATCCACGCTAATTTACCCATTCATTCTTATCCACAGAAAACAGTTGTAACTTACGAGAGTAATCTATCTATCCACTACCTCCATAAATAATCCTCCGAACCATAAGAAAGGGGGAAAAAAAGAAATCAGATAAGAATAAAGACCACGATTTGTCCCAAAAGACCATCTAAGGAGAGGACCCGGAAGAAATGCTAGAGAGGGAATACACAAGAAGGCCGTCTAGAAAGCCACATTTGAGGAAGTTAGCCCTCCATTCCCAAAAAGACAGGAGAATTTCTAAGGAATCCACCCAATTAAAGCCCCTTCCCTTCCATTTAAGTGACCGGCCATAATGCTCAGACAGACAATCTGCACACCTTCAGTGGGTGTCTCTAAGTCGTCCATCAACAAGGCGCATCCACGCTCAATCCACTGCACATGCATCCTCTATACATCTTTCTATACTGTTGGAAAGATATCTGACTTAAGTGTCAGAAGATTTATTATGGGAGCAATTTCCACCGTCTTCTGACCTCTCGTTTTTAATTGTGTTACACAGGATTCAGGTTCGAGATTATGGAGAGCGGATCCGTGTCAGATCGACCAGCAAAAATATCCGATTTGCGGCTTCCAATTTGTGGATAACCTAAATTTCTGATATGTAACATTGGTGCCGTTTGTGGGAACTTGACCAAAAGGCCTGCTTTATCACCAAAAAACATGAAAACAAAACTGATATTAACACTCTTGCCAAGGAGACTACCACTCCTAGGCCGTTTCACAAATAGCCATAAATGAGACTGGCAGATGCTCTTCATAAAAGAGATCAATACTCAAGTGTACAATACATCTGTTCTAGGCTCTTTGCATCAAACATGCCGATCGTTTTGCACCAACCGGTCATTTTATTCCAACTGGTCATTTCACTTAAAATTATAACTGGCATTTCTCTCTCAAACCACCGGTTGTAAGTCAACCGGTATTTTCTCTCTCATAGAGGAAAGAAAGGGAGAAGCACAGAACTGTGTGAACAGAAAGAAAAAGAGAAAAAAATAGGACGACCATGCATTCCGGCATTTCCTCTCTGAAAATGCCAAATGCGGAAGCATTTTGAAATTTCCCCTCACAGACAGCCGGACACAGATCCATTCCGGTACTCCCTCTCATATAGCAACCGATTTTTCCTATCTGCCTAACTAGAGCCCACAGTGCCATTTCAGCATTTTCTGGCACCTACAAGTCCATTCCGGTGTAAATTCCAAACCGGCTGAAGTGAAATCCACTTCGGATTTTGTTCACTCCAAGAATTCTATTCTGGAATCCCACTTTGGAAATTCCGCAACGAATGACCAACGTTGCCCTGGGGCTCTTTCTTCAATCGCCCATGCTGCAGCTTCAAGAAGAAGAAATGAAGAAAGCACTCGGCCTAGAAAACATATAGGCATAATATTCAAATCCAAGTCAGTTTAACAATCGGATTTCATTCGAGGTAGAAGGCTGAGTGGTAACATCCTTGCCACTCTCAAGATGGTCAGTAACAACGTTGATCACAAAGAGGTTTATGCAGCATCAGAGGACAATCTGCTGTCCAAATCTTCAATCGTGAGCCATTTCGCTAGAGTAATAAGCTTGGCCCGAGGAAACTTTTTTATGGTAAGTAAGTATTTTGGATTATAGGGAGTAAAAATTATAATATCAATGTTTTTCTCCAAGTATTTTGACTTGGAAAAAAACATAAAAGCTAGAGCATACCCCGAGCCAACGGTACAATTGAAAATACCAAAATTTCCCTAAGAGGACAGCGTACAACAAAACAACAAATGTAATCTGAATTTACATTAACCAGACACACACACACGGAGGCAGGCAAGTAAATTTTCGAGCTATTCTTGATTCAAATCAGCGAAGAAGGAAGCCAGGGCATCAAAATACCATCACATGCTTCATTTCAATGCACCAGACGCACCTCGCATATCCAGCAAAAGCAACTGACAAATTCCAAAAGAGTGTTCGGCATCACAGTGCGCTCAACATCACTCTGACACCAAAGAAAGACTACGGTAGTGACCTCTCCTTCCGGAGAAAAGGGATTAGCTACCCTCGGCATGGATTCAGGAATCAAGCATGCAATTGAATACAGCAGGAACTAACAAAGCCGAAAACAACACAAAGGCTCTTCTTGCATTCCTCTTCGATCGCGAAAAAAGGAAGAACAGAATGCCCATAACATCTCTGGCACCACCAAGCCTTCGAATATCCCACTGCAATATCAGCTCCCAATTCAGCAAGACACGAAGCAACAAGAGTGCACATCAAAGACACCGACCGGTATATAGAGATCCCCAAAAGCATTATCATAGGCGGTGCTTATATCAAAGAAACCACGGTACATCCACCCGATTTGCAAATAACCAAAGCAAAAGCCACCACGGTCATATCACGGGAAGGCCATAAAAGCGGCAACCCAAAGTGCATTGCAGGTGAGCGGGTAGCGAAACTTGCATCGAGTAAACCCGGCACCCGGAAGGCCAAGATTACAAATTGGCCCCGCATAGTCCCAACACCATACGGGTAGGGGTCAAACCCCTAAAGCAAACTTCACAACTCTGTCAATTCAGCAAGCAGCAGTGTATCGAACAACAAA
This sequence comes from Nepenthes gracilis, assembly GCA_033239525.1. Lineage (NCBI taxonomy): Eukaryota > Viridiplantae > Streptophyta > Magnoliopsida > Caryophyllales > Nepenthaceae > Nepenthes > Nepenthes gracilis. The sequence goes on along the minus strand of BSYO01000026.1, from coordinate 7,684,965 downwards.
CAGGCACTCTACATCAAAGCAAGATCAACTTGGCGATCAGCCCCATTCTTGCGGTGCAACCGAGCCTAACAACAGCAAACTCCACTTAACCATCGGCAGCCTACGGCCCAGCCAACGGTTAAGTAGTACATCGCGAGCATCGGCACATGGCTCTGACTCGCGCAGAGCACCGTAACGGCAATCTGCAACCCAATCCAGCCAAATATCAACGTTTGAAAACCCACGAGAATAGCATCCCAATTCATCGACAACACCATTTGCGGTGCATCGGGGTCATGGAACTTGTTTTAGCTACAAAGAAAAGGCAACAGAGGCCTCCGCCCGGACATAACCGAACACAACAAGCACGCCTCACAATATTCCAGTACTGCAACAACGGCGGTAAAATCAGCAAACGAGGATCGAAGAGGATGCAAATCGGCGCATCAATCGGGCGGAGGGCAGCCTCCACATCCTGTAACACGGTATCAACTGGACTAACTCCATCGATTAGGCCCAATATCACAACTGCAAAGCATAATCAGCCAAATGCACTGCTGGAGCAGCAGCGAGAATCCAACAAGCAAGTACTATAAATAAGCCACAAGGCCCATTGGTGGTAGAGAGCCATGACCCAACAGCCACGTTTGCCATTAAACAAAGCAACACAATTGCAGACAAATTTTAGGAAAGGGAACGCGGCCTTTCTTGGAGCGATTTATGCCAACGACGATTAGCCGCCACAAGTTCCCATCCATTAATAGCTTTGTCGAGCAAATAGCTCATCCATATACCGTTGGTAATCATCCCGATCCACACCGCCAAAGAATCGGCCCCGCCTTTGGACATTGTTGGACCACCACCACAACCGGGATCCATGGAAGCTTGATCACTAAAGGCTCGGAATTCAAATACGAGCTTCCGAGTAATAGGGGCCGGATCCGGAACAGATCGAATAGCAAGACCCGCATGAACCCCGGGACATGGAACACAAGGCGATGAGCCCTGCAACGCAACCACATCCTCGAAGAAGGTCCCACTGGTGCACCGAAGCCATAGAGCAACATGGCGAGATGATGATCGAGTGGACAGATACCAAAATCATCGGTCATAGGGTCCCCAAGATAAGGACCCGCACATGGCGAAGTGAGCTTCAATCCACGGCCGGGTCACGAGATCATCTTTGCTTCAACCCACGAGCCTCGAGCCCTTTACAGGGCAGCCCGACAGAGGAATAGAACCAACTTCTTGGAATTCAATTGGATGCTTGTTCAATAGACCTTCAACGGCATCTACCGAGAGTATTTGTGGGTGATTCGCGCGATAGACTCGGAGTAGAACCATCGACGCCCGGAATGAGACACACTGGATCGATTCGCACCTCCATCGACCCCAGTACTAATAGGAGGTCGATGAGGAGACTCAGCAGCAAGGTCGCCCACAAACGGAGCCCCTACAACCAATGCGATTGGACGGCATTAGTGTCACCGGGAGCGATCCACAACTATCGTGGATCGGAGGAGCCCCAACCTCGTCGGGAGTAGACCCAGTGCGGCAGAGTGCACATCACGGGGTGCACGAGAAGGATCTGAATCAATTATTTGAGAAGGCATCTTAGATGCCAAACCACAAGCATTAACGATGTGGCGGGCAGGCAGTCAGGGTGTGGTTCAAAACCCCATCCTCCATAGCAATCCCCCGCACACATGAGAGGAAACAACCTCACACACGAGATCCCCGCATCGGGAGATTCATAGCCAACCAAAACACGATCGGTGGGTTTTATGGAGCACCCACCCTCACCAACAGCAGGACCCGGGGCCTTAGGCATGGACTTTAGACTGCTGGGGACAGAATGATATGCAACTTTAACTTCCATCGGCTTAGCGGAAGAGGCAAGACCCGAGAGAATCATGATTTTTGCGGGTTGAGGATCATCCTTTTTCATCTCAACATGGCATTTCAGCCACTTGAACCCGATTCATCATGGCTGTATAGGGATCACACCGGATTGGTTTGCCAATCCTACTAGCAATCCAACTCAAGCCCAATGGAGTCCAATATTCAATTGGAACGTTTGACAGAGAAATCCAAACAGGGAAGGACGAGAGGGATTCCCTATCTAAGGTCAATCCCGGATGCCATCGAGTGAGAACAATAGGGGATTTCTTGAAGGCCCAAGGACCACGTGCCAAACAAACCTCAAGTTGAGACACAGATTCAAATTGGAAAAAGAAGAATCCATCTCCATTAACAGCTACGTGCCGCAAACCTAATCGAGCCCAGATTCTCCTAGATATGGAGTTAACCGCCGAGAAGTGAAGAGGATTTCCAGGGAAGAAGCCCACTAAAGTTGCGCCCCAAAAATCTGAGCCTTGTTGCACAACCTCAGCAGGAGGAGGTAAAGGAGCATCGAAGACAAACCCGGCTGAGGGAGAGAAGAATTTGAGGGAGCCAAAGGAACGGAGACCCTCATCCGCAGCAACTTGTGCCCAAGATTTTGTGTTATCGAAATAAATGCAGGCCGGACGGTGGAATTAGAGGATACCTTTTATTGCAAAATTCTTCGCAGCGACTTAACCTCATCATCCAACCGTGGCGAGCCACTGCATTGCGCTTCAGAGCCAACCGAAAGAGGACAAGGAGGGCCAACCGACGCCAACGGATTGCAAGGGCCAGCATCCAAACCCTTAAGCTTAGTAAGGAACCCAGCATCTGGGCCATTAGGAGTGGCGAGGGAGTTTACGAGGAGAGGCGGAAATTCAAACGCAGCGTTCAGCTCCTTCGATGGCAGAGAAGGGCCGGAGGAACAGTGGGAGTCAGGATCCGAGGACGGAACGAGGGGAGACCCCAGAGGACCGGCCATGGCCGGCGACGGGGCCTCCAGAGCCGAACGGACGGCAAGTTTGAATTTGAAATTCAAAAATTAGAGAGATGATGTCAGAGCGACGATGTCAGAGCTCACCTTAATACAAGTCTAGCTATCACAGGCAACTTGGCCCGAGGCAACAGTAGGACATGTCAGAAGAGGTCACGCTAGGGGTTTCACCTCCATCACTGATCTCTAATACCAGAAAAAAAGGTTCAAAAGAGCCTGTATTTGGCCTCATAGCCGGTTTGACTAAGTCAAACCGGCTTCAACAGGCAACCAACATAAAAAACAAAGAAAAAGGGCAGAGAAGGGAGAAGATCGGTGCGAAGAACGGCAGCAACAGCCATCGCCGGAGAAGGCGATGCCTAGATCTAGAGCCGACAAATCCTTCTCCATCTTTACCCCTTCGATTTGCGCTGCAGAACAAAAGGAAATCATGAACCCTAAGCACGAACACCATAATCACTGCCACCGGAGGAAAACTAGTAAATTGAGGCAGGCGAGGTGGAGAGAGGCATCGACGGCACTCGGCGACGCTGCCGTTGCAGAGATTATCCTCCAGAGCTACTCAGCCGGCCTGATTCACCCCAAGATTTCCTCTCACTCCAGAAGCAGCACAGTAGCTCAAAGAACTCCGAAAATCTCTCGTAAATTACCGTTGGCTTTTTCTCTCACAAATTTCCAATCGGCAATTCCTCTCACAAATTACTGGTCAGCATTTCCTCTCATAAATTGCAAACCGATAATCCCCTCTCACAACTGCCCGGTCACAATTGCAAACTGGTAATCTCCTCTCACAACTGCCCAGTCACAATTGCAAACCGGCAATTCCCCTTACAACCAATCCGGTGCACAAGGCACTCTGGCAGTTTTCACTCAGTGCCACAAAGGCACTTCATCAGTTTTACTCCTTGCCCACAAGAAGCACTGCACCTCGCTCAAATTCCACTCTGTACTTCTCTTTCACACAAATCCGGAGTTCAAAGGCACTCTGCACAGGGGCATTTTGCCATTTTTCTTCTCCCACAAAGACGCCAGATTTTCACGCTGCACATAAGCGGATCATCCCGGCCACAGAACACTCTAGCGCATCAGATTCACTTCGATAGCCCGCTTTCTTGGTAAGACTATCTAGGTCCACTCCGGCACACAAGATATGAACCTCTAAGACACATTTAATCTGCCTAAAGAAACACTCCGGCCAGATTAACTCACTCTAGCAAGATTAATTCATTCTAGCGTTTATATGTATTTTGCTGGTTTGGATGATCAAGCATCCAAACTGGATCCAGAAACATCCCAGTTTGGCATCCCAATTTGACTAAGAATCCAAACTGACAATTAGGCATCCAGCCGATTGAAATCCATTCCGGCACCCACAAGACACTTTGACAGATTACCACTCCAGTCCCCAAACTACTCCGGCTCTACACTTCCTCTCTCACACAGCTGGTCTGGGTCCACTCTGGCGCCAGATACGAACTGCCGGTACCCACATCTAGTTTGCTTGAGAACACTCTGGCCAGATTAAGTCACTCCTGCATTTAACGTGTATTTCGCTCGTTTGGATGATCAAACATCCAAACAGGTGCCAGAAACATCCCCGGTTGGCATCTCGATTTGACTAATTAGGAATCCAAACCGGCATCAGGATCCAGACTGGAATCCAGTTTGACGTTCATTCCAGAATTCAATACAACACACCATTTTGATATTTAACCGGTTCGAAGTTCATTCCGGAATTTGATTTAGCACTCCATTTTGCTGGTTCGATATCTATGATCCGGTCCGGCATGCAGCATCCATTTTTCCAGTTTGGATAATTAGGCATCCAATCGGTTAAAATCCACTCCGGCGCTCAAAAATGGCATTTCGGCGATTATTTTCACTCCGGCCATAAACCAATTCAGTGCACAAGGAGACACTCCTACAGTTTTCATTTAGTGCCACAAAGGCACTACAGTAGCTTTACTCCTTGCCCACAAGCAGGCAGTCCTCACAGAACCATCCTGCCAGCCAGTAGCGCTCCTACACCCCACACAAAATCACTCCGGCTCCCAGGAGTGCTCATCCTCTCTGTTTGAAGGCAATCAAGCACTCCACCTGGAATTTTGGACTTCGTCAGAGATTTGCACTCCAGCAGCAACGCGCCATTCTCAGCCGGCCAAAGTCCACTTCGGTGGCAACGCGTTATTTCAGCCAGTCAAAGTTCACTCCAACATCACTTCAGACAGTCAATGTTCACTCAGGTGGCTTGTCCACTCCGGAAGGCTGCCAACCCCGGACTTCAACCAACTCCGGACTTCAATAAACTCCGGACTTCAATCAACTCTGGATTTTCCCTAGTTGCATGAAGCATTCCGGATTTCAGCATGGATTTTCTCTAGCAGCACGAAGCACTCTGAAAATCTCTTGTAAATTGCCAATTGGCATTTCCCCTCACAATTTGCCGGTTGACATTTCCTCTAACAACAAATCGCACCATGAGCAGCTCACTCCAGCATCAAATTTGTCGTTTTGCTAATCAGACATTCAGCCGGTTGAGATCTACTCTGACCAAAAAGGCATTCCGTAGATTATTTTCACTCCGGTCATAGCCCAATCTGGTGCGCAAAAGGCACTCTTGCTGATTTTCACTCCGATGCACAAGAGTCACTTCAGCCGTATAGCTGTCTAGCGCCAGAAACACCCATTTTGGCATCCAGCCAAATTGCCAATTAGGCATCTAGCCCAATGCGGAAACAACTAGCCAATCGTAATTCTTTGTTTCCCAGCAATTCGATCAGATTCACTTCGACATTTTGTCTCTCATCAAGCGGGTTTAGATTCATTTGGCATTTTGTCTCTCATCAAGTCGGTTTATATCCACTCTGGCATATTACTTCTTTCAACCACCCAGTTTGATATCATTCAATCCGGCTCCCAGAAGTAGAGCATCCAACCTGTGAAAGTCATTCCGCCGATTTTCACTCCGCTAGCAAAAATCACTCCAGAAGTTTGGTCACTGCAGAAGTTTGATCACTTCGGAAGTGTGAGATCCCAAAATCCAATGGCTCAAAGTATTGACCGAAATACGAAATCTAAACCGGCCGCCTTAAGCCTCAATCAAGTTCGGCCTTTCCTTAGTACAAAATAAGTCCGGCTCCACCCTTGTTAAATCAAGTCCGGCCATGTGAAATTACTTGCCAGTTTTGGAAGTGCAGGAGGCCGAAGTAAAATTTGACCGGATTAGAAGAGTTGACCGGATTTGAAGATATTGACCGGAATTGAAGAGTTGACCAGATTTGAAGATATTGACCGGATTGGAAGAGTTGATCGGATTCGAAGAATTGACTGGATTGGAAGAGTTGACCGGATTTGAAAATGTTGACCGAAATTGAAGAGTTGACCCGAATCGAAGATATTGACCGGATTGGAAGAGTTGACCAGATTTGAAGATGTTGATCGGAATTGAAGAGTTGACCGAATTTCTTGAAAGGTTTACAAAAATTGAAGCCGGCACTGCATGAATTTGAACTCGGCTTAAGTAGAAATATAGACCAAAAAAGTTGACTGGATAAACTAATGGTAAACTTTACTATTTAGTTAGAATCTAATTAGGCGGCGACCAAATGGAGTAGGTAAACTAATTTAGTTACTCCCACCTACCGTCTGCAAACAAGTACAGGAGTAAGTTACTTACCTCACTTACCCCACCAAACCCCTCCTCTATAAAAACCCAGCGCCGGTTGGTTGATGTAGTCAGCCAATACAAGCAGAAAGGAGGGAGTGAAGGAGAAACTTCAAAACGGTGATACTGGGCAACTCTCAGGCAAGTGTACCTCGGACGCTGTTTTTGAGTTCATACTTTAAGAATATTGCAAGTGTACCTTGGACGCTGATTTTTAAGTCATGTTTTAAGAATATTGCAAGTATACGAAGGAATCAGTTCTGGATATCTGATTTTAAGATCATGATTTAATGCAAGTATATGCATGTTTCATTGCAAGTATATCTGATTCTGGATAAGTATATGTTATATGTACGATGTTTGTCCTGATCATTGAGTAAAGAAGAATTTTTGTTAACCATTAATGAAAATTAATTGTTCGGTTTTTTCTTGATAAAGAATCAGTTCGGTTTCCCATAATGAAAAAGCACTCTGTCCTTCAGTAAAAAGTACTCCAGATTTATGAGCTTCGACTTTTAAAAAGTACTCCGTCCTTCAGTGAAAAGTACTCCGGATTTATGAAATTTCGGCTTTTAAAAGTACTCCGTCATTTGAATAAAAAGCACTCCGTTCTATTAGCAAAAAGCACTCCATCCTGTTAGTAAAGAAGTATTCCGTCCTGTTAGTGAAAAGCACTCCGGCTTTTGAGCACTCCGGCATTTTAAGAAAAAGAATTTCGGCTTTTTGTACTGAAAATGAATTCCAACTTTATACTGAAAATGAAATCGGCTCCCTTAATGAAAAATGAACTCCGGCCTTAATGTAAAATGAACTCCGACCTTAATATAAAATGAACTCCAGCCTCAATGTAAAATGAACTCTGGCTTTAAAATGAACTCTAGCCTTTGAGAAAATAAGCTCCATCCTCTGAGAAAAAGAACTCCGTCCTTTTGTTGGAAAAAGAACTCCGGCCTTAAAATGAACTCCGGCCTTTGAGAAAATAAGCTCCATCATCTGAGAAAAAGAACTCCGTCCTTTTGTTGGAAAAAGAACTCCGGCCTTAAAATGAACTCCGGTCTTAATGTGAAATGAACTCCGGCTTTTGAGAAAATGAACTACGGCCTTTGAGAAAATAAGCTCCGTCCTCTGAGAAAAAGAACTCCGTCCTTTTGTTGGAAAAAGAACTCCGGCCTTAAAATAAACTCCGGCCTTTGAGAAAATAAGCTCCGTCCTCTAAGAAAAAGAACTCCATCCTTTTGTTGGAAAAAGAACTCCAGCCTTAAAATAAACTCCGACCTTTGAGAAAATAAGCTCCATCCTCTGAGAAAAAAAACTCCGTCCTTTTGTTGGAAAAAGAACTTCGGCCTTAAAATGAACTCCGGTCTTAATGTGAAATGAACTCCGATTTTTAATGAACTCCGTCCCTTGAGTAGAAAGCATTCCGTCCCTTGAGTAGAAAGCATTCCGTCCCTTGAGTAAAAAGCACTCCGTCCCCTTGAGTAAAAAGCATTCCATCCCTTTTGGCGAAAATCACTCCGTCCCTTTGAGCAAAAACTACTCCGTCTGAAAAGCTCTCCGTCCGAATGGTACTCCGTCCGAAAAGCACTCCGTCCAAAAAGCACACCGGCCTCTGTCAAAAAAGAACTTCGGCTTTTTGTACTGAAAATAAAACCGGCTCCCTTAACGAGAAAAGAGCTCCGGCCCTTCCTTGATAAAAATCTAAACGGCCCCAAGTATAATTTGTTTCCGAAAATATGTACCGACCTATACCGAGAAAATTTTCATGTATACTTAAAGATAGCTGAAGATATATTATGCAAGTCTGATTTCAAAAAGGGGTTTTCAATAAAGAAATGGTTTTCATTACAGTTATTTTAGGACCCGGGACTGACTACAATCCGGATAGGTTCTCTGACATGCCTTAGGACTTTTCGGTGATAATTGAGGATAACTCTACCCATTGAGTTATTTATGGTCTGCCCTGCCCTCGGGGCATTACGGACAGGAGAAATTACTGTTACCGGCCTACCTTCGGGTGGCATACCGTACCGATCCCATGAGATGGGATACCCATATGACAGTTACCGGCCTTAGATTGTGTGGAGTGAACACAATCTATTCTTGATTATTCGCCCCCTCAACTAGTAGGGTATACTGGCAAGGTCTGTACCAATATGATACGAAATACCGTTTACTGTTTTACTGATATGTTATGTTATTGTACCAATTACCGAATATGAAGTACTGATGACCGAATATGAAGTACCGATTATCAAATATGAAATACTGTTTACCAATATGATATATACTGTTTACCGTTTATCGTATCGATTACCGATATGTTATGTTACTATTTACCGTTTACTGTACCGATTACCGATTCTGAAGTATAGTACTGTCAAGGTATGTTTTCTCTATTTCTTGGACTGCATTCTGATTAACCGTTCTGTTTATGTATAGTTACATGACCATTCTGCATCATCGTTTTACTACTCATGTGCATGTACATTGCTGGGCCTCGGCTCACTGTTTTATATTTTTTCCCCTACAGATGAAGTTTTAGAGCTTGTACTTGACGAGTTGGAGTGATTAGAGCTTGTCTGAAGGATTATTAAAGACCTCGAAAACTTATTGTGGAGAAATATTATTGTAATGACTTGATGGACTTCTATGGTTAAACATTTTTTACTATGTACTCGGAAATGAATATTTTGAAATGAATATAAATGCTTCCGCGAGTGTTAGAATAACTTCCACTATACTTACTATGATTAAAAGTATATAAGTCCTAGATGACATCTGTGATCCTGTGTTGCGTTTAATTGGTTTAGTTTGGGTTTTCAATTGTGTTATGAATGACGGAATCAAAAAAAAAAATCCGTTCCGTCACAGGAAGATAGTCACTCTGAATGTTTGAGTACTCCGAAAGTTTTGGAATTTCAGAATATGACCACTCTTGAAGTTTATTCATTCCAGAATTCTCATCAGTGTGAAGTTTCAACCCACCCCGGAGGTTTTTTACTCTGGAGATCATCTTAACCCGGAAGATTACTCAGTTTGGATTCTCAGTCTACTTTAGAGGTGTTTTCACTCTGGAATTTCATCTCACTCTAGATTTCAGCCACTCTGAGGGTTTCATTCACTCTGGATTTACCGCACACCAAATTCTACTCTGGAAGATAATCCACACCAGATTTTTAGTTCGGATTTTGTTCATTCATGAATTTTTACTCCGAAAATTCAACTCCAAGAGCATGGCACACCATCTACTTTGAACATCAAGAGGCCCAAAAAAGGTTCAAATTTTAAACCTCGGTTACATCACCGAGCAGCCAAAGAGTGGTCGAACTTTTAAACATCGATTATATCATCGAGTGGCTCAAAAGATGCCGAAATTTTAAACCTCTGTTATATCACCGAGCGGCCTAAAAGAGGTCAAAATTTAAAATTTAGTTACATCACCGAACGACCCAAAAGATGTGTAATTTCAAAACCTCGGTTACATCACTGAGCGGCCCAAAAGTGGTCAAAATTTTAAACCTCGGTTACATCATTGAGCGGCTCAAAAGAGGCTGAAATTTTAAACCTCAGTAATATGACCGAGCGGCCCAGAAGAAGTCGAATTTTAAAATTCGATTACATCACCAAACGACCCAAAAGAGGTCGAATTCCAAAACCTCGGTTACATCACGGAGCGGCCCAAAAAGGATTGAATTCCAAAACCTCAGTTATATCACCGATCGGCCCAAAAAGGTCGAATTTTAAAACCACGGTTATATCACTGAGCTGCCCAAAAGAGATCGAATTTTAAAACTCGATTAAATCACATAACGGCTCAAAAGAAGTCAGATTTTGAAAATCGTATTTTCTAAAGATGGTAAGCCGGCAAAGCCAAACAGATAGCATCCCATCAGAAACATGTAGGGGGTTAAAAATTTCAAGCCACCTGGCATGGGGAGCTAGTGATGGGTTCAGTAAACCCAACCCAAAATGCCCAATGAAATTCAGCCCATAAAGTGATCCATGCATCCACGCTAATTTATCCATTCATTCTTATCTACAAAAAACGGTTGTAACTTACGAAGGTAATTTAACTACCAACTACCTTTATAAATAATCCTTCGAACCAGGAAGAAAGGAAAAAAAAGAAATCGAATAAGAATAAAAACCACGATCTGTCCCAAGAGTCCATCTAAAGATGACCTGGAAGAAATGCTGGAGAGGGAATACACAAGAAGGCCGTCCAGAAAGCCACATTTGAGGAAGTCAGCCTCCCATTCCCAAAAAGACAGGAGAATTTCTAAGGAATTCATCCAATCAAAGCCCCTTCCCTTCTATTCAAGTGACCGGCCTTAATGCTTAGATAGATAATCTGCACACTCTCGGCGGGTGTCTCTAAGTCGTCCATCAACAAGGCGCATCCACGCTCAATCCATCGCACATGCATCCTCTTTTTTTTTTTTTTTTTTGGTAAGTAAGTATTTTGGATTATAGGGAGAAAAAAATTACAAAATTAATGTTTTATCTCCAAGTATCTTGACTTGGATCTAAAACATTTAAAAGCTAGGCATCTGAAAGAGCAAATGGTACATGTTAAAATATCAAAAAAGCCTCTAAGAGGACTACAAGTAACAGATAACAACAAAAGAAGTCTGAAAAGACTCCTAAGCTGACACACAAGCATATGCCAAAGTGCTGCCACCAGCTCACCAAAATAGCCACCCAAAAAAGTGCAGCAGCCGGTCCAGAAACTGAGCCGATTGCCGCACAGCATACACCATCAGGAGCGAGCCAGCAGAAACCAATGCCACACAACTCAACTCCATTCAACTCGCAAAGCTTTCAAAGACAAAGATCAAAATCCAAAGACAACAGCTCTACACATCTTTCTATACTGTTGGAAAGATATCTGATTTGAGCATCGGAGGATTTACGGTGGGAGTAATTCCCACCGTTCCCAGACCTCTCGTTTTTAGTTGTATTGCGTAGAGTTCAGGTTCGAGGCTACGGAGAGCGAATCCGCTTCAAATTGACTAGCAAGAAGATCCGATTTGTGGCCTCCAATCCGTGGGATAATCTGAATTTCTGGTACGCAACAGAGCCATAATCCGCTTTTATAACCCCTGCGGTTCGAATGGGTAATTCTCTGATTTTTATTATAATATCCTAAGGTATATTAGGGAACATTATCCTTTAAATAATTTTTTGGTCTAATTTCTTAATTCTTTTTAAAATCTTTTTAGAAGCTTTGTGCCTCTTCTTAGTTCTTAAATTTTTCTCAACTCCGGGAGAATCGGGAGAAAATAATCATAATTTTTAATATTGTGTAAAGCTTTCCAATCATATTTTCATGAAAAAAGAAACTGAATTTATAATAATTTCAGATTTACAGTAACAAAATTTAGCAATTTCAGATTAAATCTATTTCCCATATTCCAGGTTATAGCAAAAATCAGATTCAGCAAAATCAGATTGAGCAAATTAAAATTTCAATAAAATCAAATTCAGCAAATTAAAATTACTGCAAATCCAGATTCAGCAACTTAGGAGATTATAGCAAAATCAGATTCAGTAAAATCAGATTTACAACACCCCCAATTTCAGATTAAATTCAGCAATATCATTCAGCACCAATTTCCAGATTTAAAATCAGCAAACTATAATGCAGCAATATTATTTCAGCTTAAAAATCAATAAGCATGGTATAACATTGTATAAAAATTGAACAAACATAATCCTGCAAAGCACAAAACAAATTTTTTGCAGAACATAATTCCAGCAAAGCACAGGATAGATTTTCAGTATCAGCAAAATCGAAAATCAGCAATACAACAACTTATACCCGTTTTAAAAAAATATCAGCAGAACGTGCTTCAAAATCAGCAAGCATGGTATAAGATATCTCTAAAAATCAGTAACAGGAAATAATAGCAATAAGATGTCATGACATAGAATTTCTGCGTAAAAATTATGGGAAAATAATTTTCGTGATGTATTGGCTTTAGAATTTTAACGAAAACAAATATTTGAATAATAATACCCAAAGGAATCAGCAAAAATTGACAGCAAAAGAAAAAGAGAGCTTAGAGTGCCATCGCCTTGATCTAATTTACCCAAAATCTTCACCCAAATCAGTTATTGGAATCCTTGGAGTACTTCCTTTCTTCACCTTTCTCTCCCTTCCGATTTTCCCCTCTCTTCTTCTCTCATTATCTGCTGTAGAAAAATGGCTGAAGCTGAAATTTATGTCTAAAAATCTGATCCTAAGTGGCTTTGTTGAGGTAAGGCTGTGGCTCTGCTGAAATAAGGCTGTGGCTTTGCTGAATCACCTCCAACGTGGCTGCCTATGATAATGTGTTGTGTTGTTGAATCTGATGTTGAATTTATCAGACAAAATCTAATGTTGATTTTGCTGAATCATCTTCCAACGTGTTGCTGCCCTGTGCTGTTGCCCTGTACTGCTAGAATTTAGATGAGTGGGCTTGACAGATGGCAGGTTATAACACAATGCAGATTTTAATTTTGTGGTTCAGCACTATAAGCTGATGGAAATTTTCAGCAACCTGGGGTTGATTATAATTCAATTAAATTCTGCAGATATCAGCTCATAATTCAGCATAGATTGCTGATTTTCAGATATTCTACTTATATTCAAAAAGCTAATTATACTTAGCATAATTATAAAATTTGATCCTTACAAGATTCCCATCTACGTCTCCTTGACTGGGTTAGCCCTCCTCGAAGAAATTAGAAATGCCTTGCCACGTGATTGAGACATGTCACAAAGTAGATATAGATGAACGAGTCTCAAGGAGTGTGGCTATATGCATTGGCAAATAGCCTGGGTGCATCGCTGACCCTAGATTGGGCAAACACTGGCCTGGTAAAAGCTGCGTCCACCATCAAGGTGCGACCGAGTGGATACAATGATGACACATCATCCCCAATTTGAGTCACTCTTTTAATCAATGCTTGCCACACACTTGGCCTCGGGCAAGCTAAGCTATTTGTAAAGAGAGGAAGGATTGCCTCATTTGGAACATTCCTGAGCATCTTAAGCATGTATTTTTTTTTTTTTGTAGTGCATAGGGTATCAAATTAAATACTTAGGTTGATTTTTTGTAGAAAATTTATGACGGATCGTATTTTTTTGTCGAAAATCCAGTAGAATTTTGTTTATAATGAAATCAGTCGGAATCCATAAATTCGGATATTAAATTTATAAATATGCATAATTAAGTTATGGGCATTACATATATATGTATGGGTCGGGTATTGGAATAATAATCCCAAAGAAAATTGAACAAAATTAAAAAATAATGGAAGAGAAGGGTATGAATGTACTTGTGTCAACCCGATTTACGATATCTCCAACTAACTCGAAGCCGAAATCAAATATGAGAACCTTCATTTCCTCCTCTCTCTCTCTTCTCTCTCTCCTCTCTTTTCTTTCTCCCGAACACCTTGCGTTTTGCCGTCCTTTTTCTCTCCTTCCCATTACTATTATTATTATTATTATTATTATTATTATTATTATATACATATATAATATACACATATACACATATATACACATATATACATATACACATATATACATATATACATATATATACATATACACATATATACATATATATACATATACACATATATACATATATACATATATACACATATACACATATATACATATATACACATATATATATATATATATATTCCATTTTTCTTTTAATCCCTTAACTTAAATCGATACTTGGGTGACTAAACGGGCATACCTTGGGCGCCGGCCCTACAATTCTAAGTATCCTCCAAAATTTTTATAATATTTAATTAATTTTTATCACATTAAAATTATCCAAAATAATAATAAATAATTCCAATTAAGGCGGATAAAAATTCGGGATATTACATTCTTTCCCACTTATAAAACTTTCGTCCTTAAAATTTAACGAATCTTAAGACTTAACAACAGGGGGATAGACCTTCCAGATTTTTCTTACGGACTCCCAAATCACTTCTTGAAGAGACAATTGTTCTAGAGAACCTTAGCTATTTAAATCATCTTGATCCTCTACATCTAATGCTTTTTTTGCTAAAATTAAGATTGAAATCTCGCTAGAAAATGAATCCCTAGTTTCCCATAATGGTCATACCTAATCATAATCTACTTCCTCGTTACGATAATCTATCCAAATTTAAAGGTAAACCTAATTTTTGACTACCTCTCCAACTTAATACAAAATTTCAAATAAATTAATAGGCTCTCATCTCGAAACCTCTCATGTCTCAAGAATGATCTTTCACTTGGAACCTTAACCTCATTTCAAAATTTCTGAGCTAAGGGCCCACATGTTTACTGTGCTACTCTGATTAACTGTTTATTAGGATACTAATAATCATCTTACAACTCATGTCTACTAATTCATTTAAGACACCTAAGTTTTTCTTACAGTTATAAACCTAAGAAAAATCCTAATGACATCGATACAACGAAAGCAGTGTCCAAAATCTCTAGATTACAATCAACCTAGGTAACGCAATTGAGCAATTACCCAAAAGTCTCGAATTCAAATACTTACCAAACTTACCATCTTGTTGGAATACCAATGAGCCAACTTATACATCCCGGTTGAATCATCTAGATTAACGATAAATGGGCTATCCTAGCCTGCCAACTCCACAATATCCAAGTGGTACCCTTAATTTTTGTTGCGTTATTATCCTCAAAATCGAAATGGTAAGGGTTTCTTATCTCATAATTCCATAACCTTACTATGTAAGAGGCAACTTTTCCTCCTAAAACCAAAGGCAAAGTACCCCATTCGTTTAGATATTAGGAACTACTCGAGATTCACCCTACAATAACTCCTATGATGCACCAAGACATACCCAATCCAAAAATTCTTATCATCTAATTATCGGCAATAATATTCTTCTTGACTTATGGTACATCTCATGAGTATAACCTCTAACAACTTTACTGATCTACACTACCACTTGATCGACCATTCACGACTAACATTGAAACTCACCATTACTATCCTCAAGTAAATCTACCGCTTATATTGTTGCATGACCATATCTTCCTACGAGACTACCTCTTAGTCTATTAGGATCGTTAGATAATAACTATTTCTATAGGCAACACCTATAAATTCTCAAAGTAAGAACCTCAATGGCTAACCCCAAACTATGGGTGAGGTAATTCTGATCATAGGCTTTCCACCCTCTTAACCAAGGGCAACCACTTATACAACTCACGAGGAACATAATCTTAGAGCTTCCTCAAAAGGATCGTACTCTTCTGTAACTTACTAGACCCATTAGGGGTTAATCCAAATAATAAGGTCGAAAACTAATCCTTAATTCATTGAAGACAGCTCTCACATGACCCATTTCGACAGATACTAGTTGTCTCAAGCCAAAGTCTCACGACATTACAATTCTCGAGAAATACTTATCTGATTGCTTTTTAGGGTTTAGCTAAACCCAAGAAAGCCACACACCTTTGAGATATTGATTAATCTTTTCTGAATAAGCAATCACTCCAAACTCTAAGGAATCGCATTCCTACTATCGAAGAAACCATATGTCCAACATAACACTTCGCCCAAATTTACATCCCTTTTATAATTGAGCACACGGTTAACCATCTTTCACAATCCATGATACGATGCTCAAATAGGGTTCATACATCCTAGTGATTTAGAATTCATTAATGAGGCCATCACAAAATTAACCTAATTACGACTAGAAGGTCCAATTCATAAATCCCATGAAAATGCCAATGAACCCACAAAATCCAAATGGCATTATCGGAACTAATAATAGCTATATCTTAATTCTAAAAGTTATCATAAGTATAATTCTTGATTATTCACAATTGACAGCACTACAAATATAAATCGCCCTTAGGAAATATCAAGCCATTGCAATAGATCAAACGAGCCAACTATTTATTTTTCCAATGCCGACTTATCAAACCATTTATCTCAAGAGCAACCAAGTCTTTAGTTGTCCGCAAATAACCTTGTCAATTAATCTTGCTCATCCAAAAGTATTGAAACACCTCACGGCAAGACACTCAGCCAATGCCTCATCAATTTTATTCAGGGTTCCCAAAATTGGTGCCAATCCTGGCACACTCTCCACAGCAACCTCTATTTAACGATCAGAAAATAATTTGGGCTAATCATTTTCTCTAGGAAATATCCTTAAACACTTACACCACCCAACACCTCGGGGACCACAAAAACAACTCTCAAGTGTGGTCTTATATGTTAACTAAACTTGGCTCAAATCCTAATCAAACGATTTGTGAACGAAACAATACTAATTTCATCACCACTCAAACAACGATGCCTCATATTCAAACCTTCCCACCCGATTATAAGGTGTCATATCCTTACTATCATAGCTCACACTAGTATGGCACCTCACTAACCAAATCGTCCTCAAAATAATATCAAACCTTAGCACCATAAGGTAATTAAATAAGCCCAACTAATCATATCTACAGACCCGAAAAAATATTGCAGACCTTGATATAACTATTATAAGGCCTATGATCCCCAGATAAATGAATAAGCTTAGAAAACACCAATAAAATATAGATTCTGGATTCCAAGGTAACACATATATCGAAGCATCAAGATTCAGGAACCTTATCTCCTGCTATGATGAACGACACTTCTACACTTCGTGCTATTATCGCGAAGCTTCGATCCACGACATTAGGCTCCTTTACTGTCCGACCCAGGGAATAAGGGCAACTTCTAATCATGGGGTCGAACTATCAACACTTGAAACATGCTCTAAAAAATCTCACCAAAATAAGACATTCATCCATAAAATATCCATGAACATATCTGACGATATCTCTTTATTATTGAGACCCATGACCCTTTTTCACGTCAATCATCGGAGGTTGACTTCCTCCTACCTGACATGGGGTAACATTACATTATCTTCTTCTGAATATTGGATCACCTCAACATCATCTCAATTCTCATGGTCCACATCTCAACCTCTATAGGATCTGAACTATCCAAAAGTTTAGAGACTTAAGCATTACCAAATCGATTATAAATCGATATCTTTGGATTCATTAACTTTAGAAATTAACTTCAAATTATGGTAACCTTAAGCCATCACTCCCACCTTATCCATCATACTTGATACATCAATCAAACATTCCTCCTTAGTAAATTATTAACCTGAGGACCACAACCTAGAGCCGATCATACCTAAACCTCGAACCGAAATCAATTAACCTAGGTCTCGAATCAATAATGATCAATTCAAGCACCCAATTGGCACCATCAAATTTAAGCCTCAAGGTGCCTCCACACAGCTCCCCCCGATCTCACGGTCGATACTATCATGAGTAAATTCTCGTCTAGGAGCCAATATTAATATCCTTCTGAAATATAAATAACACAGGTTGGGCCACTCTTAGAATACTAATTGGGACGCATAAACTAGACCACCCAACTCATTTTCTAATCCTCACTTAGTTCAAGCCTAAACTAGCCAATCAAGATAACTAGAATTATCAAATCTAGCTTGATCGTCTTATGCTTATATCTACTTATTTTATCAATCTTAATTTATCCTAAATTTTTGCATACGATTTAAATCAAACCTAAGGTACCTCTTTTTCTCTGATACTAACTGTAACAAACCATATTTTTCTGTCAAAAATTCAATAGAATTTTATCCATAATACGAATATCTGCTAATACAAAACCTGTACAATTTTCTATACAAAATAAAATATATCCAATAATTCCAATATTTGACATCAAATAATCAACAACACAAAAAATCACACAGGATCCAATTGTCACATATAACTCATAGTTCCAATATTATGTATCTAAACACAATATCGACTAAAGAAAGATGTCACTAGGTAACTATTACAAACCACAATAACCTGTGAAAGTATAAATAAATCTAAATAACAGCGAAAACTAATCATCTGATCACCAGCTTTATGTACAATATACATTAAGATTCTAATAGAAATATAAATATATATGTATTTTTAATGATATAAATAAAATTACAAATAATGAGTTTTCGATATGATCTTCCAAATCTAGAATCTAGTCCACTTTTAATCTCTACGCTATCCCATCGAAAATAACAGACTCGTACTAATTTGGAGATAAGGAGAAGCAAGGGTAGGCCCAAAAGCTCAGTAAGTGCAACATAATCAAGACGATAAATAATATAAACAGAATAAATAAGAAGAGGGATTTATGAGGGTGCGTAAGTATAAAACATGATCGAATATGCTTTTTGAAACATAGTTAACTTCTCACATTTTATCCTTTTTTTTTGGATGTAGATTATGTATAATTACTTATATTTACGGATCAATACCAGTAGATCGTACTATTTTTTTTTGGTAAGTAAGTGTGTGTTTTGGATTTAAGGGAGAAAATAAATTTACAAAAACTATGTAATAACTCCAAGTTTTTTGACTTGTAGTTAAAACATAAAAAGTTAGGGCATATCCCGAGCAGCTAACAATGTGAGACGACAAGGAAAGGATCATGATACTCCATATGATCTAAGGCCACGAGCTCTTATTATCGACCCAGAGGGGGGGTCATCCATATAATGCCTGTAGACAGGTCAAGCTTTTTTTTGGTAAGCAAGTAATTTGGATTAAAGGGAAAAAAATTACACAATCAATGCATTCACTCCAGGCATTTTGACATGGAGTTGAAGCATTAAATAGCTAGGGCATTCCCCAAGCATCTTGGTACATCAAAGACACCAAAAGAAAAATATGACACAAAACAAAGGGGTCCTTCAAGAGGACAACGATCAATAGCAACCAAACAAAGGGTCGGGAACCCCTTTCCAGGCTGGCACCAATCAGCATAACAGTTGGGAAGACTAATCCAACACAACACAGCCCAGCAGCAGGAATACATACGCATGCAAGACCTTGCTTCTCATCACAGCAAGGGTGCCTACAGCCAACGGCCAGGAAACCCAACACCTTCACATCGAGTGCACCGGAACTCCAGGAACAGCATGCCATCGAAAGTCATAGACAGCAATTTTCAGCATAAATCTTCAGCAGGCAGGTTCATTTTCCACCCTAGCAAAGCCAGCAACAAACATGAGGTTGCATAATACTTCAACATAGGCAGCGTAGCCCAGCAAATGGAAATGTCCATGATGAAGATAGCAACCACGCAGATTGGTCAGCACCATCCACGAAGGATGAAGCATCAGTGCAGAATCAGAAAGCATCAGTGTAGACAGGTCAAGCACCACGTGGCATACCTATCACCCGGTATATAGGGCCAATAAAATTCTACCCTAACCTCCCATGGTCTAGAGGTAATTCCTTGTTATTCCACAATAATATCCTAAGGCTTGCCAAAGATATCACCCACTCTAATAAGTGGTCAGGATATGCGGCCAAGGTAATCGTTGAGTCTCCACTATAATATCAATGACATGCCAGGGGATACTACCCTTTAAATATACATCCGTGGTCCTAGTTTCATAATTTTTTAATTTTTAAAGGAAAGTCTATCAAACTTCTTTTAAATAGTTCTCACATCGAGATAACAGATCATTCATATCACGTATTGCGGCATTCCCTCCGTATACCTTTATAATTTTTATATTTCTTATGGGTTTAGGTCTTCATATGACTTAAGCATATACACAATTTAACATAATACTTTGGAATGATAAGAAAATCCTTACCACATCGGGTCACGTGACTTTGGATGCTTTTGGATGATAATTTCTTCACAAATACACATAACGTAATTTTCTGAGCATATAATTGAACATATACAATTCCATATGATTAATTATCAATTTAACAAGATGGGATCATGTAAAAATCCCATTTAATTTCGGGTGAACAGTAATATTGCATTTTTTAGAGCTTCCAGACATGACAAATAGATCAATATTTTGGGAATTGGACACCCAACCAATGGTATGCATATTTAGGACATGCTTAAATCATAATTAAAGCCAATTCATACATTAGACTTGAAATAATAGGTTATACGTGGTTCGGGCACATCTTAGGGTTCCAGCGAACGGATTTTCATCTAAAACTATCAAATTGGATATCAAATCGGTAAATTAATTTATATAGAATATGGGTAATGATATTCTAGTTTCAATTTATGTAAAAGCTCCAAAAATCAGAGGCCAAAATCACCCGGTCACGTGTTTAGGATTTGAGTGCGGAAATCGGTCAGAATCCACAAATTCGGACATGAAATTTATAAATATGTATAATTAAGCTATGGGTATTACATATAAATACCTGGGTTGGGTATCGAGACAATAATACCCAAAGATGACCAAACAAAAATAAAAAATAATAAAATAGAATGGTATGAATACACTTAACTCAACCCAATTTACGATTTCTCCAACTAGCTCAAAGTCGAAATCGAACCTGAGAGCTTTCATTCCCTTTTCTCTCCCTTCTCCCTCTCTCTCTCTCCTCTTCTTTCTCCTGAACACCCTGTGTTTTGCCATCTTCTTTTTCTCCTTCCTATTATTATTATTATTATTATTATTATTATTATTATTATTATTATATATTTCATTTTCTTTTAATCCCTTAATTCAAATCGATATTCGGGTGATCAAATGGGCGCACCTCGGGTGCCGGCCCAACAAATCCAAGTATCATCCAAATTTGTTATTATATTTAATTAATTTTTTTACACCTAAGTTATCTAAAATAATAATAAATAATCTCAATTAAGTTAGATGAAAATTCAGGATATTATAATATTTGAATAAAATGACCCATCAATTGGTATAAAGCAAATTAGGGCTAATTCTTCACAATTTTGTAAGCCAATTGAATCTTTAAATGAATTGAAATTAACATAGGTGTATTGGATCCTAGAATTATTTTTATATAAACTTTATACTTATTAATATTTCATTCAATAATATAGTCGATGTTGTACAAGAAGTTGCTTGAATGGAGATAATTTTTGAGTGATGCATAATAGATGTATAAATCACACATGAGTGGCACCACATTGAGAGCACCCGATATACGCATCAAGGGTGTACATGGTTTGCTCAGAAAAGTAACGCCTGATACACATTTGGGGAGCGCACATGCATGGTTTGTTTAAAAGGGTCATGCCTAATGCCTGAATGATGAGCATTATTTCGCTGTCATTGATATAAAAACTCCTATTCAATTTTAGGATACAAGTACATGTTTTAATAGGAATCACACAAGAGTAGATTGATATAATAATAACCTCAAATAAAATGACTACGCAAAGGATTCTTCCAATGTATCATTTTGGGGTCCAATAGAATTGAAAAAATAAGTATTAGCTAACTTTATCTTTTTTGAGTATTGAAATAGACAAAGAGAAAGAGGAGGAAGAGAGAAAAATGAAGTAGAGGAAGACTCATTAATTCGTTTGGATTTTGATTTATATTCTACTATCTGTCGACCTTAAATATGTTATTATTATTGAGAAGAATATTTTACTAATAATTTTCTATTTATTTGCTCTTGTATTCTTTATTGTTTGAGTTTTTTTATTACAATATATTATATTTTGATGGGTATGCCAGTAACGGGCTGGCCCACGAAGGAGGAATGACCCATATCCATAGCGGCCCATTTACACCTGAATGGTCAACACTAGTCGTTAACTGGACGAAACGTTGATGAGCCAATAAAAGCTCAAGAGCAGGACTGACCACTTGGTTCCAAGGTGGTCAATGCTTCCGTTGACCAGAAGCATGACCAAGTTGACTGACTGAAGACCAGACTTCATGCGGCCCAAGCTCAGATTGGTCCATGTGTCCATCTTCAGGCAGCAACGGTCATCTCTCCTAATTACGCGCTTTCTACAGAAGGTAATCATTATTGTAACGATTACTTCCAGAATCAATGCACATCCCTAAAGGAAAGACGCCAGTATCCTTCCCCTGTCTGTTGGGAACTCTAGCAGTTATAGAACGAAGAAGGAAAGTAATCAATCTAATGACTATTACAGCCATAAAGGCTACATGCCAGAAGAGGCAATGATCCCAATAGAGCGCGGGCATCAAGCCTTTTTGTACAAGGAAAGCAGCCCAGCACAGCGGTTATAAAAGGCCATAGAGTTTCCATTTCTAGGGGACGTTCTCACTTGCCTGCAAAAGCTTTCTCTTGTAAAGTTCTCACACTTTATGTACTCTTGCACATTTGCGCTTTCTCTCTCTCTACTACTACGTTCCTAGCGAACTCAGTACTTAGAGATCTCGCTCCTCGTGAGTAACCAAAGCTTCTCTACTTACGAGAGCAATCTCACTCCCACAAACACTCTCCGCATTCATAGTGCATCTTATTGCATTCACCTTTCACCTTTGAAGGCTATTTACTAACTTGAGTGTCGGAGTATTTTCGGTTGGATAATATTTTGCGGACACTTAACCTATTGTTCGTAGTTGTGATGTGTAAGATCCAAACTCAGTGGACGAAGCCAGACTCAATTGGACGACTTGAGCCAAATCTATTTAAAACTTGGATTTAGGATAGATCATTGGCGTCGTCTATGGAAACCTTATGAAAATCCTACCACTTTTCACAACTACTTTCCTATTCAAATCTACCATCAATATCATCAATTAGAATGGTAAACACAAGAGCGCAACCTAGTGGTCCCGTTAGAGATGCGGCCTCACCCGACCAGAATGGTGAACAACTCCGAAACGGGGATGTGAAGCCCACTCCTTAGATGAGCATCATATACAGTGATGTAGCCCTCAGGAGGGGAGCACGCCCTATCCTCCTCGCTGGGTATCCCGAAGACGATCGTCTTAGAGATGTTGCACTCAACGTACAACTCCCTTACTTCACTGGCCTTGATCATGAAGCGATCTAAGTTATAGAAGATGCCATGGGAATGGAAGCAGGAAGGAAGCAGAACACTTAGAATATTTTTCAAGAAGAAAGCGTGGAAAGTTTGAAACGAAACGGACGGAATACTTAAAGGTATGCAAACGTTGGAGAAGGGTTGTGCATCGAAAAGGCACACCCATCATTATGGACACTTGTCGCTTCTGGAGAGGGTGCAGTCGAATCAGATCCTCTGTCACATTAATTATCGGGTCGTAAATTCGCTGCATGCGAACACGTGGCTAACTTTTTGATTGATAGTTCGGCAGTATAATGGCATGTTGTTTCAATTCCCATAAGTTCGCCGGATTCTAGCCTTGGTAGTTAATGAATCCTGTCAGCATTTCCTTCAACAAGTTCTCCAGATTCCAGCCTTGGTGGTCAACGAATCCGGTCAACACTTTCTTCACCAGTTCACTAGATTCTGGTTTAGGCGGTGAATGAATCAGATCAATGCTTCCTTCACTAGTTCTCCAGATTTTAACCTAGACAGTCAACAAATCCGGTCAACTCTTCTCTTCAACCAGTTCTCCGAATCTTGACTTAGCGGTTAACAACTCCAAGCAACTTAATTGACAGACCAAGAGTTATTGTCATCTTCCTCACCAAGGTGTCCTAGTCAAGCGCATCTCATCATGAACATGTTGGAGGCGAGTCTTAAACCAGTAGTATGGAGGGCTAGTGATGGAAACGTTAGTAACGGGCTAGCCCACGAAGGAGGAACGATATAAATTCACAGCGACCCATTTTTGCTTGGACGGTCAACGCTAACCATTGTTTTTTTTTTGGTTAACCATTGACCGGACGAAATGTTGATTAGCCAATAAAAGCCCAAGAGTAGGACGGACCACTTGAGCACAAGACGATTAACGCTTATGTTTACCGAAAGCTTGACTAGAAGACCGGTGGAGCACCAAGCCCAGATTGGTCCATGCGTCTATCCTCAGGCCACAACGGTCTTCTCCCTTGATTACGCGCTCTCCACAGAAGGCAACCACCATTGTAACGGTTGCTTCCAGAATCGATGTGCATCATTGAAGAAATGTCCCGGAATCCTTTCCCTGTTTGTTGGAAACCATAACAGTTACAGAACGTAGAAGGAAAGCAATCAATCCAACAACTATTACAGCCATAAGGCTGCACGCCAAAAAAGGCAACGGTCCCAATAGAGCGCGGGTATCAAGCCCTTCTATACAAGAAAGGCAGCCCAGCACGGCGACTATAAAAGGTCCTGTAGTTTCGACTCCTAAGAGATGTTCTTACTTGCATGCAAAAGCCATCTCTTGTAAAACTTTCACACTTTCAGTACTCGTGTACATTTGCGCTTTTTCTTTCTCCGCTACTACGTTCCCAATGAACTCGGCACTTAGAGATCTCACTTCTCCCGAGCAACCAAATCCTCTCTACGTACAAAAGCAATCCTACTCCCACAAACACTTTCCACATTCATACTGCATCTCATTGCATTCACCTTCCATCTTTGAAGGCCATTTACTACTCACTTGAGCGTCGGAGTATTTTTGGTGAGATAACATCCCGCCGATACCTCTTGTTCGCAATTGTGGTGTGTAGGATCCAAATTTAGTGGACGGAGCCGGATTCAGATGGACGACTTGATCCGAATATGTTCGAAACTTGGATTCAAGACGCACCATATTCTTTTATTATTAGAGTTTTTTAACTAAATTTATCATATAGTGGATATTTTCAAATTTATAATCTCGTAATTTTTTCCTTTATACTAAAAGGGGTACTTCACATAAACTATTGTACCTTATTATTATAATTATCATTTTATTATTATATATTATCGTATCGTCTTCTTATAGGTTCAAACAAATAGTTTAAAAACGACCATTGTAGTAATTAATTTGCTAAGTGCATGAGCAAATCTTTGGTGATACAGGGCATCCATCATCGATCTAGCTAGGTTCTAACTTGTTATCTCCGGTATATGCCCTGCATTCAATTCCCAAGCGATCATAGGCTACCAGTATGTAGTCCCAGCACTAAAAGTACTTTAAATAAAATATTATACCTAATGACTATAATTATGTTATTGTCGTGTTGCCTTCTTGTAATTTCAAATAAAGAGTTCGAAGATGGCCATTGTAGAGATTAATTTTGTGATTGTATTAGCAGATCTTTGTTGATACGGGGCATCCATCGCTAGGTTCGCTAGGTTCTAACTTATATCTCTGGGATATGCCTGGCTTTCAATTCCTAAACGATCCTACGCTACCAGTATGTAGTACTAATTCTTCATCCACACGCTGCTTAATTAAATTAAGGGGAGATCACTCTCACGGAACACAGAGGGGAAAATCCAAAAAAAACAAAAAAAAACATCAGTAGGATATTATCCCAAACTCTCTCTGATTAAGTAGAACAAGTTGTAATTTCTGGTTAGGAAGAAGTGGATTTGATTTTGATGAGTTCCTTTCGATGAGGGAGATTGAGATACGGGCAGTAGTCCCGAACGGCGGTGAGCTCAAAGGGAGCGGTGTCCAGGGCTAGCCACTGCTCTACGGTGAACTGCCGCTGGGCGCATGGAGTGTGGGGTCCAGTGGTGGTAACCTCCACGTAGTTGCAGTACCACCCATGGTGCGGACCGGATCCGTCGGAGCTCAGCGACATCCCGCAGATCTCCCCGCTGAGACAGGGCCCCCTCCCGCTGAAGATATCCAAGTTGCCCCTCTCGAAGTAATCGTGGCCCTGGGCCATGAGCCCTCCCCACGACTCCAGGTTCGAGATCTCTGTCATCTCCCCGTACTCGTCGTAGAGTGACAGGCTGATGATGGAATCCGTCCCTCCCCTTATGATCGATCCCGTTCTCACGTACACCGTGAACACACAGTCGTCCTGATTTATATTCGGAGCCTGCCATTCAGATAAAAATGATGCAAATGAGGAGAAGCATTTTTTTTTTTGTTTTTTTAGGCGGCAGGAGGGGGTTAAGTAATAAGAAGAGGAATCTTACAGATCTTGCAATGATGGCGAGGGAAATCAAGATGGCTATCCGATTAAGCCAAACGCATTTTGCTTCCATGGCTGTTTATCTCTCTCTCTCTCTCTCGCTCTCTTTCCTTCTCACGGATTAGGAGATGTGAGGCTTCCTGGGCAATCGAAGGCTAACGCTCTCGTAAGTCCTTATAGTTGGCCTCTCTCCCGTTGGTAGTGGGGTAAAGCTGGGAATTTTAGTGTCAAATTTGCCCAACCCTTTCAATTTTCTACGAACCACTAAAATCACACCAAACTAATATAATTAGCATTTAATTTTTAAAATTTATATTTACTTTTTAATTTTTATTAACTGTTAGCCTTATATACATGATCAGCTTTATTTGTTATCATTAAACAATGCTGTAAAAATGATCAGATTTTTTCTAATTAACCCCTTGATAGAAGTCATAAAAGAAATTTCCTATTGAAAAATCGGCAGTGGCAAACTCTAACTTTTAGATTCTTTTTCACAAAAAAAGTAAGATGTATACACATTTTTTTAAATATATAGGAACGAGGTGCTTTTTTTAAAAAAAAAAATCGTTAATTAAATTACTTAGGAAATTGTTGAATTTCAATTAATCTGAACGGGAGCCAAATGAAATTTCAATTCACAAGTACAAGGGCGTGGAACGCCAACTGAGCAGCTGTACAATAATTACACGAGGAGCAGAGTGCAGACAGGTAAGGCCAAAATCTCTCAACTTTTTTGAATTTGTAAAATTAAAATACTGCGGCGTGATAAATGAATTTGTTTGTATCCTCATCAATAGACAGAAGGTGGTGGAAAACATCTGGAAGATCCAACCTACCCATGTGAAGCGGGCCACCCTGGATAACCTGATTAATTAGTTAATTAGTGTGTGTCCTGTGAAAAGTGAAGGGGATGAGGTTGGTCTTTGTGGGGGCATGTCAAGACCTAGTGTGTGACACTCAGATCTGACTAGCATTGCACTAGTCAAATTATTTCTCCTAAACTATTTTTGTTATGATTCTGATATAAATAAATAATAATTGATACATTCTAAATTCAAACTTGAATAGATTTGGGTCGAGCTGTCCGTCAAATTTCAGTCTCCGTTCGCTTAGTTTTAGGTCCTGCACGCCACAATTTCAAACAAAAAGTTAAGTGATGGCGAGATTTGATTCCACCGAAAACACCCCGATACTCAAGTTAGTAATTAGCCTTCCAAAATGAGAAGGTGGATGCAGCAGATACTGTAGGAATACTGATGAGTGTTTTGTGTAAACGGGAATGCACTCGTGGGATGAGTGACTTATGGGGTTACTCGTGTGGAGTAGAATTTCTCAACCCAAAGTTCGCTGGGAATCGGAAGCTGAGTGAGAGATCGCTAGAGGGTTCAAGAGAGATTAAGAACTTCTAAGAGTTTGAGATTACTTGAAGGCTTTTTACGGACGTTTTAGTGCATATTTGAGAGCATGCCTTTGAAGGGAGCTTTCATGACCTTTTATAGCCATGGCTCTGGGCTACCTTCCTTACGTAGAAGGGTTGGATGCCCATACTTTGTTAAGGATTATTGCCTTCCTTAGTGCAGGCGTGAGCGTTTTTTTTTACTGTAACAGTCCAAAAAAATAATCTTCTTCATTCTGTGTTTTGTAACTGTTAGGGTTTCCTGCAGACAACGCACAGATTTTGGTGTCTTCTCTCGGGATGTACACTAATTTTGGAGATGACTGTTACAGTTGAGCTTGCTATCTTGGAGAAGCAAAAAATTAGGACAGATGACTGTTGTGGCTCTGAGATGGACACGTAGACCAATAACTGCTTGGGCCACGTGCATCTTGGGCCCCAACCGATTTACTGGCCACCTCTTTGGTCAACAGAAGCGTTGACCGTTTGTGGCTTTAATGGGCCATCCAGCTCTTGGGTCTCCACTGGCCCACTTGCTCTTTCATTTGATCAACGGAAGCGTTGACCGTCCAAACAGAATTGGGCCGTTGTGGATTTCGGTAGTTTCCTCCTTCATGGGCCAGCTCGTTGCTGGCGTCCCATTACTAGCCCCCATACTGGTGGTCGGAGTCCACTGGTGGTCGAGGACTTCGACATCCAGTATGTTCATGATGAGACGTTTTTGGCTGGGTAACTTGCTCGAGACAGTTTGAAACTGGTGTTTTAATTGTGGACGGGTAAAAATCTACCCGACTTAGGGACAATCTAGGTTATTTATTTCGGTAACCTATAAGTAAGTATTCATTTGGAAAAGAAAAATAAAGAAAAGATACATAGTATAATGCCAATGGAAAATAATTTTCATTTATTAATGGCAATATATGATACAAGCATGCTCATGCAGAGGATCTACCTGGGTCTTCACTGGAAGTACTGTTTTAGGTGGACCGCGTTCCACATCTGTGGGACCTACTTGTCGTTCTGAGTTCGGAGTTTATATTCTCTATTTCATAGAACGGTTGAGACCATAAACGGGCCTTCCCAATTCAGAGAAAACTTGTTATGGTTGGTTGTCTTGCCTGTGGCTTCTATGCTATGTAAGATCAGATCTCTAACTTTGAATTGCTGTGCTTTTACTTTCTTATTATAATAGCGGGCAACTCGTTGCTGGTAGGCTACTGTTCGCATCCTGGCTGCATTATGAGCTTCCTCCAACAAGTATAGGTGTTCCTTGAGGTTTTGGGAGTTACCAAGTGGGTCGAAGGCTTCGACCCTAAGAGTTGAGAGCTCGATCTCGATCAAAATTATCGCTTCAGTCCCATAGTAGAGACTAAAGGGTGTCTCGCGAGTCGGTTCCTCTAAAGTCATCTGGTATGACCATAGGACGAACAGTAGCTCGTCAACCCAAGAGCCCCCGTGTCCTCCTACTTGGTATTTAGACCGTAGAGTAGCGTATGGTTACTGATCTCCACTTGTCCGTTTGCTTGGGGATATACCACCGAAGTATGGACTAATTTGATGTCGAGATTGGTGCAATACTTGGTGATGCGTTTCCCTGAGAATTGGGTTCCGTTGTCAATCACTATACTTTGGCGGACGAATTCTAAGGCATTGTGCTCGGTGATCTTGGCCAGCCATGCTTTTACTTTCTTGTTATAATAGCGGGTGACTCATTGCTGGTAAGTTGCTGTTCACATCCTGGTTGCGTCGTGGGCTTCCTCTAGCAAGTCTAGGTGTTCCCTGAACTTTTGGGAGTTACCAAGTGGGTCGAAGGCTTCAACCATAAGACTTGGGAGCACAATCTCGACCAAAATTATCGCTTCAATCCCATTGCAGAGGCTAAAGGGTGTCTCATGAGTTGGTTCCTCTGGAGTTGTCGGTATGACTATAGGATGGACGGTAGCTCGTCGACCCAAGAGCCCCTTGCGTCCTCCAGCTTGGTATTCAGACAGTGGAGTAGCGTATGGTTGGTGACCTCTACTTGTCCGTTTGTTTGGGGGTATGCCACCGAAGTATGGACTAATTTGATGTCGAGATTGGTGCAATACTTAGTGATGCATTTTCTTGAGAATTAGGTTCCATTGTCGGTCACGATGACCTCAGGAACGCCAAATCTACTCACTATGCTCTGTCGGACGAATTCTAAGGCATTGTGCTTGGTGATCTTGACTAGTGGGGCGGCTTGAACCCATTTGGTAAAGTAGTCAATGCTTGCGATGATAAGCTTCCTTTATCCAGTCGCAATGAAAAATTGGTTGAGAATATCGAGCCCCCATTGTGTGAAAGGGCAAGAAGCTTGAAGGGATCTCAACTTTGCAGGAGGCTGGTGGTGAAAATTGCCATGGAGTTGACAATTCTTGTACTTCTTCATGAAATCTAGGGCATCCTTCTTTATCATAGGCAGTAATATCCCAAGCATATGACCTTAAATGCTAAGTTCTTACTGCCGATGTGTGATCCACACATCCTAAGGTAGACTTTGCTCAAGGTGTAGTCAGCCTCATTAGGAGTAAGAAATCGGAGGTACAGAGTCGAGTATCCTCGGTGATAGAGCCGTCCGTTGACTATGGTGTATCATTCGGCTGTCTTCTTGATCCATTTGGCCTCATTTGCATTCTCTGGCAGTGCTCCGTCTGCCAAATATCTCCAGTAATGTGTCATCCAATTTTTAATGTCGGAGACTTCCATCGCTTTCTGTTCCTCTATGCCGGGAGTATTCAAAACCTCCCTCATGTCCCTCGAGTGTTGTTCTGAATCATTAGCCACCGCTACCCTGGTAAGTTGGCCGGCCTTCCAATTCTCAATTCCAGGAACGTGGACTAGGTTCTACTTGTCATATCTCCACATGGTATCGTTCGCCTTGGCCAAGTATTTGGCCAAGAGAAGGTTGCACGCCTTGAAACTCCTGTTGATTTGGTTAACAACTATTTTCAAGTTGCTGTGAACGGTTAGCTGCCTGACTGAGTATTCTTTGGCTAAC
This sequence comes from Nepenthes gracilis, assembly GCA_033239525.1. Classification (NCBI taxonomy): domain Eukaryota; kingdom Viridiplantae; phylum Streptophyta; class Magnoliopsida; order Caryophyllales; family Nepenthaceae; genus Nepenthes; species Nepenthes gracilis. The sequence continues at coordinate 7,654,141 of BSYO01000026.1, read as the reverse complement.
CAAAATCCGGCTAACAGGGTTTTATACTTGGCAACATTATTAGTGGCTGAAAAGTCGAGTTTAAGGGAGTACTTCACATTAAACACGTCTAGGGTCCTTAGGACCACTCTAGCGCTGCTGCTTGAATTTGTAGATGAACCGTCCACATTGGGAATCCATTCCGGCTCTCCTGGGTGGTGACGCATGTCCCCAGTGGGGCGCTCATCAACAATCAGGGTCGTGGTCTTGACGATGAAATCCCCCAAAGCTTAGCCATTGATGGCTAGCCTGGGATGGATTTTGATGTTGAACTCTCCTAGCTCGATGTCCCACTTAACTAGCCGACTGAAAATGTCAGGTTTCTAGAAAATACCCTTTAGTGCTTGGTCGGTTAGGACTACCACACATGAGCCTGGAAGTATGGTCTCAGTTTGTGGGCTGAGAAGACAAGTGCCAAAGCCAGCTTCTTAGACACACAATTTCTGTGTCTCTGTGCCGATCAACGTCTTACTCACACAGTAGACCGTCCGCTGAGAGTCGGAGTCTTGGCAAATAAGAAGAGACCTAAGAGCCACTTTTGACACCGCCAAGTAGAGGTATAGCTCTTCTCCATCCCTGGGTGACGTCATTAATAGCAGACTAGCCAAGAATTGCTTCAACTCATCAAAAGCTGCCTGGCACTCTATTGTAACGGCCCAAATTCTAAAACATAGAAAGTCCAAGTTATTAAGTCAATATAATCAAGGAGTGAAGGGAAATTGAAGGCTATCCGGTCAACGCTAGCTGACCAGAAGATGTAATGAGAAAATTAATCCGATAAATGCCTGTTGACCGGAAAGCATGAGGAAAAATTTAACTGGTCAACGCTAGTTGACCGAAAACGTGAAGGGAGGTTATTCAGTCAACACCCGTTGACCGGAAGGGAGGAAGGAGGCTGGAGATGTTAAAGCCATGAAGGCCGGCCAACCAAGTTTCAATAGCTGTGATTTTCGCAGAGACCATGAACAGTAATTTCTGGAGACCTCGATCTCCGGAGGCAAGAAGAAATAGTGATTTTTTTGGAGACCTTGATCTCCGGAGACGTTGAGGATTGGAGACAGAGGTGGCTTTCGGAGGAGATTTTCGGAGGACATATGTGAAGTTTCTGGAGACCTTGATCTCCAGAGGCAATAAAGGGAGGCGTTCTTCCGGAGGCCATTCCAGAGACAATTGAGGGGTTCTTCTTGACACCACGATTTTGGAGGCCTTATTTCCGGAGACCATTCCGGAGACGATTAAGGAGTTTTCGGAGACCTTTTCGGAGGCCTTATTTTCAGAAACAGCGAATTCCGGAGACCTTGATCTCCTGAAGAAAAGAGGAAACAATGAATTCCGGAGACGTTTGGAGAATGAAGTTTCCAAAGACCTTGATCTTTGGAGATGATGATATTAAAGGCTAAAGTTCCGAAGACCTCGATCTCCGGAGATGGCGAAGGAAGAGACTTCCGGAGGCAATGAAGATGATCTCCAGAGGCAGTAAAGGGAGAATTTTTCGGAAGCCATATATGAAGTTTCGGAGACCTTGATCTCGAGAGACACTGAATTTGGAGACTCAAGTTCCGGAGACCTTGATCTCCGGGAATGTTGAATTTGGGGACTTAAGTTTCGAAGACCTTGATCTTCGGAGACGGTTAGGGGAGAGACTTCTGGAGACAATTGGGGAATTCTCCGGAGATGAAGTTTGGAGAAGACTGATGAGTTTTGCGAAGGCTATTTCCGGAGGCCATTGAGGAGTCTCCAGAGGCGGTTTTCCAGAGAAGATCGGAAATGAAGAACACAACTTCCGAAGGCAATGCCGGAGACAATGAAGCGAATTTCTGGAAATGTCCTTAGGAGACAATTCCGGAGGAGTTAGGAAGAGGGAGGTTAATCCGATCAACACCCATTGACCGGAAAATGTGAAGAGAAGTCAGGGAAGAGTTGACCGCCGATTGATTGGTGATGATTAATTAAGGGTTAAGGTCTTGATAATATTGCCTGAGTAGGTAACCTACTCCCAACCACCCCGCTGACCTTCCAGGAAGGCAAGGGGAAACAAGCGAAGAAGTACAAGCAGTTGACCTGCCCTACCCACTACCACCAACCCCAACGTCTATAAGTAATGGCCCCGGAATTAAGATAGGAAGCTGGGCAATTGACCAGGTGAAGGCGCTAAGAACTTCAGGCCAGAACCAAGTAAGGAGTTCATAGATCCAATCCAGGCAAGAGTACTCACCTTTTATTGATCATGTGTTTAATGCAAGCAGAGTGAAGGTGGATTGGGCCTAAAAAATTTGCAGGATCAGAATAAAGCCCTCATCTGTAACCTTCTGTGGAGGATCATCTCGAAGGATCCTGAGTCGGCCTGGTCCACTTGGATCCATAAAAACAGAATCAGAGACCGCTGTATTTGGACCTTAAAAGTTTCGGAATCAACCCACCCCCTGGAGCTGGAGGAAGATTATGAAGCATCGCTCATTTATGTGCTCTCATTCCATCCAGACTATTGGTGATGGTTTGATACCTTTCTGTGGCATGATAATTGGCACCCGATGGGCCCGCTGAGTATGGTCAGTTCTAATCATACTTGTTTGGTATCGGGTTGCCATGGGATGCCAAGGTTAATCACATAATCAGAAATAACCAATGGCTCTGGCTTAATCCATATGATTACGAAATATCTCGTCTTGTGGAGAAAATGCCTCCTTATCTTCCTAACATCAATCAATCGGACTCTGTGAGATAGGATGACACTGCTGATGGTAAAGTTTCAACTAAATCTGCTTACTTTCTAAAATGGGCTAATTTAGTTTGGAGACCTTTCCATATTCCTGCTCATGCTCTCACGCTTTGATTGGCCATTAAAGGTAGGCTCAGTACTACTGATCACATCCGTGGTGTCCCAAACCTCTCCTCTAAGTGCATTCTATGTGACTCGGGTGATGAAGATCATGAGCATTTTTTCTTTTCCTGTCCTTTCTCTAAAGCTCTTGGACCCGAATCCAAAGAAAAGCCGGAATTCACTAGCCTTACCCTGATTGACAACAAAATATTGATTGGGCTGCCCAAAAGTGAAAGGGAAGAATTTTATGGCCCGGTCTAAAAGAATTACTCTTGCAGCTACGGTCTATTTCATTTGGAAGGAACGTAACAGTCAAATTTTTCAAAAATCTTCCCCACAAGATATTCCCTAGATTTTTTTGGCGGTAATCAATGCAGTTCGGGACAAAATGAAGACAACCTTGGAAAATGACAAGTGTACATCGCGAAAGCTAATGATCCATTGGAACTTATAAAAAAAGGAGAAAAAAAAATTCCTCTACACTGGGTGCCCTTCTGGTTGCCAGCTTTTCGGATTAGCCCTTCCCCCATTTGTTATTTCCTTTTGTTGTTTTTTTTCCTTTCGATTTGGCCTGATTGTTATGGCCTAGAATTGGTCTGGGTTTGTTTTGATGCTCGAGGCTAGCATCATGCCTATGGTATTCTCTTCAAGTGAAAAAAAAATTGTTACGCCGGGCACCTATCTGGTTGCCTGCGTTTTGGATGAGCCCGGGATATTGGCTGCTGATAGACCGAAGAGAATCCCAAAGTGATTGCCGAAGAATCTCCGAATTGGTTTTGGTGCCAAGGCTAAAAAGAGAAGCTCTCGCTTCTCTCCTCTTTTCAAATTTCATTTTGAAATTTGTCTTAAATCTTCGGCGGCGTTCCGGGCTTCGCCTCTGCCAGGCGGCGCGGAGGCGGTCACGGCAGTCTCTGGTTGCTTCGCCCGATTCCCTCCCGGGTTCCGACTCCACCTCTCTACCTCTCGCTGCTCGAGATCTGTCTTTGTCGACCTCGATTACCGAGTCTTCGATTATGGGCCGCCTTGGCGGTCTCTCGGGCGACTTCCCCGGTCCATTCCTGGTTTCGACTCCTCCCTCTAGAGAGAGATACTCTCTCTTCTCTCTAGATTCTCAAATCGGCGGCGTCTCTCGAACTTGCGGCCTTTGCTCGAAGGCGATGGGGATGAGAGTCCCTGTTAGGTTTCCTTTTGGAAGATCGGCTATGGATCTTGCCCGGTCTCGGATGGATGTTGAGTTCTATGGTTTCCGGTGATGCTATCAAGTAGATTTTGCTCTAGTCTTTCGTTCGTTGGTGTCGCCGACGTTTGCCCTATGCTCGCGCCAAGCCCTTTGCCTTCGTGTTTCCTTCTGTTGGGACGGGATGGAGGTGCCGTGCGGCTCTGGTTAGGGATTTCTTGGTGGGGTCTTTGAAGTGCTAACCATGGTCTTGTTTGGTCGATGGTTTTCCTTCGATGCGATTTCACTGAGTGCTGTGCCGACATCGGGCTGCTTTTCAATCGATGGGTCTCGTACTCTGGATTCGTTGAGCCTTTGCCTATGCGTTCTGTCCGGTTGGACGGTATGGGAGTTACCGTGCAATCGGCACAGGACTTTTTGGCTAAGGTGCGGCATTTAATTGGCCTTAGACTTGTCGATTGCAAGTGATCTATTGGATCGGTGTCAAACACCCCCGTTTGTAGGGGGGTTTCTTGCTGATCCGTTCGCCCTCATCTTTGGTTTGGAAAGGTGAAGAGTGTTCGTTCTTTGATGCGTTCTTTGTGGTCCAAGCATTGGTTCTTTGGTGCGGGATGGTTCTCGCTCCGAGTTCTTGATCTTGTTTTCTCTTTGAGGTCTACGTGGATCCGAAGCTTTGGACGGATTGGTTGCTTGTTTAGTATGTGGTTGGTTTAACTTAGGAGTCTTTGGTCAGCCCTCTATTTTAGTTGGGTTGTAGTAGTTGTTGTTCTTTGGTTTGTTGGATTTTGGTGATGATCTTGCTATGGATCAAAGCTGATCTCGATGTTTCTTGCATTTGTCATAGGTTCTTTGTTGTGAGGTGATTCCACTTTCTTTGTATGCTGAATTGCTGGGCTATAGTAGTAGTCTTGGTTGGTTGCGGTCTTGGTGGAGGTGGTTGAACTACTTTGGACAAGCTGCCGTGGTTGCTACTTAGTCTTGAGTTTGGCTCATGACATGTTGGGCTATTTTTTGCCCTTTCCTGCCAATGGACGCTGAATTTGGAATGCCAATTTGGTCGCTTTGGTTCTTGCGGAAGCTGGCGAGGCTTTGCTCTTGGAGTTGAAGGCAGCGTTTGTTGTATGAGGTGCTGGTCTGGTTGATCCGGTTGTTGCCTTTGTACCTAATCTGCTAAAATCATCCTTTGGTTCTGCTATCTTTGGAATGTGGTAATTTGTTACATGGTATATCGATTTTATTGTAGCATCTTGTGGATATGTAGTATCTTGTAAAGAAATGTCTTGCTGTGTTTTGCAAACTAACACCAAGTCATGGAGTCTGCGGTCTGTGTTGTTGCCGTCGGAGGCCTCTTAGATAGGTTGTAATGTTTAGCTTTTCGTTTCCAATTCCATCTTGTTGGTTTGGGCTATATAGGAGGACTGCCCTGGTGTTCTTCTTTGCCGTAGTTGGTGCTGTTCACCTACTGTCATTGCATTTTTTGCTCTTGTCGGGTGATGGGGCTGCTCGTGTCGAGCCGTCCGAGATGCATCGGTGACTATCTGCTTGGAGCCTTGATGGAGCAAATTTCGGTGTAGTTAGTTCTTGGGTGAAGACCCTAGTAAGGCTGATTTTGGCTTTTGGAGGGTTGGCTGTCATTTGGCGCATTGTTGGCTCAGTTTACGCAGGGAGAGATTCTTGATGTAATTTTGGTTGTTGTTGGGTCATGGCTCCTGAATTCATCCTGGCTATTTTCTCTTTGTTAGACTGTCTTGCTCCCGGCGATGATTCATGCATCCTCTTTTGGTTCCGCCTTACGAGGGGTGGAAGATGCCCCGCCTTGCTAATAGGGTGTGAAGGGATTTGGAGGGGACTTGGCGTTGTTTCATTGCCCAGTTCATTTGGTGCTCCCAGTGCTGATCTCTATTTCATATTTTTATGAATGAAATTGCATATTTTGTCTTTTCTGTCGAACGTTGTCCTCCTAGAGGCTTTTAATGTACCGTTTGCTCGGGGTATGCCCTAGCGTTTATGTTTTAATCCAAGTCAAATACTTTGAGATAAAATATTTATTTTATAATTTTTTCTCTAATTAATCTAAAATACTTACTTACCAAAAAAAAAGTTTTGGATGAGCCCTGTCCCCCATTTGTTATTTTCTTTTGGGGTCTTTCTTCCCTTCGTTTTAGCATGTATGGTATGGTCTAGCTTTGGAATGGATTTGTATTGATGCTCAAGATCTACATCGTTTCTATGGTCTTCTCTTCAAGTTGGAAAAGCACTTGGAGGATAAAAAAAAAAAAAATCCTCTGATTAGCCCGGTTGGGCTGTTTGTGTGAAATAATCCTCCCCTTTTTTACTCACACACATGCACTTATAAAAAAAAAAATTGGCTCGATGGTTTACTAAATTGCAGGATGCTATGCCATTGGAGCCGGTCCATTAAGGTCACAGGTTAATGATGCTGTCTGGTAATGGCGTTCCCATGAAGATATCGTTTGCTTATGAAGCTGATTGAAGTGCCATTGGAGTTGGTCTATTCAGGTTACAGGTTAACGATGCTGGCTGGTACTGGCATTCCCATTGTTAGTGCCTGGCTTAATTTGTGCTGCTTCATGGATGGATGCCAAAAATTGTTGGAGCTGCTCCTAATGTTGCTACTTCCTGGATGGCATTTGCTTTTTTTGCTAGTTTTTTATAGTATGTATGTATCTCGGCCGGATTTCATATAGCCATTTTAGATTATGCTCATCTAGGTGTTGGTGATACTTTCTATTTCTTTTTACTCGGTTTCATGATTTGGTTCATGGTGGTGCTCGGGGAATGCCCTAACTTGTTGTTCTACGTCTAAGTCGGCAAAATATTTGGAGCTAAAACAGCTTCTTGTAATTATGATTATTTCAATTTTATTTTACTTACTTACCAAAAAAAAAATGTGTTTAATGCAAGCGTACTCTATTTTTTAGTTCATGTTTTTAATGTAAGTATAACTAATGATGTTCAGTTATTTCATGATGTTCGCACGCATGAAGTTTGATTATTGCATGATTTAGATGATGACCAGTTATTTGTTTATAAAAAAGTACCGGTTATTTCATGATGTTTGGATGTTTTACTTAATTGCATGAAGTCTGGCCATGTTTTAAGATGTTCAGTTATTGCATGTGTAAAATGACCTCCGGCTTTTGATAAATAAGACCTCCGCCCTTATGATAAGAGACCTCCGGCATTCTGATGGAAATGACCCCCAATTTTAAGCCATTGAAAGGAAGACCTCATGGTGTCCGGTTAATTGCATATTTGACTTTGATTCTTGAAAAAGCATGATTTGCGGAACTAAGTGTTTGATGGCTGAGTAGGTGCAGGCCTTAAATGTAGCCGTTATTGAGATATGATGGTCAAGAGCTACAGACCTTAAATGTAGCCATTTAATTGGTTGAGAGCTGCAGACATTAAATGTAACCGTTTGATTGGTCAAGATTGCGGATCTTAAATGTAGCCGTTTGATTTGGTCATGACTACGGACCTTAAATGTAGCGTTATGAAATTTGATGATTTAGAGGGTCGCGACTGCAGACTTTAAATGTAGCCGTTATTGAGATATGATAGTCGAGAGTTGCAGACCTTAAATATAGCCAATTTTTGACGAAAATAAATTTGGAAACAGAAGCATGTTTTTGGAAATCAAATTGCATAAAAATGACTTTGGAATCTATTGCATTGACTTCGGCCATGTTTTGTGAAACTGCCTGCATATACGCCTTTATTGTATTCTGTCTATTTACTGTTCATGACTATGCATGATTTATGCATGAGTACCTTGCTGGGCTCTCTAGCTCACCCCTTCTATTTTTTTCAGATGATGATGATGACGAATTTATGCCGGACGAAAAAGAATGAGGTCCGATGGACTAGATAGGCAGGATAGCTGGCCGAAATTTAAGCAGCAAAGAAGCAAAATTGATGTTTTCACTTTTGATGTTTTGAGAAAGATTTGTAAAATACCTCTGTTGCTAAAAATTGATGAATATTAGTATGCTTCCATACATTGTTATGGTTTGAGTGATTTGTGATTTCTAGTGGCATCTCAGTTTGTTTTCGAGACCTTCATGTCCGACTGACCTCATCTTGGCCGCCAACTCACAAAGTTGGGCCTTACGCGATCCTGTGCAGGTGATGTAATGTATATATAAAATAAAAGAAAAATTTTAAATCCACATTTTTAACTAGAGTATATGATCGGTTTAGATCGACGGGCGGCCGCATGCGGTGAAATGTGGCCGGTCCGTCACATCTACAGTCCACTGGAAACTATTTTCTTTAGTCCCCTTTTGGGCCTTAAAGAAAGGCTGATACTTGTCCCCCGACTTTGCAAAGAAGAAGGACAAGACTGATCGTTCGGTTAGCTTTTGGACTTCCTTGATACTGCAGTAGAGACATGTTGTAAGGACTTTGATCTTCTCTGGGTTTGTTTTGATCCCACACTGAGAGACGATGAAATCCAGGAACTTCCCTGAGGATACTCCGAAGATGCACTTTGAATGATTTAACTTCATCTGGTGCACGTGGAGTACCTCGAAGGACTCAGTTAGATCACAAATATGGTCGCTGGTGGTCTTGCTCTTGACGAGTATGTCATTGACGTGCACCTTGCTTCAGCAGGAAGAACCGGCGAGCAACGACAGGAAAAACAGGTAGTGAGTCAACTGTTTGCAAAGCCTGAACAAAGGTCGGTTGTAGTATACTCACTGCGAATCAGTCTGCATCTAAATGCTTCAGTGCCTCAGCAGTAACTCTCCATAGTTGGCAGCCCGTTACTTCATCAGTGAGCCAGTGCATCAAAACAATTCCTCGATGGCACATAGACGATTGCCCAGCCCAGCATACAAACTGATTTCAGCCTGAAGCTCGGTAGAGTATTCATAAGAAGCCAAATCAAACGCCCTGGGCATTGCTGCAGCAAGGAAAAAAAATCGGTGGGAATTAACTATTTTTGCAAAGCCAATTGATAGCTTTGTCGTCAGTTCACCTTTGCCTAATCACAAACTGTCCACATAGCATGACCGTTCCACTAAGAGCAACACCCAACAGAGGCATTGTCGTGTTTTCAGAAGAAAACAAGACAGACTCCCCGAGTAGAGCTTCAACAAGGAAGCAGCGCCGCGAGTCAACTGGTTTAGCAACTTCAGCTTTTAGCAATCCAGCTATTTTCCAATTGCTTGATTACAGCAATCTAGCTGTTTTCAACTCGACCTCTGGAGAGAGACTATCTGGGCTGTGCTTCCCTCCATTACTGGATGTCTCCCGTGCTACAGTTGAGATTCCCAGTTTGGCTGTTTCTATCCAGGTCGATGGCTTCGGCCATTTTGATGCAGAAGACTCCGGGCTCCCTTGTGGGTCTCTGATTTGCGATATTCCAGGCAACCGGTCTGCTCCAGAACAGGATAGTTTGCCTGTTGCTAAAAATGCAATTAATAGATTACAAATGGGCTTGCCCTATTCTATGGACTCTGATGTTCCCGCGGGCAATCCACATGGTTCGTCCAGGTCTCGGGTGGTCCATCAGCTATCGCAGGGAGGGTTTTCGCCATCAGAAAAGACCGTGGATTGTGGCCCTCTTGGCACCCATACGGTCTGCCCTGTTCCCCCTTCTATCTCAGTTGAAGATGTTGTGGCTGGGACTAATACCCCGAACCCCGTTTCTGGTCCTTCGCCTTCGGCTTCATCTTTAGTTTCTTGGGCATCCATTGTTGGACAGCAACAGAATCAAGGTTAGTCTCCCTTACCTTTTTACTCCCATTCACTTAAGGAGGGGGAGGATTTAACCCCTCCTCTAGAAGTTCTTCAACATGGGGAGGCCATGTGGAGTGATACTCTGGTAGGGTACTTTCATGGTAACCCACTGCACTTCCAAACCGTGAACTATATTGCTAGGAAAATATGGGCACGGTATGACCTTAAGCATGTTGCGGGCAATGACCAGGGATTTTTCCTTTTTAGATTCGCCTCCAATTCTATGCTTGATAAATGTTTATCAAGCAGTCCCTGGACCTTTGCTAGCAATCCCTTGTTCCTTAAAAAATGGCAATTAGGGATGCCTCTTACCAAAGATGTTCATCTTAAATTCCCCATCTGGATTTCCCTAACTAACGTTCTTGTGGAATTATGGACCCCCATTGGATTGGGTTGGATTGCGAGTGTGGTAGGGTGACCTATTCGTTTGGACCCTGTGACAGCAAAATTAGAGCGTATGAACTACGCCCGTGTATGTGTGGAGATTGCGGCTGATACCCCTCTACCGTCCTCTATTCGTATTTAGTCTCGTCCATCCCCTGGTGTGGATTCCCAGACTAGTATCAAAATTGGTATTGAATACCTAGGTAACCGTGTTCATTGTAGCCTGTGTAATCACCTGGGACACTCGTCCTCTCGATGCCATTTGGTGAAATAGCCTCGTTCATCTCGCAGCGTTCGGCTAGCCCATAAGCCCCCGTACCCCCCTTGAAGCCACAACAGCAAGCGCTCCCCAAGCACCACCGATGCCCCACGTCTAGAGAGAGAAACTCTCTCTTCTCTCTTCGAATTCAAATTCGAATTCGAATTCTGCCTGACACTCCTGCCGTCTACGGCGGCGGCGCTCGTCTACGGCCATGGCCGTCTCCCCTGCTCCTCCTCCGGTGTTCGCCTCCCCCGTCCGTCCCCCACTCTCCTCTCCATTGAACACCGTCACGCCCTCTGTGAATCCTTCCTCGAATCTACCTTGGATTAGGACCCAGGCATCCGATTCGTCTGCGTTCCCGAAGCCCGCTCTCGACAAATCTGTCGGTGCCATTGTTCCCCCCCACTCTTGGGCCGATGTAGTCAAGAAGGACGGATCTGGGCAAAGCTCTGAGCTGCAGTTCTTCTCTCACCATGCTTCTGTGTCCTCTGGTGGCGCGCTTTCTCCTCCGCCAGAGGTCATCGAACAGGGTAACTTTTTTTGGGGCCATACCTTGGTTGGCTATTTCCTTAATACACCTCCCCATTTCATGGCTGTTAAGGCAGTTGCCATGAAGATATGGGCCCGATTCGGTCTCAAGCAGACCGCTGGCAACGAAGGCGGTTTCTTTTTCTTTTGTTTCCCCTCTGAAGAGATGGTGGAGAAATGCTTGCGTGCTGGACCATGAGTGTTCTCTAGGAAAGCAATCTTCCTCAAGCGCTGGAAGCCAGGAATGGACCTGTCAAAAGAGGAACACAAGCGTTTTCTAATTTGGATTAAACTGTCGAACATACCGCTCGGACTATGGTCTCACGCTGGACTCAGCTGGATAGCTAGCGCGATTGGGATCCCTTTACAGCTTGATCCCAGGACTGCCCGTATGGAGAATCTTTCCTTTGCAAAGATGTGTTGAAGTTGGTGTGGATGGGCCGTTCCCCAGCTCCATCGCTGTTCAAACTTGTCCTGCTTCTACTGCAATTGCTATGGTGAATGTGGCATATAGCTGGAAGCCAACCCGTTGTGCTCGATGCCAACAGATTGGTCATCTGGAGTCAAAAATGCCTATCCAAGTCTGATCCAGGTACTTCTTATCCTAAGCCTTTAGGTTCAGTCTCTGACGATCCTGTCCAACGTGACAATGTTAGGCATCCTGGTTGCCAAATAGCCGTGCCTCCAACCGACGCTGTTGGTAATTCTGGCCACGTACCCAGTTCTATGGCTGAAGAAGCCTTGCCTCAGTCGGATTCACTCCCGTCTCCAATTGCTGCCCTTAATGCTGAACCGCTTTTTGGGGCCGAGATTGCAATCCCAGCTCTTCCCTCTGCTGAGTCGCTGGCGCTTACAAGCCCAAGTTCCCCTCTTCCTGGTCCGGTGCCACAGGCCAATCTGGAACCTATTGACTGTGGTTTCCAGAGTGATTATATTTCTCCATCCTCATCTGTTGATTTTGGTCCCGCTCCATGTAGCCAATGTGAGGCTGCCCCATCAAATGCCTCTGCTGAAATTGGGCACTCTGGATGTCTTTTGGATGCATCCGGATGTGAGGCTGGCCCTCCTATAACGGATCCCTCTGATTTGGCAACTGATCCTGATTCTGTTAGTGATCCTACTCCTAGTTCTATCTCTAGAATTATTAAAAAACATGGTTTAGCTTCTTCAAAGCAAGGTGGTTCTGCCCCAGATGTTGAAATCTGCATGGGGAGGGCTGTTGAATACTCTCAAGGAAAATTCCTCAATGTAAACGCGGCTCTGGCTTTGGAATGTGATTCCTGGAAGCCAGCTAGATCTCGAAAAAAGAAAAAATCCACAAAATCCAAGGCATCCTCTAGATCCTAGGGGTGTGTTGATGGTGCTTTTCTGTTTTTTTCATGGCTGCTTTAAAGTTGTTCGGCAGCCACTTAGTGACAAAGGGCTTCTCTGTGGGTTCCATTTTCTTCCTTGTAGTTGTAGATAGGTGGATATGCTGTCTACTGGTTTGTGGGTTGAAGCCTTAGATCAATTATTTTTTGGAGTTGGGCAACATTGCTGATATGGCCGGCTGTTGGGTCGGTTTTGGCTGGCTCTCTATCTGCTGTTATTTTTGGGTCCTGAAATTTCTATCCTGTCATTGCTGAGCACGACCTGTGCTCCTTGCTGTTATGTTGTTGCGTTAAATGCAATAGTTTTGCTGTTATGGACGGCTGTTGGGTTGGTTTTTGGCTGGCTCTAAAGGCCGCTTGTTGTAATGGTGTAGCTTCTCTGCTTATTGAGTCTGGTTCCAGGGAGTTTAACTTGATTCAGGCTAGCCGCTGATGTTGATTGGCCCTTCTCTGATTGAGTATTGTGGTGATGGAGTTGCTTTTCTGTGGAGTTGTGGATGTCACTTCACTCCTTCCCTTGAAAAAGGTTTTTGTTAGTGTTCTTGGTTGGTTTGTGCTGATGGTGGATCGGATTCAGCTGATGCTGGGCTCATCCGGTTTTTTTGCTGAGCCCATTAAATGCTCTCTGCTGATTTAGATGAACCAGGTGTTGGGATTTGGTGGCTTCTTTGAGGTTGGCTGATGAACTTGGCCAATGCTTTTGCTGTTTTGGGAATCAGCTGGCCGATTCTCTTGGGCGCTTCATGAGCCCGGATTGGATCGCCACTTGTCTCTTGCTATAGCAGAATATCATGTTCGGGCCTTGCTGTGAACTACTGGTTTGGGAGCCCATTTTTTGAGCTGGACGTGTGCTACTTTTGCTGGTGCATATACCAGTACAATGTCCGGTTGCTTGTTGGTTTGAAATGATGTTTGTAACGAGTTTTTGCCCTTGGTTGGAATCGTCTATTAATATAGCCCGTAAGGATAGGAACATGCTACTCTTGGACGATACCTGCAGGTTGTAGGCCTCTGATGTGGATGCTACCTAGAGGCATGCCGTTCGATTGCTGAAGGAGGGGTGTGGAACTGTCTTCTCGTTGCCTGTGATTGCTGAGTCTCAATGCCGAGGGCGGGCAGCGGTCCTATCTTGTGGTAGGCTGATGCTGCTGAGCTTCTTCTCTAAGTTTGCTGGGATTTTTTGAGAGCAATGTGAAGCTGGGTAGTCTGCAGTGCTGAAGCTATGAATTTGTGTGGATGTGGCTGCTTTTTTTGCCCTGATGATAATTGTAGATGACGATTTGCATGTTTTCATGACAATCTTATAATATGCGCCTTCCCTTGATGATGGCTGCCTGCGGATCACTTATTCTTTGGTGCAAACAGTGAGGCTCAGGTTCATTCTATGCCCAGATTGGTTGGACGTGTTCGCATGCTACCCCTCCCGTGCTGAAGTTGAAGCTGTTGATGCTCTGAATTTGGCAGCTGTGCACTTGGAACTATCCGTGGAGTGTGGAGGCAATGCGTATTAGCCTAAATTTTCGGAGTTCAGTTGCGGCTGTCTTGAACGGAATATGAATACTTGAGGATATTGATGATGATGTATGTTTGCAGATGTACTTACCAAAAAAAAAAAAGTATGTTTGCAGATGCCATGTGCTCCTTGCTGATTGGAGTACTTAGGTACTTTGGGCTGTCGGCAGTCCCGGTGTGATACAGTAAGTTGCTTCGGGGTGATCGGATGTTGTTGCTCTGGTCTTCTCGGGAGTAATTTTTTTCTTTTGCTTCTATATAATGACAGTATTATTATTTTTTGTTTTCTGGTTCTTCTGTTAGATAGTTCCTCTTTGGTTTTTTTAAGGAGTTCTCTGATGTACCAGGTGCTCGGGGGTATGCCTAACTTCTTATGTTCTAACTCCAAGTCAAAAAACTTGGAGTTATAACATATTTTTTTGTAAATTTTACTCCTGTTAATTCAAAATACACACTTACTTACCAAAAAAAAAAGTAACAGACTATCATGCTGCTGGCATTTAGAATGCCATTTGCTGGTTTGCTGATAGTGGCCTATGAAGCTGCTGAGTTGCATTGTGCTGCTTGCTAAATGCAGTAGTGCAGAAACTGATGTATTTGCTGGAGCTGGAGTGGCAAAGCCTTGCTCGAGCTGCTAGAATGCTATTCTCAGTTCTTTGTGGAGTGGATTAGTTGGATTTTTTCTTTGGTGGCTGTCCTCCCTTTGATGATGATACGGGCCTTGTACGAAGGGATCACGGCTGTTGATGCTCCCGGTTTTGAAGGTGCAGTTCATCTTGTTTTAGTGGTTTGTTGGCTGTGGGCTGATGGTGCTAAAAAGTCGTGGCTGTTGGCTGCTGGATACATCTAGCTGCTGGCATTAAGGGTTTTGCCATGGATTGGCATGTTATTTTTTTGTTTAGGAACCCCTTTTCTGAGTGGTTTGCTTGTATAGTATTAATACCAGCATTTTTGTCTTTAGTTGGTTTCATCTGTTGTATCAAAGTGCTCGGGGCATGCCCTAGCTATCTTGGTTTATCCCCAAGTCGGAATAACACTTGGGGATAAATCCTTACTTGTAAATTTTTCTCCAATTAATCCAAATCACTTACTTACCAAAAAAAAAAAAAAAGGATCCTCCCCTTGGTGATCACCATCTTGAGCCCCCTGATTCTCACCACTCTCTTTCAGGATGTTCACCTCCCTCGTCCGTTGCTGTATCCCAGTAGGGGGATACGACGAGATCCACTGAGGAGAGTCTCTCGTACATATCCAGTGAAGCTAGCGGTGTTTCTACAACCTCCTAGGTTGGTAAGGCCGGATGAAACCTCCCACTTAAATCTATTGTGAAAAAACCAAAGGGGCCTAAAAAGAATAAAACCCCTTCTCCTAAACCCCATGGTTAGCATTGCCTGCTGGAACGTTCGAGGCCTTAATGGGGTGCTTAAGACCCATGAAGTCAACCACTTCATTCGTTCCTCCAGTTGTACTATTGCTGGTCTCGTGGAGACCTGTGTTAAAAAAAATAAGGCTTCCCTTATAGCTAATAATCTGATGCCATCTTGGCATTGGGAGATGAATTACTCCGCTACTTCTTCTGGTCGTATTTGGCTTGGTTGGGATGAGTGCAGGGTTGATTTGACCATTTTGTCTAAAGAAGACCAACTCATCCACTTGCAAAATCTGAACAAAATCACTAACCAATCCTTTTTCATTTCCTTTATTTATACCTCTAACTCTGTGATCGAGCGCAGAAGTCTTTGGGACAAGTTGCGTGCAATCCACCATCTTGTCTCTGGACATCGATGGGCCGTGACTTCAACGCCACGGCTGACTCCCGTGGCCAGCTCGCGTAATGACAAATCTATTCTGATCAAATGGAGCATCCCACTAATGAACCTGAGGTCGGATGCTCAACTCTAATAGTTAGATTGTTGTAGCCTGTTGTATGGCTACGTTCCTAATCTTGTTATCCTCAGGCGCAAGCTCTACTACCTGGCTGGTCTTAGGTTCATCATCTTTGCTTTCAGATGCTGCGTGGGACTCTTGCTGCTAAAATTCTCATTTTTGCTGTGCTGTTGGCGTGGTTGCTTTGTGTCTTCCTCATCTCCAAGGAAAAAAAAAATGTTCAACCGGTCGTATGGTAGTCCGGTAGGTTGATCTCAAATTTTTTGCTTTGGATTGCTCATCTGTGCTGGCTCATAGGGCTGACGTGGAAGTATGCGCCTCCAAACCGTCTTTGGTGTGACAGATTTGTGATGCTGGTTGGGCTGGGTCTTTCCTCAAACTCCCGGCTTGGTTTCCCTGTTGACTGGACTAAATAGTTCTCTACGACTATCTGCATCATGCCCTCGAGTTTCACTTGGTTGTAGGTGGCTGCCAACTTGGACCGGAGTGGATGTTGCCCGATTCTTAACATCGCGTCTGTGTGCACCTATTGCCCGGGTTGGACATCTGCTCTGTCTCGTCCGGTGGGTTGTCTGCCGCTTTTTTGCCGACTTGGATCTGCTGACTTGGCATTTTTGGTATGTTGCCATTTGCTTTGTGAATTTCCCAGTTTGGTTGCGGGAGGGGCTGAGTGGTCATTTTTTGCCATAAAAATAAATAAATAAAAAAATAAATAAATTTTTTTGGTAAGTAAGTAATAAAATTGTATTAAAAATAAAAAATTACAAGCCTATGTTCTATTCCAAGTGTTTTGCCAACTTGGAGTAAGAATATAGAAGTAAGGGCATCCCTAGAACACTCTGACACAAAACAGGAAAAGCAAAGGAAAAGATCCAATTATCGACTCGGATTCACAGCGGATGAAACTGCATGCAAACAGTCATCACACCATCTAATTCAAGGCTTCATGTCATCACCAACACAAACCAAGTTTAAACACAAGCATAGGCTTCTTCTTCTTCTTTTTTTTTTTAGTAAGTAAAAGTGTGTTAAAATAAAAGAAAATTATAAAACTATATTCTACCTCCAAGTGTTTTGCCGATGTAGAGGCAGAATATAGACGCTAGGGCATCCCCGAGCACCTCCATAAACCACATCATGAGATCGAGGAGAGTTTACAAAAAGAAAAAAACATGCAAAAAACTAAACCCGGACCGGCCGCATATCATGAGACCGAAGAAAATTTACAAGGGAAGACCCGTCAAAAGAAGCCAAATACCCGAACCAGCCACTTGCCTATGTCAACCCGACGACGTATTCGATCTCCAATGACCACTATCACAGGCTGGAATAACACCTTCCCACAGCTAAGAACCATGAGCTAATTGTGCCCATGGCCGATTCAATCATCGTGGGCAAAATCAGCATCTCGTCCATTTACACCACCTCGGATTACACCATCGTGAGCAAAATCCATCATGGGCTGGATTAATATCTCCTCGGAAAGCTTTTTTTTTTTGGTAAGTAAGTAATTGCATTAAAATTAAAGAAAATTTATAAAACTTTGACCTAACTCCAAGTGTTTTGCCAACTTGAAATTAAAGCAAAGAAGAAAGGGGAGTACCCCAAATCACATGGAAAGGTTCAAATCTAAGACCAAGAATCTTGACATGACAAATTAAAAAACAACCGAAAAAAACACATCAACAGCATCGTGCCAAATCGGCAAAAAAGCAGTCGAGCCAGATTAGCATGCGAAACCTGCCCAGAAGTCCATCTTCTCACAGCATTCTGCGAATTCTTGAAATATGCAGTAGCATAACCACAAGCCTTCCACACTCGACAATCTGCCATGTAATATGCACATGATTTTTGAGCAATTCCACAAAGTAAGCAGCCATTCGCATCAGCTGGCACCAGCATATAACTCATTGCATCCACTACGGGGGCAACAGCTCACCAGTAGGCCATTCTAATCCACCACTAGCGAAAAAAACCAGCAACAAATTTGCCAACTCAGCGTTGACCAGCAGGAGAAACAGATACAAGGGAGCCTGCATCCATCCCAGCAAATCACTACATCATGAGGCCAGTAGCAGCAGCCCACCTGCAACCTATCGGCAGGGAACACCAGGAGTAAAATACAGCAAAGCCAGAATAATACTCCAACATCCCACCAGCACCGGGAGTACAACCCGACAGCAGCACAGGAGGCAGTGAATTCGACCACCCACAGGGCAGCACAAACATCTTGGAGACAGCACAGATTACTGCAACTCCAATCAGCAAGAAGCAGCATTCGTACATGAGGATCCCTTAGACTTCAATGAAGCAGCTTTTCGCTGTTTCCTTGACTTGACGCGTTTCCAAGATCCATCATATACCACACTACCACTACCTCCCTTCATCCGAATTGAATTGTCAACATTTAGAAGCCCGACCATTAGATCATGCAGATCTTTATATTGGCAAGTAGGAAAACTAGTTTAGGTCTCTAGCAAAAAGCATAAAAAATTAAAGGCAACCTTCCTTCCATCAGGAGATAAGGAGACAATATGAGATTGGGAAGCTTTAGACCCCGCCAACAATCTAAGGGCCTCCAAATGTGCATCGGGAGAGCAATTTAGAATCACCTCGGTCGACGGATAGGAAGAGCTGAAAACCTCCTTATCCATATCAGATAGACCACAAAGACAATTATCCAAATAAAAGAGCACCAAGTACCTAAGCTCCGGGCCAAGGGAATTGATATGAGGCAAAACATCTTCAACCGCTAACACCTGCTGAAGGGCAAAGATCAAAGGAACATCACCAGCACTTTCGACTGTCCAGGCCTCCTTAATCTGATCAGAAAAGGTCCGATAGTTCATCACGCACAGAATCAACATCACCCAAATCCTCCTCAATACACCTAGACTTGGCTAGTTGATACTTGCGAGAAATCCTAGCAATTGAGTCAGGAGTGGTATCAAGGTTCGCATCCTTTTTTTTTGGTAAGTAAGAATTTTGGATTAATGGGAGAAAAAATAGTACAAAAAAATATGTTTATCTCCAAATATTTTGACTTGAAGATAAAACATAAAACGTTAAAGGCATCTGAATAATGGACAAAGACATCTGAATAAACAAAAAGCCTCTAGGAGGACCACGATTGCCGACAAAGACAAAATATCAAGGTTCGCATCCAAGGAACTCAAAACATTATGCTCTTTAGAATTCAGGGGACAGCCGGCCCAGCCAGCAGGGGCCGGCTTCGGAAAGCACCCTCAGCACCTCGGACAACATTTACACCAACCATCTTCTAAATACCTCGGACTGAGATTGCTCACAGAACACAGAATTCTACATCTGAACTTCGGAAAACCAGATTCAATATCAGCAGCAACACATTGTCACACCAGGAAAGTAGCAGCAAATATCAGCTGAAAACCAGTAGTGCTCCTCGGTTTACAGCACCAAAGGCTTGCATCTCAATCACAAATTGCAGACAGAATAAAAGAAAACCATCTGCTTCAGTAGCCCACAACAGATTTTGACGGCAACCTCCAAATTTCACCAGATCCCAGCCAGACAGAGACCGGCAAAACACAAGAAAGCTGCAACTGGCCAAACTCGAGAGCTGTATCGGACAGCAGCTCTAAAACCATGGAGATGCCATCTGGAGCCAATAGGAGAGGGGTTACTCCCCCTTGGAATAGCCGCCAGGGAAAGTATATCAGAATCCACCAATAAGCTCGTTTTTCAGCAACCCGATGCCACATTACAATCTGAATAGATAACCCGATACTCAATTTTGATCCAGTACATCAATTAGATCATTGGCCAAACCCACAGCACTAGCATAACTCCAGCCATCATTACAATCAGAGGAACGGATCTGAAAACCTGCTGCCCCAACTTCAACAGCATCAGAGCAAACCCTCCCAAAACACCTTCGGGCAAGCCATCAGCAGCAATAAAACATTTTCCAAGCAAAGAGCTGCATCAGCAGCAACTAAATTTCACCCAGTCACAAGGACTCACTACCTAGAGTCAGCCAGGCAGATGCAAACTGGGTTCATCAACACCACGATAGAGCACCGGTACTCAGCAAAAATTGACTCCTTTCTACCAATTTCCTGAAAACTCTATCAAGTAAACTGTCATTGAACTTTGAGTATGGAAGAAAACCAGGGGAAGTTTTATCAGTCCAGTTCCATTGCACTTTGAATAGAGCACAACAACCACCTACAGAAATCGAAGATTGCTCCCCAACCCTACATATCGGCTACGGGAAATAGCAATAAGAACCAGCATGAATCAGAGTGTTACGGGCCTAGCCACGGGAGACCCGAACCATATCTCAACTTAGTCGAACTAGGATGGAACTCACACGGCAGTGCGCCGCAGCTGCCGGCCCACCCGGACACCCGGGAAATACTGAGATTTTATTTTATTTTATGTGTTAATTTGCTTATTTTTATTTGATGCATGTGGACCCATGCATGTGGACCCATTTTCTTAACCAATTCTGTTATGCTGCACGTTGTGTGGGTTATTAGGTGGATGACGGAATGGAAAAGGAATAGAAAATCATTTCTCAATTCTCTGTTTCTCTCTCTGCCTTCTTCTTCCTCGAATTCTCCCTTCTGTCAATCTCCCCTCCCCTTCTGTTGCTTGTCCAGACACCGGCGCAGCTCGCACAACATAGAAACCTCGCATCAAGGTGCTTTCATTGAGCGATGGCAGAAGGCATCACAATTCGATTGAAAGCACAAGAGGAAACCCTAGCGGGCATGGTGAGAGAAGTAAAGGATGTGGTGGCTGTCGTTCAACAACACTCCGAGGACATCGTGTGACACATCAAGCTGATACAGAGGACATCAAATAGTCTATTGCCGATATTAAACACACTCTGGCTCAGATGGAGGGTTTAACCATGGCTTCAGCACTCCCGCCGTTACTTCCGACACCGACGGAGAGTCCTTCTACATTTTTAGTGCCGCCTATGTCGTTTCCTCAAACTCTGCCGGCCATGTTGTCGTCCCCTATCGAGCTCCAGCCAAGGCTGCCAAAGCTCAAGATTCCTTTTTTCTCCAGGGAAAACGTGATGGGATAGTTGTTCCAAATTGACTAATTTTTTCTCTACCGTCGCACTCTTCCCGAGCAAAAGCTCGTTGTCGCCGCCTTCTATATGTCAGGAGCGGCATTGCAATGGTTCCAAGGGATGCATGCAACCCTGCAGCTATCAACCTGGGAGTCCTTCGTTCGCGATTTGGAGCTCCTCTTTGGGCCTTCTTCCTTTGTGAACTATGAAGCGGCGTTGTACAAACTCAGGCAACCTCCACTGCGGCGGTCTACATGGCTGAGTTTGAATCACTCTCAACACGAACTCCCAAGCTCACTGCCAACAACATCCTGAATTGCTTCATCTCTGGATTACGGGACAATATTCGACGCGAACTCCTCCTGCTGAAGCCCTCGTTGTTACATGAAGCTATTGGAGTGACAAAATTGGTGGAAGAAAAGTTAGATTCCACCCGCAATCCTTCACCTCGTCCTCCGCTAGTGGCAAAATCCCTCACCGGGCTGGGGCCACTGGGATCAAAAGCTCCACTATCCTTGAACTCCACCCCAAAATTCTCAATTAAGAAGCTCACCTCCGCTGAAATGGCAGCCAGAAGAGAACGTGGCTCATACTTTAATTGTGATGAGCGGTTTCTCCCTGGACACCGCTGTAAATCACCCCAATTTCTGTGTATGTTGGTGGAGGAAGAAGATACAGAGCAATCAGAGAAGGTTATGATTGAGGAGGAGAGCGTGCGATCGCCACTGTCAGAAGATTTTTTTTTGGTAAGTAAGTCAATTGTATTAAAAAGGAAAAAATTATACAACCTATGATTTATTTCCAAGTATTTTTTGGACTTGGAATTAAATCATAGACGCAAAGGCATACGCTGATCACCCAAAAATATGACAAAAAAAAACAAGTCCTGCTCAGGGACAACAATCATCAAAAGAACACCAGCACAAACTTTACAATTAGCAAAGTTAGCAGAAAACGAAAACTAAGAGCTTGCTAAATGCCATCGGCAACAAAGATCCATTGGTCCAGCATGAGAAAATCTGCATGCTTCGACAATTTCAGCTTCATCACCCAGCATCGGTCCATCATTTTCCTTCAATCAATCTGTTAAAGATGGCAGCATAGGATATCCAAAAACTTCAGCACACATGCACAGCCTCAACACTCCACATATAGAATTCTAAGAAAACAATAGTGAGATGGCACCCACATTATGGAGACCTTCGCCATAATATGGAGACTGATCTCAACCATAGCCACAGGAACCCATCATCACAATAGTTGTCACAACGCGGCTAGCATTTCACCACACTTCAATAAAGGCATCAACAGCATCAAGCAGTAAGGGGCTCCCAGGCAGACATCTCGACAGAAAACCAAGGTAGGGAGCATCTCGGCATGATCCAGTAGGAGGAATCCATGTCAAAATTCTCACCTCATCAAAGAGAGTACCTGCTGCAATCCACTCCCAACATCATCCCCCAGCGTTCCAAGCATACCTGCATTTGCAACTCCATGAAATGGCAATGACTCGCAAGCCACCGAACCCTCCAGCTGCTCCAGTCCAGCAGGTGAGGACGTTTGATCTGCCTCCTTTCCCTACACCAGCACCGGAAGCTCAGAACCCTTATCCAACAGCAGAATCATACTCATTGCTGAATCCCAGTATTCTGTAATCCCCCATCCAAGGCAAAGAGACCAGCGCCCAGATGAAATCCTAGTGCAAGATCCTATCCACACACCCAGCTGCATACAATCTGTTGCCAGGATCATACTGAGCCTTATACAACCTGAATATTATTCCAGTCGCCAGGCAGTAGCGTACATGCATAGGGATTACTCAACATGCATCACACTACCACAACCACCGGCAAACTTCAAAGTATCAGACAATTGATACCGCACAGCAGCTGCAGCAAAGCAGTCCAGCAGGAGAGGAAGTGCAAACTGAGAGTTGCAGTTAATAGCCAGACCCACACTTCACAACACAAAAGCAGCACATGTTCCACTGATTTCAGAAGAGCTATCTCCAGGACTAGACAATACTCCAACCATCTCCTTCCATGCCTTGGAAGGTTATCAGGCTCCTACGATCCTATGCTTGACCGGAAACATTGCCAGCCACTCTGTGACAGTTCTGGTGGACAACGGATCTACCCACAACTTCCTACAGTTTCGGCTGGCCAAGTATCTAGAAGTCTCCATCGAGCCTTCACACTTTCTTAATGTCACAGTTGGGAACGGGGCTTCCTTGCAATGCGAAGGCGTGTGCACTAATGTTCCACTCACTTTAGGGTCTTCTAGATTCTCAGTGGACCTTTATTTGCTTCCTCGGGGCATATCGTCTCCGATATCGGGTCTCACTTTAGGGTTCTGAGAGATATCGTCTCCGTTCGCGATCCTATTTTTATGAGTTCCTTTTGGCAAGAACTCTTCCGACTACAAGGGACTTCATTATCGGTCAACAGCTCATACCATTCCCCAAACGGATGGCCAAACGGAAGTAGTCAGTCGATGCTTGGAAGATTATCTCCGCAACTTTGCCGCTGACCACCCAGCCACTTGGGGACAATTTCTGCCTTGGGCGGAATGGCATTACAATACAGCTTGGCATTTTGCCATACAAATGACACCCTTCGAAGCAGTATATGGCCGACCAACACCCACGCTACAAGATTATACACAGGGTCCTCTCCAGTAGCCGTAGTTGATGAGCTTATCACCGAGAGGTCCACTGTCCTCGCCACTCTTAAGACAAACTTGCAGCGTGCGCAACTGTGCATGAAAAATCAGGTAGATGCACATCGCACCGATCGAGAGTTTCAACCGGATGAGTGGGTCTTCGTCAAACTGCAGCTGTATCGCCAGACCACCGCAGCTCGTCGACAGTCTCACAAGCTTGCGAAATGCTACTATGGGCCCTTCCGAATTCTGGAATGCGTGGGCACGGTGACTTATCGTCTACATCTACCGCCTACCGCCAGGGTCCATAATGTATTTCACGTATCTCTCCTCAAGAAGTGCCAGGGTGATCCCCATGGTTAGCGTGTGGAACTGCCTGCTGAAGCAATCGCCTCTCACCCCCTAGAGTCTCCCACGCAGTTGCTCGGGTTTCGATGGATACTACAGCAGGGAAGAACGGTGCCACAAGTGCTCGTTCAATGGCATTCTCACTGCCTCGAGGAAGCAATGAGGGAACCAAGCGAGAACTCCATCAGCAATTTCCAGAATTCCACCTTGAGGACAAGGTGATTTTCGTTGAGGGCGAAAATGTTACCGGCCTAGCCGCGGAGACCCGAACAGTATCTCAACTCAATCGAACCAGGATGGAACTCACACAGCAGTGCACCGCAGTGGCCGGCCCACCTGGACACCCGGGAAATACCGAGATTTTATTTGATTTTATGTGTTAATTGCTTATTTTTATTTGATGCATGTGGATCCCTTTTCTTAACCAATTCTGTTATGCATGGAAACTTTATATGGTGTTTCTTCTCCCGCAGGAATCTTTTTTTTCCTTGGGCTCTATTCTCGTTTTGTATCGTTGCTGAGTTTATTGTATCATTGTCATAGCTTCTTTCGTTTTCCCTCTCTGGGAGGCATGGCTCCAAAAAAAAAAAAAAAAAGGATAGCTTATAAGGTGCCTTCCGTTGGATTCAATTTTTCCTCGGGCTCAATTATCTAGTTTTGTCTAGCTGTTGTGTATTTTGTATCATCGCCTTTGGCTTTTGTCATTTTTTTTCCTCCTCTGGGTGTCCTGGTCCCAAAAAAAAAAAATGCAAAGCGGAAATAAAACAGATTTGTCCGCCTCTATTCTGTTGTGGCTCGGTGAGATTCTTTCTGAAGTGGGCTATTTGGTCCTGCTGCGGATCCTCCTTCGCTGTTAAAGTGGCTGGGACTGTATTCTGCCTTGTCAGTATAACCCTATTTGGTCTGTTCCTGGAGTAGCTGGAGCTGCTTCATTCGATGATGCTGATGCCTTATGTCCGTGAGCTGGTGGTTCATGTAGCTGATGGTGGAACCGGTGCTGTGTTGCTGGATGTTGGCTGGTTTGTTTGTGCTGATTAGGTGCTATTGGATCAGTGCACAATCTTATGTCGTGAGCACTGGATTTTTGATGGACCTTGTTCTGATGATAGCCGAATCCATGATGGGCTATGTGGCACTATCATCAAGGGGCTCATGGCGTGTTGAAGTTACCTTGATAACTGAAATCCACTGCAGGGATATGAAGCTGAATCTGGATGTTGCTGTTATTTACTGGTGGTGGTGCGGAGCATGCTAGATTATAATTAGACAGGCCTGCTGATTTTAACTGATGTAGCCGTGCAGCAGATGCAGTTTATGGGCCATTTGATGTGGGAGCCGGGAGTTGATTTTCTATCCTATATTTGAGTGGTTTTGCCTCAGCTGCCGGTTTACTGTAAATCAATTATGATGATGCTATACTTGGTGCTTGTTTACATTGGTAGCTGAACATCTTCATCAGTATTGCTGATTTCAAGCTGAGATTTGAGGCTGATACTGTGCATGCTTGTTTCTGAATTGCTACTTCTCTTCCTCCCCCATCATAAGCTAGCTTACTAGTTCTGCAATTCTACCTCCTGCTAGCTGATGTGATGATGCTGCTGTGTGGAAATAGGCTGCTGACTTTTAGCTGGGTTCCAGCTTTCTCTTTGACCATGTAGCTGCAATTTGTGGATGACATCTAAGAGGCTCATGGACTAACTGTTGCCTTGATGGTCGCTGGACGTGTGGTGCTGCAGCAAAATTGTAGTATGTTTTTGCCCGTGGTCCAGTATGGAAATGGGTGTTTTGGGTGTTGCTTTGCCCGTGTTGGTGCTGCTGTATATTCTGCATGGTATATGCCATGCCTGTGTTGAAGGCTGGTGATTCCCTGATGTAGTCGCCCGAAGGAAAGTGATGATCTGATGCTGGTTCCTGATGATGAAAATGTTGTGTTGTTAAAGTTGGATTCTCAGTTGGCTGGTGCAGCATTGTTGGGGATTACCTGTTGGTTTTCATCCCTGCTGTCTGAGTACTTGCTACTGCTCCAGTTGATTGGGCCTGGTGCTATGCTTTTGCTGATTCTACTGTATTTTCTCTTGACCCGATGGATGTGTGTCCTGGTAAATTGTTGATGAGGCTCTGGATTGCCTAGTAGTTTTTTTGGTGTGCAATTTTGATCTGCTTCCCTTGAGTGATGCTAACTGCAATGATTCCTCCTGGATTTTAAGAGTGTAATGGTTGCTGATTACCGTTAGTCATAGGTGGTCCCTCCTCCATGAGGATGGCGTTTGCTGCTGAGCGCCAAATGCTCTGTTGGTTTACTGAATTTTCGGCTGTGATGCATTGAAGGTCTGTGGCGCTATGTATCATGGTGATGTTTGAACCTATTCTCCTCCTGTCTGATTGTCTACTGGTATTTTGTCCCAGCGTATGAGTGAGATTTGATGCAGCAGATTTTTGGCTTTTGCAAATTGCTGATGTTGGCTGTGGTCTGAAGCCTGTGTTTTTTTTTTTGGTAAGTAAGTATTTTGGATTAATGGGAGAAAAATAGTACAAAAAATATGTTTTGTCTCCAAGTATTTTGACTTGAAGATAAAACAAAAGACGCTAGGGCATACCCTTTTTTTTTTTTTGGTAAGTAAGTATTTTGGATTATAGGGAGAAAAAATTTACAAATTTTATGTTTTATCTCCTAGTATTTTGACTAGGAAATAAAGCATAAGGAGCTAGGGCATACCCTGAGCAAACGGTACAACATATTAAACCAAAAAAGCCTCTAAGAGGACAACATTCAACTGAAAGACAACAATTGTAATCTAAAACATCAGCACTGAGACAAAAATAGGGAAGCATCAGCCACTGTTTTCAGCATTCCAGCAAAGATCAATGGGGCTCAGCACTGGCATCAACAGTAGAAACTGTCCACGCCCGGATCACCCACACCAGATGCAGAATACCAACAGCAACGCCAGCAGATAAGCCCCAACAGAAGTTTGACCTTCAGCAACAAGCTGAATCCACAGCGTGTTAATTCCAATTGGCAGCACCAAAATATGCAAGTGGGAGGGCTTCAGCAAAGGCTTCTGCAGCTCAGCATCACCCTTCAGCAGTGAATCATGGTGAAGCCAGCAACCGGCATTCAGCATAGTTTCAGCATCAACCAAGTGAAGCTCCAAGCCATACCAGCTGCAGTTGATGAGACAAAGCCTGAGAACCAGGCGCACCATCCAACAGCAGGATGGAACTCACAACAGCAGCCCATGAAAGCTATTGTAAGTTAACCCAACCACAACCAAAACAAATAGCCAATCCGTCCAAAGCTTCAGATCACCTCAGCAGAAAACAAGATCAGCAACTCAGTAGCAGAACCATCACCGCACCAGCAAAAAATGCTTGGACCAAAGCAATGCATCAGCATCAACCATTCATCAACTTGCCAAAGCAGCAAGAGGACGAACAGTTCAGCTCAGCAGACCCGAAGCAGAAACAATTGCACCCAATTGGCATTCCTTTTCACCATTGCATCAGACATGCAGCACCCGAAATGCCTTAGCATAGGGGAACAAAGAGGTCGATAATAATCCAGAGTCCCCCAATCCCATTAGGCCATAGCAATAGTGGCAATAAAAGCCAGAGGAGGCATGTACATAACATTGCAGCATCCATAAAATAGGAGATTCAACATTGTTGCAAAGCAACAACTTCAACAAATGGAAAACAGGCGAGACATCACCTCAATCAAGAAGAGCATTAAGCAACCAAAAGGAACCATAGCCAGCAGCTCAGCCCTCAGCCAAGGTTTCCCGGTCCATAAGCACTCGGGCTCCCCCAACCCAATCAATAAATGGAAAACACAGCCAGAGCAGATAGAGCACCACCAGGGAACATTCGGCTGCCTCACTTCCTTCAAGATGAGATAATAGCCCACACAAGCAAAATTGTTGCGAAGCAACAATCAGCACTAAACTGGCTGAAGAAGCAAGACAAATGCAATCCGATGGACTGCAACAAAAAAGAATTCTCGCGGTGCGAACGAGCAATGCAGCGAACCGCGTTCTCCCCATCTGCCCGGCCAAGGCATTTCAGCATCCAAACAAGCCACACCCGGTTCTAAAAACACTCCAGCCTTTAGTTCTGCCAAAGGCAAGCCAGGCTCCCAAACCAACTTACCGGAAGGAACGACCAAGCAGAGACTCAGAACCAGGCTCAAGGCGTTCAGCGCTAATCCCAACAGCAACACATAAGCCGGCCATCCGCATCCAATTCAAGGGACGCAGCTTAGACCAAGAAGCACCAGAGAAGCAAATTTAATGTACCCCGAGACAGGGCATTCGGTCGCAAAGCCTGAGAGGAGGCTCAGACAGGATTAGAAATCCAATCGGAGCAGGACGCATCAGACGCGTTTTTGGCAACAGAAACCCCAAGCGAATCCAGGGATCTTCGACAGGGAAACCACGGAAGACCACAGCGGACCTCAGAGGGCAAGGCTGAATCAACGAAAATCAGGGGCTTCACCGAAGACGAAATCACAGAGGACCCCCGCGAATCCAGAGCAGAGGTCCGGAGGAAGACATCTGGGTTTGGAAGGCGACAAGCAGCCGGGCAGAGCACCCAGGAGACCGGCCAAGGCCGGCCCCAGCGCCGCCCGTCCAGAGAAGAAGCGTCGAAGGAGGACGCAGAAACGAATTTCAAAATTTGAAATTCAAAGGTTAGAGAGAAGCGAGAGCTACCTATGAAAAAGTTCACCAAAGGCCACCATTCAAAGTTGTGGATGTTGCTGTCCTGTACTGCAGTGGGCTGGAAGAAGCTGCTGCTAGGGCATACCTCAAGCGGACAGAACATCTGAATATACAGACAGTCCTCTAGGAGGACAACGTTTACCGAAAAATGACAAAAAATGACATTTCCATCATAACTAAACAGAACACAGCATGCATTAGCTGACACACAAGATTCCCACAGTGGCACGACAAGGTACGACAGCAGATTGCTCCTGCTCCGAGACCAGCAGCACGAAGAAGCAGAAGCCTTCCGCGCAACACGCCAATCCCCAAGGCCAAAGAATGCACGCATCGGGAAGCAACACCGGCAACACAGGACCCGGCTGATTCCACAACCCGTGAAAAGAGCACCGCCTTCAACGGCAAATTTGCACATCAAGAAATTTTCTTTCTTCAAAAGACCAGCAACAAGACCCATTTACATCCAAAAACAATCCTCCTCCAAGCAAAATCCAATCGCAACCAGCTCCTAAAAGCCTCGGGAGGATAACGGCTACGAGTAAAACAAAAATCATAACCAAATGATAAGGGATCAGCACCAAATTCGCGAAATTGAACCCATCGGGCAGCCGCTGAACCACGGGCAACAGCCAAAGACACGGGACCAAGACACCACCCACCGCCATCCAGCAGGTACAAGAAACTGACCCAGCTTCAAACCGTGCAGCTACCCATGCTTCAGAATCACCAGGCAGCACTAGCCCATATGTATGTCATCACAACATCAGCAGCAGATTTTCCATCAGCAACCAAATGCAGCTGAAACATTAATCCCTCGGTCGCACCAGGTAGCAACACCATCCGGAGTTAATTGGATGTAGAAAGGCATCACAGTCCTACCCCAACAGCACCAATGCACCAACCGCATTACACCCAACATTCAAAGCTGGGCCAGCAGGTCTCCAATCACAGCCTCACAAAATTGGCAACAATCTGCCACCAGCGAAAAAGATAACTGGTAAAGCGCCAGCCGATTGTTAAGACCAATCAAGGAATTCCCACAAACTCAATCCCAGCACCATCTTCAGCTTGCCCATCCAGCAAGAAGACAAACAGATCAGCAAATAATCACACCACCCACAGCCTCGTGAAACCTGAGCCTCATGAGGCTCATCTAGCAATCAGCGTTTTCAGCCGGCACCAGCATCAGCAGAAGACAGGGCAGCTGCTCATCACTGGCATCAGGATGCATATACAGCTGCTCAGCTCAAACCTCAAAGGCACCAAACAGCATAGGGGGTAAAACAGATTTCGGCCTTCGCATCATAATGCAGGACAGGTCTGCAGATGAAACACAGCAGCACCTAACCACTTAGCATCAGATAACAGGCACATACTATACCAACAGTTGAATAGGAACATCAAAGCAGCAGCTTCTTCCAGCTACATCTATACTGGACAACCACATCCATAACCGTGGCCAGCCATGATAGGTCTCGGGCAAGGAACCCGATCCCAATCCATAGCACCACCCATAACCCTTTAAACTCGGAATTCCATTGATTTTTTGGACGCGGATTTTTGCTTCCTACGAGACTTTACAGGCTGCCAGGAATCCAGCTGAGGAGGGTCCGCTTGTGGGCCAAAATATGATACCTCTGAATTATCCAGGTGAGAGTCCGTGGAAGAGGCAACGCACATACTTTTTGGACTACTCGAGCCATGGCCCAAATGGAGCGAAGTATCCAACGAGTACTTCGTTAAGATGCGTGAGATAGATGGAGGAGTCTTAATCGGATCAACCCTGGATCGGGGGACCGGAGGGATAAGAAACCCACCACTTGGCTGTTCCAACACACGGAGATCCAAAGGGACATCCACCGGACCAAGAGCGGCTTTTCGGTCCTCCTCGGAGATCGCCAACAGGCCTCACCTCCCACCAAAGAACCCGTTGGGTCAGCACTAATCCCACAACAAAGAATCTCAGCGTAGGAAGGACCAATTGGGAAGCGGGATTTTGGAGAACACAGTGCATCATGGCGGGGCGGGAGGCGATCCTGGAATACCAAGCTGCAGCAACGCAGCATCCACCAAAATCATTGAATTATCGGGTTCACTCATTGGAGAACCGGCAGACAATTGGAGTTCCAGCCCGGTATCCACCGAGTCGGGAGTACATTCGACCCCAAGTTGAGGAGTTTCACTAGGCATGGCTCGGTAAAGAATGTCGGGATTCCCAGGGACTTCAAACGAAGAATCAAGATAAGCAACCATTCACATCCTTCAAAAAAGGAGTAGCCAAGTTGTTCTCGGAGCAAGTCTCACCAGGAAGCTCGGGGATTCGAGGAGGCCCCGATGGAGACAAGTGGATCCTTCACTTTACAGAGTCCAATTCAGCAGACGAGTGTTCATGAGGGTTAGTCTGAACGAGACAACCCAAGAGCAGGAGGGCACGACTTGGGGAGTTAGGCTGCACCTGAGACCTTCTTAGCCCGACATTTAGCTACATCATGGCCAATAAGGAGGCAGATGTCGCACCGAGTCGGGTTTCACGAGTATTCCACATTCACCTTCAAAGATAGACTTGAGCCCTGGTTCGGGAATGATGGCAATGCAGATGCAGGAAAGGGCCATCAACTCCAACCTCCACGCAGATTTTTGCAAAGGAGACATTTTCCATTTTAGCGGTTCTAGGATCAAGGCGCAAAGGGATTCCAATGGAGTGGCAATCCAACTAAGCCCACTTGAGTCAGAACTGAATGGGAATATTGCTCAGCTTAATCCAGAGAGGAAAACACATATGCTCAGTCTTCGACAACACCATTCCCGGCGTCCACCGTCTGAGAAAAATGGCTTTCCCAGAGAACACCCAAGGACCAGCGTGAAGACATTTGTCCATCAACGCCAGAGATGAGAAACGGAAGAAAAAGAACCCGGCGTCGTTCCCAGCTATATGCTTAATGCCGAACCGGTTCCATAGTTTCCTGACAATAGCTTTTACGGCGAGGAAATGTGGGTGGGATTCCAGGAAATGGCCCACCAGAGTAAACCCCCAGAAATCGTTGCCCTGGTCAACCACATCAGGAGGGGGAGAGATGGGTTTCGGGTCACTATTGGGATTTTGAGGGGGGTAGTAAGATAAATCACATACCAGCCCAGCAAGATCCGACTGGATGACCTCGTTCCAAGGAAGAGGAGAATCGCCGGCACGCACGCTACTGGTACAGCCCTCCTTAGGTTTTGAACAAGCCAGGAAGGAGGCATCAGGCGCAGGTCGGTGGCCATCGACGGATTTCTTCAGCTTCGGGAAGAGAATAGGAACGCCATCGACGGATTTGGAGACGTAGGGCGTCGAAGAATGAGAAGAAAGGGAAGAAGAGGAGGGAGAGTCGAGACGAAGCCCAACCGGGGCCGGCTGCGGACCGGCCATGGCCGGCGGCACCCAGAAGACGCAAACCCAAAGGCCGCACGAATTTGAATTTCTAGAGAGAAGCTAAACTCCGCACAAGTTTGCCCATTCTGAAGCCTATGTTAAGGGTAAGCTTTTTATAGTAATGGCCCCACCGCACTCGCGGCCCCATAACCCAGAAACCCTTGCGGGATTTAGAGTTGTCATTGATGGTGTGGTTGTGGGCTGGGATGCTGAAACATTTAGAGTTGGACTGTCTGCATTCTCATGCTGAAGCAGGGATCTCTGCTGCCCATGGCATTTAGCATGCTATCTGTTCTATGGAGCTGTGTTGCTGAAGTATGATGCTGTTGCCTGCTATACTTGATGCTGTCGGGTGAGCTGGCCCCCTGCTGAATTCCTGGATTGCTGTGTGCTGCATGCCGAAGCACGCTGCCTGTGTGAGATGTTGAGGATCCCTGCGCTGTACAAGTCGGTGTGTATTGATATGTGGGCACCATCTCAGTGCTGTTTTCTTGAAATTCTATCTGTGAAGAGCTGGGGCAGAGTGTGTTTGCTGAAGCTTTTTGGATATCCTATGCTGCCGTCTTCAACAGGATGCTCGATGGGAATTGATGGACTGATGCTGGATACTGTTGCTGAAACTGTACAAGCATGCAGTTTTCCCATGCTGGACCAATGGTTCGTTGGTGCCGTTGGCGTATAGCAAGCTCTTAGATTTCGTTTACAGCTAACTTGCCAAATGTAATGTTTGTGCTGGTTTTCTTTTGATATTTGTTGTCTTTTAGCTAACTTGGTTTTTTTGTTATATCCTTGGGTGATTGGCGTATGCCATCGCGTCTATGATTCAATTCCAAGTCGGAAAAACACTTGGAATAAAATCATAAGTTGTATAATTTTTTTTCTTTTTTTTCTTTTTAATACAATTGACTTACTTACCAAAAAAAAGTGTGGGTTATTAGGTGGATGACGAAACGAAAAAGGAATAGAAAATCATTTCTCAATTCTCTATTTCTCTCTCTGCCTTCCTCTTCCTCGAATTCTCCCTTCTGTCAATCTCCCCTCCCCTTCTGTTGCTTGTCCAGATGCCGGCGCAGCTCGCACAACATAGAAGCCCGCATCACAGAGTAGTAAAATCAAGAGCAGAGCCCAACAACACCACAATTCATCATGTGTATAGCCAACCTCACCCAGAAGCATAGCATCGGCAACATATGCTAATCCACCATACAAACGGAAGCATCATCAACCTAGTGAAAAACCCCCAATATGCAACAGCAACCTACAACTGATCAAACCAGCGAACTAGAGTAACCAGAGTAATTTCTCACCAACATGTGCACTGATTTTTTTTTTTTTTGGGTAGGGGGCGGATGTGTGTGTGTGTGAGAAAATACCAGGAGAGGGCGATAGAAAAGATAGCCCAAACAACCAGCCAAGGCTGGCTAGGAAAATCAAAAAAACATAATCACTAATATTAATTTCCTATTTTCCGCCAATTTTCGGATAAATCTCTTTTTTTTTTTTTGGAGACTGTTGGTAAAATAACAACAAGAGCCCCACAACCAACAGGCAATTTCCATGCCATGGCATATGTGAAAACAGGCTAAGCGCCTAAAGCAATGAAAATAGGTATGCCGAAAGAGATGGTATAAGCCACGCTGGTAGCCAGCCGAGGGGGAGGCCATCACCAGAAGGAAATAAATGGAGAGGATTTGCCTTCATTTTTTTTTTTTAAGTTCCATCGAATCAGGTGTGACCTCGGTGCACACCTGTTAGCTCCCATGGAGGTTTTCAATTTATTCCGAACGATATTGAAAATTAGGGAAAAAACATGGGAAGTGTCTAGAGGGGGGGATTTTTGAAAGATGCAATTGTTGCATTCCCTCCAAATGAAGTACACCGTGGCCACTAGAGAGAGACGCTTGGAAAGGGCCAAGACACTTTTCCCTTTCCATCTTTGAGCAGCCCAAGAGATGTTTTGGGTCCACTCGGGGTAAGGCCAGTGGAGCCCCGCTCGTCTTTGAATATTGGTAGCTCACTGCCAAGACTTAGCAAAAGAGGAGAATAGCAGCACATGTCAGCTGCAAACCAGCAGTTGCTCCACGGCACACAGCAATAGAGGCATGCACCTCAGTCAGTGAAGGGAAGTAAACCTCACGGGAGGCTTGCACACAGTAGTCATAAATGATCATCACAACATACACACATAAGGCAATATGCAACCGACAGCTAAGTGTAAAGATATAAGTGAGGGAGGCAACAAGGGAATGCTATGCTTCAGCATCTTCATGACAGCAGCAGAAGCACTACAACCTCAAAATCAGCCCGAAGCTGCATCCCTACGACAACTCCACACCTTAACAACAGAGCCTTGCTCCTCAGTAAACAAAGAGGGAACAACAATTGTAGTCAATGCTACAATATCTTCATGATAGTAGCCAACCACACTAGTTGCAAAAACTTTTCAGCCAATTTACATCCGGGGCAAGAATGCACGAGCAGCCAACATGCTGCGCTAGACATGATGAGTGGAAGGAGGGGACCGCTTCTGCTTGGGCTGTTTCGGTTTTTTCCAGCCCGAAGCTCTCAGCAGAAGTGACCCGGCCACTACAATCCAAGAACATGGAGAGCTCACCCTCCACCTTACCCGGGCATGGCAGATTAGCCCAAAATCTCACTCACACCCAACAAATCAACAACATTACTAAGAAGCACATGCTCTCAATCACAAACATATCCACAGACAGAAATCGACAGAATACAAGAACTGAATTGCCAAATTTCAAATCTGTAGCAAACAGCAAGCTCTAATCTGGACTATGTCGGACCGGGAAGAAGGGGTCGCTGCCGGCAAATCCACGGATATCAAACTAGATGCTGCAGCAAAACCAGGGTACGGTCGAATCAGCACATTCCCCATCAAGGAAAGTGACGCACGACTGAGCAACTAGGTGACCAAAGGAAGTAACCTCAACAGCGAAAGGGAGACGAGGAGCTGGGAAAGATGGGAAGCCAGAGTGAGTTCGGGAACAGGGGCTCGAACCATTAGATGCTTTAAAGAAACCTACGATGAAGGAGGAATGGGCAATAGAGGTGAGGCGGATGCCTGGAGAGGGTCAGGAGGAGCCGCGAGGAGGCTGGCCATGGCCGACGATGCTGAGGAGTAGAGAAGCCAACGCTTGGAAGCAGCCGATTTCAAATTCAAAAAAGCCTGGAGCACCAAATACCTAACCATAATCGGAGCGCACTGCCAAAGGGGCGAACCGAAAAGAAGAAAGAAACGATCCAGAGAGAGCTATCGAGGCCTCAGAGGTTAAAACTTGCCGGCGACGACAATAATCGGCTGAGAACCACACGCATTTTAAATTTGAAATTTGAAACGCACCTAGAGAGAAGCCAGAGCTTCTCTCTCTAGACAAGAGCTACATCACGCTCAAACCATCAGAAGCTTCAAAGAACCCTGCGATGAAGGAGGAACGGACAATAGAGGTGAAACGGATGCTTGGGGAGGACCAGGTGGAGCCCCGAGGAGGCCGGCCATGGTCGGCGACGCCGAGGAGCAGAGAAGCCAATGCTTGGAAGCAGCCGATTTCGAATTCGAAAAGCTTGGAGCACCAAAATCCCAACCATAATCTTAGCGCACTGCCAAGGGGGCGAACCGAGAAGAAGAAAGAAACGATCCAGAGAGAGCTATCGAGCCTCAAGAGGATGAAACTTGCCGTGACGACAATAAATAAATAAATAAAATGGTCCGGTCAACTTGTTGACCGGTTAGCTTATCTCTGCTTTTCGCGTTGGCGCTCAACTGTGCTATCACAATGGGCTGACGTGGGTGGTTGTGCTTTGATCTAAGGCGTGCCACCAATCCGTCTTTGGCGTTCCCTATTTGGCCACCAGCTTGGACCGGTGTGGAAGATCTTGCCCGTTACTCAACTTCGCGATCTTTTGCCCGTAGTGCATTATAGTCGGGTGGTTTTTGCCCGGTATCAACCTTTAAGTTGGTTTGGTGTTGTATCTGGTTTGGAATTGCTGATTGCTGTCTGTTATAAAAAAATAAAAAAAATACAAATAAAAATAAAAATAAAAATTTTTAACCGGTCTACTTATAGACTTGGTTGTTGTCCTCTGGTTTGCCTTTTAGCCCACGTCTCTATGCTGTCTCTAAGGGCTAACGTGGCTATAAACGCTCTGAACTTTGGCGTGCATTCATAGCGAATTTGGCGTGACAGTTATGTGGTCGCTGATGGGGTTGGATTTCTCACCATTTCCTGGTTCGGATCCTTGCTGGCTAGACGAAATAGTGTTTTGCCGCCAGCTTGAACCGACGGGGTATGCTCATTCCGGCGGATTCGCATAGGCGGTGTGGCAGCAAGCTGGCTGACGTGGACTACTGGCCTGGTAGGATACACCGGTCATTCTCTCACGTTATAGAAATAGATTGTTTCTCTTCCGGTTTGCTATTTCTCGCTGAGACTAGAGGCTGGATCGTTACCTTTGCTTAGCCCGGTTGAGGCTGTCGGATTGTCCGACGTTCCCGGTTTTGGGTAGCCTGTCTGTGATTGTGACGTAGAGGCTGGAAGAGTGCACTGGTGTAGTCTTCAGTACTGAGGCGTCTGTTGGGCTTGAAGATTGATGGATTGGCCATGTGTTTTTCTTCTTTATATACCTGCCTTTCATTTTTTATTCCATGTTTTCTTTCACGGTGTGCTCGGGGTATGCCCTAGCGGCTTTATTTTAACTCTAAGTCGGCAAAACACTTAGAGTTAGAATAGAGTTTTGTATATTTTACTTTAATTTAATCTAATCTTAATTACTTACCAAAAAAAAAAGACTTTAACGCCATTAGAGAGCCTTCTGAGAATCCGGGTGGTAGCTGGTATGGTAATAGTTCCATGGCCTTAGATAAATGTCTCATCGACTGTGATCTGCAGGACCTGTCTTATGATGGGGCTTTCTTTACCTGGAATGATGGCAGAGAGTTAGGTTCGTGGGTATACCGTAAGCTGGATAGAGTGATTGTTAATGGACCTTGGCTTATGGAGCTCCACTACAAAGCCTCCTTTCCCCCACCCAAGCTCTCTGATCACTCTCCTTGCATTTTGTCCCCGCTAAACAGGTGTCATCCAAAATCTGACTGTTTTCGGTTTAATAACTTCATCACCCAACATCCTTTTTTTAATTTCATTGTTCAACAGAGTTAGCAGTGTAGTGTTCAGGGGGTCCCTATGTTCTAGATTGTGCCTAAATTGCGGTTGGTCAAGAGGAGGATTAAGGACTTAAATCGTAGCATTGGTGACGTCTCTGAAGAAGTGTCCAGAACGCGAAAGGCCCTTAAGGACTTTCAGATGGCTGGTATCCTCCCCACTCTTCGTCCTAGTGCTAATGAAGAAGAGTATTATAAAGCTGCTTATCGTAACGCCCTGAGATAGGAACTGGATTTCCTGTAGCAAAATGCGAAAATAAGATGGCTCAAAGAAGGTGATCAGTGCTCGAAATATTTTTTTCGCTCTATTGCTGGTAATCGTAACAAAAATAAGATCCTTTCCTTAATAAAAGCAGATTATATTTGATTTTCTAAGCGTCCTGCTAAATTGGAATTCGGATTTTCTTTCTGGCCTATATAGCGATCTAGATGGATTAGTGACGGGCCTCTAGACTTTAGATAGCTCAAAACGTTCACAACTACTGATTGCTCGTTGCGTTGTGGAGAAGGTTCACAATCTCGATAGAATGGAGAAGGAAGGTTCATTACTTACCAAAAAAAAGGAGAAGGAAGGTTCATGGATTCAAGCTAAATCAAGGAGGAAGCGTAAAGCTACCCCCAAGAACTCTAAGTCTTCCTCGGCTCAAATTCCGAGCGTTAGACGCCTGAAGGCCAGATTGGTATGTTGGATCATGGTGGTCGAATAAGAAAAAAAAATTCATGCAAAGGGGCCGGTTTCGTTTTCATGGGTAGGCCGATTTAGATTCATTTGTAAGGCCGTTTTTGAATCATGCTTCAGGGAAGGTCGATTTCATGCGTAAGGGCCGATTTTGTCTCATGCTTGGGTAGGCCGATTTCATGCCTATGGCAGCTTTGATGTTTATCCTGCAATGAGGCCGATTTCGATTTCATGCATGTGGGCCGATTTGGAAGGCCGATTTAGATGGCCTGACAATTGCCGATTTCGACTGGAGGCCGGTTTGGATTTGCTGACTTGGCATGTCAATTGCCGATTTGGAATTGAGGTTGCCGATTTGGACTTGTGGCCGGTTTGGCTTTGAGGCCAGTTTGGCTTTGCTGATATGGCATGTCAAGTGCCGATTTGGACTTGTGTTTCAATCGCCGATTTCGAATTGTGGCCGGTTTGGCTTTGCTGACTTGGCATGTAGTAATTAATGGAATGCTTACCAGATGCATTTCCTCTTGACTGAATGCTGGCCAGGAGCGATTCTGGTGTGGGCAGTTGTGAGTGGATGGTGCTGCTCCTATATGCCCCATTACAATTGCTGATATTACTGTGTATCTGCCGCTTTGCTCCACTAGTTTGCCATGGTTCTGCTGCCATAATTGGTGTCTTTGACAGGAGAGCTCGATTGGGGTGGTAGATCTTTGTCTTTGCTGTTTAATAGCCGTTGTGGGGCTGTAATGATGCCCAACGGTTTGTTGTGTGCTGAATGGCCCCGGTTCAATCCATGTTTTCGTGTTGATGCATGTAGTTGTTGCTCACTGCTGACCAATGGATGTTGAAGGTCGCTTCTGGTGGTGAAATCTGTCCTTTTGTGTTGGTGGTGGCCTTCGCTTGTTTTGAAGTCTCTTGACTGCTATTGGTTGAAGTGGCTAATTTGTTCTGCATCTGCTCGCCTGTTGGAAGCACAATTGGGGCAGTGGGCAATTGTTGTGGATTTGTGGATGTCAATTCATCTCTACCCTTGCTAAGGCTTCTCGTGGTGGCTTTGTGCTAATGGTGGACCATTGGCTCATCCGGGTCTTCTTCTTTGAGCCCAATTTTGAGTGCGATAATGATGTATTTCTTGGAGCTGAAATGGCAAAGCCTTGATGGAGTTGACCCCTTCTTCAAGATCCGGTTCTTGCTTGCAGTAGTGTATTTTGTAATGATGCTCAAGCTGGCGATTCAACAGCCTCTGCTGTTAGCGCCTCTCTTGGATTTCGGGAGTTGTGGTACAGTCTGCCGATCAGATCGATATTTGGATGCTCTGGCTAAATTTGTCTTGGTTTAAATATTGGTTGATCCGCTACTTTTAGTAGCTCGGTTTGTGGGGCTTTCATGCTTTGAGAGAGCTGCCGATGAGCTCGTGATGTTGTGGTATGGTTTTCTTTGGCAGTTTGTGGGTGCTATTCCTACTGACTTGATGACCTTCACAGCCTGCTGCGTGCATGTGACTGTTGGCAAAATGCTCCATGCCCCCTGCTGTGCCAATTAGATTTGGCACTGATGATGGAATGGCAGTTGAAGGTTTTGTCTTCTGCTTCCCTGGGTTTCTGCCCTGCTGCTCGAACCGGAATTGTTGTTGGCCAATATTGCTGTTCGGTAGTACGTGCCGTCTTGCTGCTGGTTGCCCTGTGTGATTGATGCTGAGCCTGATGTAGGAATTTTTGGATGCTGCTGGCCCTGCCGATTTGCCTCCTACTTGTATTTTGGGATGCATTTGGGTTGTTGGTAGCATGCTCATGTAAAATGACTCGTTCATTTTCTTTATTTTGTTTATTGCTCCTCTTAGAGGTTTTTTGTAGTTTTATCTGATGTACTTGTCGCTCGGGGTATGCCCTAGCGTTTTTTGTTCTAACTCCAAGTCAAAAAACTTGGAGTTATAACATTGTGCTTTGTAATTTTTTTCTCCCATAAATCCAAAATACACACTTACCCAAAAAAAAAAAAGCTGACTTGGCATGTCAATTGCCGATTTGGTCTTGAGTTTGCCGACTTGGACTTGAGGCCGGTTTGGCTTTGTGGCTAGTTTGGCTTTGCTGACATGGCATGTCAAGTGCCGATTTGGACTTGCTGACATGGCATGTCAAGTGATCGGATATTATTGTAATTTTTTAT
Organism: Nepenthes gracilis; assembly: GCA_033239525.1. Classification (NCBI taxonomy): domain Eukaryota; kingdom Viridiplantae; phylum Streptophyta; class Magnoliopsida; order Caryophyllales; family Nepenthaceae; genus Nepenthes; species Nepenthes gracilis. Next base: position 7,614,179 of record BSYO01000026.1, on the reverse strand, counting down.
TATGACTTTTGTCAGGGTCTTTGGGGACTTCCCTGTTTCTATGTTTTCTTTTCCTAAGTAGGCAAAACACTTGGCAAAGAATATAATTTCTGTACCTTATTATCTAAATTTTAATACAATTAATTACTTACCAAAAAAAAAAGAGGATGGCTCGTCCACAAGCAGCTTAGAGGAAGTTCAACAGCTCTTCATTAACCACTTTACTCGCCTCCTGAGTCAAGGCAGATTGAATGTTTGTTTTCACAAGGATAGACTCTGGCCATTTATCCTCCACTCTATCCCTGAACACCTCCATCCTGGTCTCTGTTGCCCAATTTCAGCTGAGGAGATCCGCCAGTTTCTATTCTCGATTGATGACTGCAAATCTTCGAGCCCGGATGGTTTCTCTGCTAAATTTTTTAAAACAGCCTGGAATGTCGTGGGTCCCTCGATTGTTGCAACTATCCAAGACGTTTTTATGCATGGAAAGCTCCTAAAACAGATTAATGCAACAAAGTTAAGCTTAATTCCAAAGGTCAAGTCCCCCACAAAGGTTTCTGACTTTCGTCCCATATCCTGTTGCAATGTCTTATACAAGATCATCTCAAAGATTATTGTTGCCCGTCTTCAGCCTACATTGCCTTTCTTAGTTGACAAAAGCCAAACAGCTTTCGCTGCTGGTAGAAACATTGGTGATAATATTCTTCTGGCTTAGGAATTACTTCATAAACATCACTTGAACAGGGGAGTCCCGCGTTGTGCTATGAAGGTGGATCTGATAAAGGCTTATGACTCCACTCATTAGGATTTTCTGATGGCAGTTCTCAAACTGATGGGTTTTCCTCCTCTAATGATGATATGGATTCGTGAATGCATTACCACAACTTCGTTCTCTTTCAATTTGAATGGTGAGTCTGTTGGTTTCTTCCATGGTGCTAAGGGTCTTAGACAGGGGGATCCTCTATCGCCTTATCTCTTTGTTCTGGCGATGGAGGTTCTAAATGGAATTCTGGAATTCAAAGCCAGGCATAATCCTGACTTTCAATATCACTGGCGTTGTGAGAAATCAAGAACAGTGATGCTTGGTTTTGCGGACGACATCCTCCTTTTTTCCAAAGCTGACATTAAGTCTATTGAGATTTTACATGATTGCCTCATTGAATTCGAAAATCTATCGGGGCTTTCTTTAAATCTTGATAAAAGTGAGCTTTTCATCCGGTCGGGGAATGAGGACTCCAATCTCTTTATTCAGGGCAATCTCGGGTGCAAAAGAGGGAAACTCCCAGTTCACTATTTGGGTGTCCCCCTCATCACCACTAAACTATCCTTCTCAAACTACAAACCTCTCCTTGATAAAGTTCAGTAGAGAATTTCCTCGTGGACAAAAAGACGGCTTTCTTTTGGTGGGCGGCTTTAGCTTATTTCATCCATCCTTTCGACAATCCACAATTACTGGGCCTCTATATTCATCATTCCAAAAGCAGTAATGAAGAGTATAGATAAGTCCATCCGCCGCTTTTTGTGGATTGGTTCCATTGAAGGGAATTATTCTGCTATGGTTGCCTGGTAAGATGTTTGCACGTCTAAAGAGGAAGGTGGATTGGGCTTAAAAATATTGTCGCATCTAATAAAGCCTTATTGTGTCGCCATCTTTGGAGGATCATCAAAAAGGACCCAACCTCTATTTGGGTTTCTTGGTGTTATAATTATCGCATCAAAGATAGGTACATCTGGACTATAAAAATCCGGGATTCAACTCCCTAGAGTTGGAGAAAACTAATGAAACTCCGTCCTATTCTTCATTCCAAGATTCGCTACCACATTGGTAATGGTGTTGACACATTCTTATGGCTGGATTGTTGGCACCCTCTTGGCCCCCTCTGTAATCGGTTCAATGAGAGAGTCCGATGTATAACTGGGTTGCCCATTGATGCGAAGGTCAAGGATATCATCAAGCTTGGCAAATGGATGTGGCCAAATTCGTTTGATTTGGAAGTTGCAGAAATTGCTGGTAGTATGCCGCCTTACAACCCTGATTCCTCCTCTAGAGATGTGGTAATATGGTGTGAAGACAACAATGGGGTTTTCTTGACTAAATCTGCTTATGGGCTTTTTCAAGAGTCTAAAGAAAAGGTGCCTTGGTTCAACCTTGTATGGGGCCCGAAGTACACTCTGGCACATGTTTTTATACTATGGTTGGCCATTCGCCAGAGACTTAGCACTCTGGATCGAGTGGGCACCTTCAACCAACAACCGGTATCTTGTATCCTGTGTTCTAATGGACCTAAAAGTCCCGACCACCTCTTTTTTGCTTTCCCATTCACTTCGACTGTCTGGCAGATGATGCGCCGTAAGGCTGGGATGAGTTGGCCTTATCTTGATTGGCATTCCAACATTATGTGGGCTGCCAATCTATGAAAAGGTAAAAACCTTAAAGCTCTCTCTTTCCGTCTTACTCTTGCTGCCGCAGTTTACTATATTTGGAAAGAAAGAAACCATCGCTTATTCTTTTTTTGGTAAGTAATTAATTGCATTAAAATTTAAATAAAATGTACAAAAACTATGTTCTTTGCCAAGTATTTTGCCGACTTGGGAAGAGAAAACATAGAGACAAGGAAGGACCCTAAGACCTTGATAAAAGTCAAAATAAAAATTATAACGATATCCGATCACCATGATCCACGATTACAAACAGGCTAACAGGCAGCTAAGGAGGCTTTCGAGCACATTCATTAATAATGAAGCAGCATAACCAGCATCCTTTCCAACTCTGCAAGGCCATACCGGCCTCAAGTCCAAATCGGCACTTGACTTGCCATGTCAGCAAAGTCAAACCAGCCACAGAGCCACATCGGCCTCAAGTCCAAATCGGCAACCTCAAGTCCAACTCGGCAATTGATCAGTAAAGCCAAACCGGCATTGAGATCGGCAATTGAAATCGGCCATAAGTCGGCAATTGAAATCGGCCATAGTAAAGCCAAACTGGCCACAAGTTGAGATCGGCAACTGAAGCGCAAGTCCAAATCGGCATTTGACATGCCATGTCAGCAAAGCGAAACCGGCCTCAAGCCCAAATCGCCAACCTCAACTCCAAATTGGCAATTGACATACCAAGTCAGCAATTTCAAATCGGCCTAAGTTCAAAATCGGCAACTGATCAGCAAAGCCAAACAAACCATCGCTTATTCAAAAAATCATTGCATCTTAATGAACCCCAATTGATTAATCTAATCACCTCTGCGGTTCGGTGCAAACTAGAAATTACTCAAGTCGACAGGACGCATAGCTTCAGATCTATTCTGACTAGATGGAGTATCCCCCTTTTGAACCGGAGATGATTTTCTTTACTTTCCTGGTTTGCTGATAGGATTGTTTGGACTGTGCTGAGGTCGTTTTATGGGAGGCTCGCTTCCTATCCACCACAAGGTGTGTGGACGGATTGCTTTTTCCTGGTTCCTTGATTTGCTGTAAATCTTGTCGTCCACTATGTTAGGTTAGCTGGTTGGATAGAAGTGTATTTTTATAAAAAAAATATATATATATATATAAGAGTGTTTGCAAGTTGGGTTGTCGTGGGCTTGAGATCCCAGCTGCTGCAGGCCTTGCTGGCGAGGTCCTGTTTGATGCCTGGCCCCTTTGGTTCGCTTTAGCCTGTTTCCATGGTTAAGGTGTGGGATGCCTGCTGACGTGGTAGTTGCAGTTCATTTGGGCTGAATGGATACTTCATTCTAAAGCTTCTGGTTCCGTTAGAGGCTAGATTAGGTTGTTTCCGAGGGAGTAGTCAGTTTTGGCTCTCGGTCGCTCCTATTTAGATGGATCAAAAAAAAGAAAAAAATTTGGATAAGAAAGTTAAAGATAGAGAATTAAGGGGAAAAAGGAACAAAAATAGGCTTTAAGAAAAACCCATTTATACCTTGTTTCATGCTTTGTCTCCCTCTTGGTATCTAGGCTGTGGGGCTTGTACTCCCTCCTTCTCTTTATCCCTTTCATTGCTTTTAGATATTTTGTCTGTTCTACATCTGTTTCGTGTTTTGTCTACATGTCGGCTAGATGATGGTCTCTTCTTTCTTCTTGTATTTTTGGAAAATTTTGATTAGATGTATTCTTGTTAGAATTTTCAGGTATTCGGTCGAAATTAGGATTTTAATTGATTAGCCCATGGTGGGCTTTTCTTGGTTTTTTCCCCCTAGCGCCCTCTCTAGGGTTCACTCACACACACACACACATTTTCGCCACCCCCCCGACAAAAAGAAAAAAATTTACTACCATGGATACTCTAGTCTACTAGTCCGTTGGTCATCCACTAGAATGGTATTAGGTGCGGATGCGTTTTTTTTTTTTTTGTAAGTAAGTAAATTGAAATTAAAATAGGCGAAATTACAAGACGTTGTTCTAACTCCAAGTATTTTGCCGACTTAGAGGAAGAACGAGTTAGGGCATACCCCGAACACCACCATGAGCTAATTCATGAAACCGAGCGAAAAAACCTAAAAGACAAAAAACAACATCTAGATGAGCAACATCTAAACCGGCCATATGCAGCCCAGCCAAAATACCCAGACACTAGAATACATCTTCACCAGATTTGTTTAAAACAAACCTAGAGCAAACTGTAGGCCACCGTTCCAAACTCAGATTCAAAATTTAAGTGCCAGCATCATAATCCAACATGGCATTTGCCATACTTCATAACACAACACAGTGGAACCAGCCACTTTCCTGCCATCGAGCACCCACACACGTGCAATAGGCAGCCAAAACAGCATGCAAGAGGCAGCATCATGACAGCAGCCAAAACAGCATCAGGACTTGCATCAGCATATGCCGGCAATAGGCAGCATATGACAGCTTTTCCACAAACTGGTAAACCACGCCATTCCCCAGCAGGAGGAGCATCTGCACAATCAGCCACAATCAGCCGAAACAACAGGTGCTAGTTCAGCATGTAAAGGTATTTTAGCCACAATCTGCACAGCAACTCACACAGAGGAGCCAAAAACCGAATAAAGCTGCAGGGACAGTCTTAACAGAAGCAACAAAAAGGCAGCGCCAACACTAAGTCAGTAGCAACCGCTTTCAACATCAAAACAACTGCACTGAAACTTCAGCAGCAGCTGCAAACAGACGCCATAGCATAGGGAACACACTCGGGCTAAAGGCAAAACCAAAGCCAAAGCGAACAGACTCTCATGTTTGAGGAGTCCGTACTCTCTTGGACGCAGATTTTTGCCGTCTTTGGGACCAGATCCGTTGTTTCCCGTTGGAGGTGCGGATGCGTTCTGGTGCTCTGATGTGGTGGTGATGAACTCGTTTGCTCCAGCCAGGATCATTCCAGGCTGGGTAAGGCTAAGTGACCGCGGTCATCCCGGTTGAGCTTTTTCTGATGCGATGGATTAGTGTCCTCGTGGCTGGATGAGCCATAGCTGCTGCCGACTTGGAATTGCGTGATGCTGATGGCTTGGCTGGTAGTGGGTGGTCGGGATAGCTCTGTTGCTGCTGTTTGTCCGGGCTGCAGTCCTTCTGAACCGGTCTGCTGATGGCCTTCTGTCTGAGGCATCCTGAATCACTTTGCTGCTCCTATTGTAGTTTCTGTAGGGCTGTGGAGATTATATCGGCTGTTTAGGCAAAGTTGATGCTACGATCCGGCTATCCTCATTGTGCTGGAATCAGATTGTAAGCTGGGCTGGGAAATCTTCTTAGTGCAGAGGCAGTTGGCTGAAGATCAAAACCATGGCTGAAATCCCAAATACTCAATGCCTAATGGGATCCTTTGGGCTGGGTCTTTCTGTGTGCATTGAGGATTTGTTTTGACTCTTGCTTGAAATTGCAGTAGCAGGCTGCCTACTCTGGAGAGTTCTTTTTTATTGAGGTGCTGAAGCATTTAGTTGTAGACCGATAGAATGATCCCTTTATGCTATACTCTGTTATTTGAACTTGCTGTTTTTTGCAGATCTGGCTTTTGTTGGGGCAACCGGGCGCTCGGACAGAATGTTCACCCGGGCGCAATGACCGAGGGGACAAATCACTCGGACACAGAGGGACAGCACTCGGACGGACGGTCAACAAGGAAAGAGAAACACACCAGATTTAACGTGGAAACTCTTCTGGAACCGAAGGAAAAACCACGGGAGTAGAGGCAACAGCAAATCCACTATGTGAAATAGGTTACAAACCTCCAAGAGGGAGTATCCGCTACACACCCAATAAGTTAAAGAGGAAAACACTCCTGAGCAAACCGAGAAAAGCACACTCTTTTCTCTTCACTCTATTTTTCTCTTTCTCCCTTCTCTCACCGATGGTGCACTCCTCTCTTCTCCCTCACAAAGTCCTTTTGCCTTTACATGCACTCACACTTGCTTTCACAAGCTCTCACACTCTTTCTCTTCTCAATCTCACGTAGCCTATTTATAATACCAGGGGAGGGCCACGTGGCCAACCACCTGACCACCCTGCGCGTTAGGGTGGCGGTGGCTATGTCCCCTTAGGCTGCCATGGCCGTCGCGCGCCTCCTGCGTGTCAGAATGGCAGGCCTGCCACCTTGGAAGTTGAAGCCGCCCAAATGTCCAATCGGAGTGGGTCATTTGTCCACTCGCAACACGCGCCGCTGCAAAGCAGCCTACGAGAGAGAGAGAAAGTTAACGCCTAGGCTCCAGCGTCCTCGTCCATGTCCACCTCTCGGACATGATGCCTTTGAGTAGTCCCCGTCCAATTCATCCAGCTGCCCCTGAGGACACACGTTTTCGGATTTCTCCAAACGTCCGCGTCCATATCAACCTCTCGGACATGAACCTCTGAGGAGTCCTCGTGCATTTGTCTCCACTGGTCCGCGGACACAAACACCACAAGAGAGTGACCCCAACAAACTTCCCCTCACGATCTTGTGAAGAACCTTTGCCGTTGTTGAGCAACCGTCATCTCTTGCCTCCTGGCAGCTTCCCCTGAATCTGGACTACGGCATCAGCCTCTACATCAAAGGGTCCGCGTCCTTTTCCCCCGCGAACATAGGTACATAGAGGGAGTTGTCCCTTCCACTCACGTCCGAGTGGACTTCCCTCTATCCGGCGATCGTCATCGCCTGCCTTCCGGCACCTTCCCCTTAACTGGGAATCCAGCGTAGTCCTCCGCAAGCCTGAATGACACCTTCCTCTGCCCCACTGAACTTGGAGTAAGCCCACTCCCCTTGGCTCCTTCCGTGAGACATGTCATTCTCCTTGCTTTCCGGTTAAATGCCGACGACGTGACTTACTCCGCCCTTTGTCTTGAGACTTTGGGTCACGTCTTGGCACCTTCCCCTTTGGCCTTAGCCACCGCAGCCTCCGCCGTTGACCTGCCGGCTCCGCACTTAGCCCCGCTCGGCTCCACCCTTGGTCCGGCGGCTCCGTCCTCAGCACTGCTGGCCCCCTTCCAGCCACTCGGACGTCCAAAGCTACCACCCGGCCGGCCTCTCCTGCCACCTTGACCGGTGCCCCTGTTGGTCATCCTGGCATCTCCCTGGGCAATGCAAGTCCTCATCAGATATCCCCCTGATATCCTGCTTCCCTTTGCCACCACTGAGGCGCCTTTGGTGAGCTTCCATTGGCCGTCGCCAAATGCTGTCCTAAAGCCTTTCTCATCCAGCTTCCCGGTTGAAATCACATTCAACCTCAAGTCCGGGGCATGTCGCACGCCCTCCAGCATGAGCGTATCCCCGTTGCTTGTCCTCAAGCAAACATCCCCAATGCCAGCAACCCTAGACGAGCCACCGTTACCCATCTTCAACACCCCTCGGCCAACGGGCGTGTAGCTCCTGAAGAGGGACTTCCTCGGTGTCGCATGGTGTGAGGCCCCACTGTCCATCACCCAACTCGTCTCCTGGCATGGACCGCTCGGTGCTACCCCTGCGTGGACCACGGGGAGGTCTCCGCGAGAAAGGCAACGGTCTCGGATCATCAACCCGATCTCGACAGTGCTCTGCCCTCTCCGCGGACAGATCCTTCTCTATGTGGCCTTTCTTGCCACAAGAAGCAACTCATTTCCTCAAGCTTGCTCATTTGTTGCTCTTCTCCATCTGCCCACCTGTCCTCGTCAGATCTCCCTCGTCCCATTTCTGGGCCGGTCGCCACGGGACACTCTCCCGAGAGCCGGAGGCCTCACCGCTTCCCTCCGCCTAGACTCATTCATAAGCAGGGAAGCTATAACCTCGTCCAGCTTCAACATGTCCTTCTCGAACAGCAACGTCGTGACAATATGATCATACGAGGACGGCAAGGATGCCAGCCACGGCCGGTCTCCTGGTTGCCTCGCCCGGTTGCCTCCCGTTCTCCTTCTCTTCTCTTGCTCTCTGCTTCTCCGGTCCTAGGGCTTTCGGCGCCTGTGAGCTTTCGCATTTACGCGGCTCTTCAGGGCTCTGCATCCTCTGAGGATTCGATGCTCTCACTGCATCGCTTCCTTCTCTTCTTGGATCGCGCCTTTGGTTGTTCGCTCGGATCGCTTTTCCCTCCACTGTCCGAAAAGGACTTTCCCTTTTAGTCAGAAACCTGCTTTGCAGGCATTTTCCAAAAGAGGAGCTGGCTACTCTCCGGTTTTACTTTCATTTACTTTTTTTGCTTCAAATTCTAAATTTCTTTTTCAAATTTTAGTTTTAAAATTTGAATTATTAGGGTTTCTCGCCTCCGATTTCATTTGGGTTCCATACTCGGCTCGGGGTGAGATTCCTGATTCAGGTTACCTTGCGGAATCGCTTGGTTTCTTGTATGGTTTATATATCTTGGGCGAGTTGCCATTCCGTAAGGCGAGATGGTTTCTTTGATCTGACGCGTGGTTGTCGGTTGCTTATCTCGGCTCTCGCCGTTGCTAAGTGGTTCTATTGAGACGTTGGTCTGTCTTGGTGGCTCTCGAAGATTCTCGGCCTTTGTATTTCCCGCATGTTGGACGGGATGGGGATGCCCGTCTGGCCCGGCTTGGGACAATGACAAAGGCCGAGATGTCAAGAGTCAAGGCGTTATTGTTTGGATGCTATAGACCATTCGATGCGGTGGAGTAGCGGATCCGCTCGAAGTTGTTGGACGTTCTCTCCGGTACAGGCGGCTTCTTTGTATGACAGAGTGTAGAATTTGTTGATTTGGCTTGTAGCCAATCTGCTGGAGCATTGTATGGTAAGCAGTAGTGGGTTCACGGGTTTCTTAGAACTTTGCCTTGCGCCATTTGGTTCTTTGAATGTCTCTTTTAATGATGGTTTTTCTTTGAATAACTATTATCTGTATATGCCCTGCCGGAGATTGCACTTGAGTGAATTCCTCGGGTCATGCCGAGGAAGTTGCATTTTGTGGTTGGAGTTGTTTGTTGTTGGATTTGCGGCTTGTGGGGTTGTTTGTATATCTTGGATACGCTCCCTCGTGCTCCACCGATGGATGATGGTCTTTGGAATTGCCGATTCTAGCTCCTTGGTCCATCTTTGTCGCCGAGTCTGTTGCTCCCGATGTTGGAGGCTCTACTTTGTGGGCCTGCCATGTTATAGATTTATGCTCGTAAGCCGCTGTCCATGATTTATAGTGGATATCTCTAAACTGCCCTCTGTGTTTTTGATGGCTAGAACACAAACGATTGGAGGGTTGGCCTCGATTAAGTGGTTATTCTTCTTTGGGTGTCATCTTGGATAGCCGCCGATTGTGGCTATTTGGGTCGATGCTATTGAAGGCGGGCTTGGGAGAAGCCTCTGATTCAATTCTTGCTGGCCGATGATGTTCTTGTGTCTCGCCATGCCGGGTCTCTTTGGCCTTGTACTAGGGGGATACGGCTGCTGATGCTCCCAGATTCTGAAGGTGCAGTCCAATGGAGCTGGAAAGCAGAGGCTATTGGTTGCTGGCTATATCTTGGCTGAAGATGTGTTTGCTGGCATCAAGGGTTTAGATACCTACTTAGAGAGAGAAACTCTCTCTTCTCTCTAGTTTTTTGAATTCTTTTGAATTCGAATTTGAATCCACGGTGCCGGCTCTGTCGCCGTCGCTGCCGGCCATGGCCGGCCCTCTGGGGCCCCCTCTGGCACGCACTTGGTTCCCGCCCGCCATGGCTTTCCTTCGCCTTCGTCTTCACGTCAGCATTCGCTGCGACAGGTTGAAGCGAACGCCTTCCCGCAGCTGAGGCGGTCGGTCGTCTCCCTTTCACCGGCCCCCGATGCTCCCTTTTTGTCTTCGTTGAAGTCAAATGGTCCCCGAAATGACCTTGTGATCGAAGACTCTGCTCCTCCTGCTTGGGGGAATGTCATCCAGAATAACTCGGCCGGTAAGATTTCTAAAGTTCCCAAACCTAATTCATCCCAGAGCAGGTGCTTACGCACCTTTGATTCTCTTAAATTCTTCCCTGGCCTATCTCTTGTTGGTGTTGATCCTCTCATTCCTCCGGAGGATGTCATTCTTCAATCCCGGGAGTGTTGGGGTTCCACTCTGGTTGGGTTTTTTTCCGGTCAGCCTCTTCACTTCCGGGCTGTGAACTCCATTGCTAGGATTATTTGGGCTAAATATGGGATTAACCATGTTGCTACAAATGGTAAGGGTTTCTTCTTCTTCACTTTCGATTCCGATGCTCAGCTGTCTGCTTGCTTGGCTCACGGACCGTGGTCTTTCCGGAAGAAACCCTTATCTCTTATGCGCTGGTCTCCTGGAATGGTTTTGAATAAGGAGTCCCTTATGACCGTCCCTGTCTGGATTAGTTTGCTTAAGGTCCCATTGGAGCTTTGGACACCGATGGGTTTAAGTTGGCTTGCAAGTCGAGTGGGACAGCCACTCTGTCTTGATCCACGAACTTCTAGGATGGATTATCTGCACGCCGCTAGGATCTGCGTGGAGGTGGATAGGGATGTCGTACTCCCTGATAAAATTAAAGTATCTTTGGGACCTGAGTTGTCCCTTACGACTGTTGAGGTGGAGGTAATCTATCAATGGAAGCCTAACGGTTGTTTAAATGATAGCAATTCCAAACAGAGCAGCTCTATTTTGGCAGAAGAGGATTCACAGCCTAAGCTGTTTTCTCCTTCTCTGCCACTGGAATCTGGTGGTAGTGCAGCTGGTGTTGGGTTTTCCCCTTCGTGTCCTATAGATGCTGTCCATCCTGAGAATGACTCGCCTTTGAATCACGAGTCTGGCCCCTTGTTGGATTATGGGCGTGTTAACCAACTAGTCCCAGAAGCTGATTATTCTGGGGGTGTGGAGAATCTCTCACCCCGGATATTGTCAGGTCGGGGTGAGGGGTCTATGGCTGGCTCATCTATTGTGAAGTTGGAATGCGGTGAAGTTGGAAGAAATTTGGCCGCCTCTCGGGTGGGTCTTGGCCCCCACGCCGATGATATTTCTGAGGCCCCTGACTTCTGCAATGTTGAGGGTGTGATTCCGGATGGTCTTGGTTGTGTTCGAAATCTTTCCATGTGTTTTGGATGGGACAGAATCAGTTTCTGAATCCAAAGTGCAGCTTTCAGGGCCTACGCATGCTGATGATGTCCCTGATACAAACCGTGAGGTGACTTTTGCGATGGCCTCTTGTGATCCTTTTCTCTTTGTTGTCGATCCCCGTGATGGCGGTGGCGACTTAGCGTTGGCCCATGTTTCCTCACTTGATCATGTTACTCCTGGTCCGTCCACCGCGATTGACCCTGATATTACCCCTGAGCCTATCTCTCGGATTGCTCGAAAATATTGTTTGAATCAATTTGATTCTGCTGGTTGTCCTCCATCATGTAAACCTTTGGATGTCAACCTCCCAGTTGTGTCTTCTGTCGGGGATGTGACTACTGGGAATGAGCCTTCTAAAAGGTCGGGCTTCTATGATATGCTTCCCCTGTGGGAAATGTGGAAGTTGCAAAAGGATGAATGGAAAAGGGCTAAGAATCGTAGATGTAGTTTAGACTAAAGGGCTATCATTGCTTGTGCTCGACACCTGCCTTGTGATAGTATTACGGATGCCGTAGGCCGCTAATCAGCGTCTTTGTTGTCAGACTGGAGGTCAGGCAAATTGGATTGCACGATGTTGCGGTGGTTTTCACTCTGTTTGTAGCCTTTTTCAATGGTGGGGCTGCTTGATTCTCGCTTTTTGCTTCTCTCAATTGATCTTTGAGCTATTTGTGTGTTCCGGGCAAATTTCTTTAGTCTTTGGGTTGGGGCTTTGATGCGAGTTGCTTACTATTGTTGGATTATCTTTTGGTGGTGTGGCCTTTCTTTGTTTGAATTGGTAGCGCTTCGACCGGGAGTGGCATTAGTGTCCATGGATTTCTACCGGCTTTATTACATGGAAGCCGGTAGTTAATGGCTGTTTGCTCTATTGCTGTGAAGGTCGGTGGAGTTCTTTGTTTGCTTCTTTGGAGGTTTACGGACGATGGTGGAGACACTTCTCTTCTGTTGCCAACTTCAGAAATTGCGTGCTAATGCAGATGCAGTTGCCTTGGGTGATACTGCCTTGGATTGTAGTGATGAGCTGCTGAGCTCTTTTTGGTGCTGCTGGTGCCTGCTATGGATATCCAGTGCTGATGAATTCAGTGCTGATGAATTCAGCTGCACGCTTGCTTCCTGTGTAGCCTCGTGGTGCTCATTTTTCTTTTGAAGTATAACCGTTGCTTTTTTTTGCTATGTGGCCTTTGGGTAGGTGCAGGATCCTTTCCTTTCTTTGAATGGGCTGGGCTAATTTGGTGCGCAGGAAGTGTGAGCTGATCCTGGTGAAGCCCAGGTTTGCTGAATTGGTTGGCTTTTGGGTTGGCTTAGATGGCCCTCTGTATGCTGATATCTATGCGGTATGGTGCAGTGGGATTGTGATGGGGTTTTGTTTTTGCTGTTTGATGGGCCCCATCATCTGACGCAGCTTGCTAGGCAACTCTTTGCGAAAGTATCTTCAAGGCTTGCCTTTCTGGCAAGGCGTGATAGGCGGCAGACCCCAACCTGGCCAGTGTGTAACAAAGCTGGCGCTCCTTCCCAGATTTGCTTGCTCTACCAACCTGTATGCTGATGCTCTATTTGAACTGGAGGTGGCAGTGTTGTATTACATATTTTGTTTTTGTAAACGTTGTCCTCTTAGAGACTTTTTTGGTATTATTTGTTGTACATTTTGCTCGGGGTATGCCCTAGCTTTTATGTTTTTTTCCAAGTCAAAATGCTTGGAGATAAAATATAGCTTTTGTAATTTTTTCTCCCTTAAATCCAAAATACTTACTTACCAAAAAAAAAAAAAAAAAGCTAGCATCAAGGGTTTTGCCTTGGAATGTCATGTTTTTTTTGATTAGGAACCGCTTTACAGATGTTTGAGTGGTTTGTGTGTGTTGAATGAATACCAGTATTTTTGTCCTTTAGTTGGTTTCATCCGTTGTATCAAAGTGCTCGGGGTATGCCCTAACAATTTTGGTTTATCCCAAGTCAGAATAACACTTGGTAATAAATCTTTACTTGTAAATTTTTTTCTCCCATTAATCCAAATCACTTACTTAAAAAAAAAAAAAAAAGGATGCCAGCAACACTAACGCCTTGTCCTCGTCCTTGATCTTCTCATCAAGGGCTGACATCTGCGTTACCAGCCGATGGAACTCGTCCAAGTGCTTCTCGAAGCTCTCCCCATCCGACAACCGCAGGCCATAAAACTGCTTCTTTATATACAGCCTGGTTGTCGAGGACTTGGACTTGTAACGGCTCTCAAGCTTGTCCCAGACCTCGGCCGGGTCTGGCAGTCCGAGGACCTCCTGCAGTGTGTTGTCCGCCAAGCACAACTTAATGGTGGAGTTCACAAGATCCCTCTTTTCTTGCCACTGGTCCTCGGACAGCTTCTCCGGTTTCTCCTCCTTTTTCCTCAAAGCTATTACCGTTCCTTCCCGGGTCAAAATATTCCTCACCCTTTCCTGCCAAAGGATGAAATTATTTTGCCCATTGAATCTACTCACATTCAACGTCCCATTCTTCACCGACGACGCCATCAACCGACGGTTCACGAACGGTCTCGATACCACTTGTTTGGGCAACCGGGCTCGGACGGGAATGTTCACCGGCGCAATGACCGAGGGGACAAATCACTCGGACACAGAGGGACAGCACTCTGACGGACGGTCAACAAGGAAAGAGAAACACACCAGATTTAACGTGGAAACCCTTCTGGAACCGAAGGAAAAACCACGGGAGTAGAGGTAACAGCAAATCCACTATGTGAAATAGGTTACAAACCTCCAAGAGGGAGTATCCGCTACACACTCAATAAGTTAAAGAGGAAAATACTCCTGAGCAAACCGAGAAAAGCACACTCTTTTCTCTTCACTCTATTTTTCTCTTTCTCCCTTCTCTCACCGGTGGTGCACTCCTCTCTTCTCCCTTACAAAGTCCTTTTGCCTTTACATGCACTCACACTTGCTTTCACAAGCTCTCATACTCTCTCTCTTCTCAATCTCACGTAGCCTATTTATAATACCAGAGGAGGGCCACGTGGCCAACCACCAAGCCACCCCTACTGCCAGTAGGGTGGCAAGGCTATGTCCCCTTAGGCTTGCCATGGCCGTCCGTACGCCTCTTGCGTGTCAGAATGGCAGGCCTGCCACCTTGGAAGTTGAAGCCGCCCAAATGTCCAATCGGAGTGGGTCAACTGTCCACCTGCAACACGCTGCTGCAGCAGGCCTACGAGAGAGAGAAAGTTAACGCCTAGGCTCCAGCGTCCTCGTCCATGTCCACCTCTCGGACATGATGCCTTTGAGTAGTCCCCGTCCAATTCATCCAGCTACCCCTGAGGACACACGTTTTCGGATTTCTCCAAACGTCCTCGTCCATGTCAACCTCTCGGGACATGAACCTCGAGGAGTCCTCGTGCATTTGTCTCCGCTGGTCCGCGGACACAAGCACCACAAGAGAGTGACCCCAACAGCTTTTGGCCAATTGCAGGTTCTTGTAATCTGCAGGCTTTGGCTGAGACCGTGGTTATGAATGAGAGCAGGTGCTTATGTGTAATGTTGTTGATATGTTGGGAGTGAGTGGGTTATTGGGCTGATCTACCATGTCCAGGTAATGTAGAGGGTGAACTCTCCAAGTTCACGGATTGTAGTGGCCGGGTCTCGTCTGCTGTGAGATTCGGGCTGGAAAAAACTGAATCGGCTCAAGCAGTGATGCTCTTCTCCTCTTTTGCCTAGCTGTGGCAATGAGCTGCTGATGAAGCATAGCTGTTGGCTTGTGTTTGAACTTTGCACCTGGTGCTTTAGTGTAATGCTGTTGATATGCTGGGAGTGAATGGTTTTCAAATGCCAAGGGCTCCTGCAAGACTGGCGAAGTGTAAATCTTTGTTGATTTGGTTTGTAGCCAATCTGTGGAACAATGCAAGGTTTGCAAATGCCAAGGGCTGCTGTATGAGGTGCATTCATCTGTTTGCTGATTACTGAGGAGATTTGCTGCTGCTCTTGTCGTTGTGACAGTGTGTTGCTGCTGTTGCAATGCTATCGGAGTGAAGTTGTACTTGGTAGTTCAGTTGTTGGTGGTGCTGTAGGCTGTTGGTGGTGTCGAAGTTGCCATACTGTTGCTGGCAGAAGCTGGTGCTTTCACACGGCTGATAGCTCTGGCTATGTGTGTTGATGCATATAGACTGTTGCTCAAATCCATACTAAAACTGCCTCCTTCGGCCTGAAGTAGATACATACTGCTGCTCATGCAGCAGTCCAAAGTGTATTTGCTGTCGGGTAGATGCTGCTGATCAATTACTTTCTTGACCGTGTGGAATCATCATAGCTTACAAAAGTGAAGGGATCAACTAGTGGAGACTGCTTTTGGACCTCATGGCACTATTTCATATATTAATGTCAAACTCTTTTTTTTTTTTAGGTAAGTAATTAAGTTTGAATTAAAATTAAAAGAAAGTACAAAAACTATGTTTTAATCCCAAGTGTTTTGCCGATTTGGAGATAGTACATAAATATTGGGGCATGCCCCAGGCACCTTCTTGTAGTAATAAAAGAGTACGAAAGAAAAACCAGATAAGAAAAAAGCGTCTAGATTTATATCATCTAACTCGGCAGCACGCCTTCACCTCTTCCAGTCAGATGAATCAAAACTAACCGGGAGCCACTAACAAAGCCCGTTAACACTTGAGACTAGTTGGGCAGTGCAAATAAAACATATTCAGACACCCACCCTATAAAACTGCAGCTCAAAAATATCAGCAACATTTCAATGAGCTGGATGAATTTCAAGACAGCCCAACTGCTAATTGCTTCAGACAAGGCACACAGAGCAGCATCATGCAGCATATGCATGCAAGCCTAGCCGAGTGCGATTAATCTGTCAAACTTACCAAAAAAAAAAAAAATCTGTCAAACTGCTCTGCTCCAATCCTGCATAATACCTCACGGTCGATCAAGTGGACTGCTGCATTGAACTGCAGAAATAGCACCAAGCATCATAGCATATAATCTGAAATCTGTGACTCCAATTAAACGGAACAGAACATAGAGAGCATCTGCATCTTTCTACTTCCCGAAGCAGCTATCTCAGATGCCTTATCTGCAAAAAACTTCACAAAACCCAGCTGCTCAAAACCTAGGGTTCCTGCTTGATGCTTATCATCGCACGAAGGCTCACCATCCACTGACTGGGCTTGGGTTCCCTGATAGCCCATAGCTGAACCTGCCTTGGATCATGATTCTTCAGCAGATGCACACCAGTCAACTGAATTTGATGTTTTGTTTTAGCATTTCTTCAACTCGCAGCACACCACACAACAAACAGCTTCAACCAGTCATCTGCATACAGTATTTGCATTGAAGCCACCATTCTAATAGCACCCAATTTGCTCCAGAACATCCTAACCCAGCACCAGAGCCAGTTGAAGTAATTTTCAGCATCCTCAATCAACAGCAGCAATCGCAGTAAACCGTATGAAATCTGTTTCCCCTCCAGCTACTCCAGCAGCTCCATCAACAAAGCAATGAAGTCACAAGCACTCAGATGCTTCATGGGGCAAACTGAAATTCAGCAAAGTACAGCAATCGCAAATCCATGTTGGTTCATCTGGGTTCACGGTGGCATCGTGTAACGATCTTCTCCA
Organism: Nepenthes gracilis; assembly: GCA_033239525.1. Taxonomy (NCBI): domain Eukaryota; kingdom Viridiplantae; phylum Streptophyta; class Magnoliopsida; order Caryophyllales; family Nepenthaceae; genus Nepenthes; species Nepenthes gracilis. Next base: position 7,597,181 of record BSYO01000026.1, on the reverse strand, counting down.
ACACCACACCCAGTTGGAATCCATCACGCACCAATGGCATCATGGATCTTAACCATTTACTCAAAACGGACACCTCGGCACCTTGGACAACATCTGGGGCCTCGGTCAAAAGCAGCACATCCCATTGCATCACGGACAGAGAAAGACAGAAACCCCAAGTCATGGCAGAAGCACACGATGGGTAGTTTGCAACACCAATATCAATTGCAACACTTAAAGAAAACAGCAGCCATAATTTATCACGGCATCATTGAACAAAGAGCTGGCTGGGTTTTAGTAAAAAACAGCAGCCCAACTCCTTGTTGCTTCAATCAAGGTCCACGGCTGCAGCATCGTGTAGCATTTTGCGCTGAATCCGGAAGCTAATACGCTTCAGATAGCAGAATCAGCCTTCTAAGATTGATAATACAGTCTACCAAGACACCGCACACACCCTCCACTACATAATCAACAAACGGAAAGGAGCCTCACACTCAACCAAAAGGATTGCTGCAAGAACAGCAGAACTCAGCACCAATCAATCACATCAGAAAACTGCATCCTTTGAAAACTCAACAGAACAGAGCAACAGCAACTATCAACTTCCCCCAGCAGCAATTACCGGCTGCCTTGCCAGCAAAAAGCCTCACAGTACCTAGCTACTCAACATTAGAACGACAAAACCAGCAAGAAACTGGTATAAGTGTCACCATAGCCGGACTCCAAGACAGCTAATAACCATCCAGGCACTGGAATGCTTCTTTCCTACGGCACAAACAAATCTCTTTTTTTTTTGGGTAAGTAAGTAAATTGAAATTAAAATAAACGAAACTATAAAACGATATTCTAACTCCAAGTATTTTGCCGACTTAGAGGTAGAACAACAAGTTAGGGCATTTCCCAAACACCACCATAAACCAGATCATGAAATCAAACGAAAAAACACAAAAACCATCTAGATGAGCATCATCTAAACCGGCCACATGCAACCCGGCCTTAATACACACACACAAGAAAACAGCAGCAACAGATTTATTTATCATCAAACCTAGAGCAAACTGAATTCCACCGTTCCAAAATCAGAAACAAACAGTAGAAGAAAATGCAAATGCCTGCAACATCCCTCAGCACACCCTCCACGTCAGCAACATCCCGGTCCACAAACAGAGTCCCCGTCAGTAGAGCCTTCGAGAGGAAAAATTGCGCTAGCAACACACACGCCACGTCAGCGAGTTCACCAAATGCAAACCCAGTAGCCGGTCCACAGGTTTTGCCAGACAACGATTAGAGCGGCACCGCCCTGCCATTCGGTCAACGAGAAAAAGCGCCAAGTGTGCCACGTCAGAGATTCAACGGGAGAAAAGGCTCCAACCGCACACTTTTTTTTTTATGATAAAAGAAAGAATTTATAAAGAACAACCGCACACAACCATGTTAGCAACGTCACAGAACTCAATAGTGTCCACGCCTGTAGCCACTATCAACACTACACCACGACAGCAAGATTGCGAAACGCATCTGCAGAGCTGGTCAGTGGACACAACCGGGAAGAGTGGGTGGAGGAGCTGGAAAGGAAATCAACGCCACGGAGTACACGTCGGCACCTCATAGGGAGAAAAAAGCTCCGACAGAACACATCCCTCTCAGATTTAGCTGAATAGGGCGCCAAAGAACCTAGCCGGCCAAGCAAGAGACTTTTTTTGGTAAGTAATCCAAGCAAGAGACAAAGGACCAGATGGTTAGAGGCCTCAAAAACTCCACGTCAGCCACCCAAGCAAAGACTAGCAAGGCGGACGAGAGGTTGAAGCCGGCCCCAAACACCGGTCAACAAGCAAACCAACATCCATTTTTTTTTTTAAGAGCCCCCACCCACCCGGGGAAGGGTGAGTGTAGGAGCCGGAGAGCATCACACTGCCATCCGGACAACGTGTAAGATGCCAAAGGAGCCACGTCAGCAACAAACGAGAGAGGATCCAACAGTGCACTCACCACGACAGCAACAAAAGAGTCCACGTCAGTAGAGCCTTCGGGAGGAAAAATAGTGCTAGCAACACACCCGCCCCGTCAGCAAGGTCGCCAAACGCAAACCCAGAAGCCGGTCAACGGTTTTGCCGGACAACGATTAGAGCGGCACCGCCCTGCCATCCGGTCAACGTGAAAAAACGCCAGGTGTGCCACGCCAGTAGCTTCAACGGGAGAAAAGGCTCCAACCGCACACGCTTTTTTTTTAAAGTATGAAGTTATAATAACAACCGCACGCAACCACGACAGCATCGTCACAGTCCTCAATAGTGACCACTCCTGTAGCCACTATCAACACTTCACCATGACAGCACCTCATAGGGAGAAAAAAGGCTCCAACAGAACACGTCCAAATGAGCCCAGAACCGGCCAGGCAAAAGAGAGAGCACCTTTCCAACAATTTGCTGCCCACGTGATGTTTGAAAGTCAATCAGGATGGGAATAACAGCAACAAGAGATTCGCATAGCATCCGTAAAGTAAAGAAGGTGAGCCCAAGACCAACCAGGCAGAGAGATAGGGCCTAAGGATAACAGGATAAGGGTCGTAGCCATACAGCAGACCACAACCAACTATCACTTAGAGCTAACCATCCGTCCTCGGGTTCCTAAGTGGGATGCTCCATCTAATCAGAATAGATCTGTCCCTATGCAAATTGGCAATGGGAGAGATCTCCAGTTTCCCTCGGACCGCAACAGAGATCAGGTTAACCATTTGGGTTTCATTTTACGCCACCGTTTTCTTGAACAAGCGTTGATTTCTTTCTTTCCAGATAAAGTAAACCGAGGCAGCAAGGGTGAAGCGAAAGGAGCGAGTTTTGAGGTTATTACTCTTCCAGCAATTTGTTGCCCACAAGATATTTGAATACCAATCAGGATGAGGCCAATTAAAACCCGCCTTACGGCGCATTAGCCGCTAAATGGCCGAGGATAATGGGCAATTAAAGAAGAGGTGGTCATAACATTCCCTTTCATTGGAACAGACGTCTGTAAAGGACATCTCACGCTCGCTATTGTGGTCTTCCCCGGTATCTCTGATTGGGTTGTTGGCTCTTGCAAGTTGGCCCTTTTCATCGACTGTCGTACCGGTTCCTCCCTTGGCGCCTGGTTCTCAGGACGGATCTGCTTGGGGTTTTTTTTGCAGAAGTCCTCACCCATCAGATGCGGTTGTTCTAGAGAGAAGCTTTGGATTTCTCTCTGGGTTTTCAATTTTCAATTTTCAAATTTCAAAATTCAAATTTGACTTTCTACGGGTTTCTCGCCTCCACGGATTTGGGATGAGCTCCCGTGCCCCAGGCTGATGTGGTTGTTGGGGTTGACTGTCCCTGCTTCTGGTTCCGATGCGAAAGCTTCGGCTCTGTTTTGGGTAGATCTGCCATGCCTGGTTAGTTGCAGGTGGCTTGCTCTCTTGCTGTTTTCAAATTTTAAAATTCAAATTTGAAATTTGACTTTCTACGGGTTTCTCGCCTCCACGGATTTGGGATGGGCTCCCGTGCCCCAGGCTGATGTGGTTGTTGGGGCTGATTGTCGCCTTCCGGTCCGATCGAAAGCTTGACTCATTTGGGGTAGATCTGCCATGTCTGGGTAGTTGCAGGTGGCTTGCTCTCCTGCTATTTTCTCGATACATTGATGCTGTATGAAGTTGTTACTTGTATTACGCATCTGGCCATGTTATTCTGGACGTGCCTTGGTGTCTATGTTATTGGATGGTTTCTTTGCCCGGATGGTTGGAACTGCTCTCTTCGATCTTTGGCGGGCCTTTGGGGATGCCGATGATGCTTCATAGCTATGCCGATGGAGTGGCCGATGATACTGGAGGAATGCGGGCTTCCCGCCGTGTGTCATGTGAATATTCTTTGTTGTATGCAACGAGTTCTTTGGTGTTGGCAGTATGGAGGATTCTATCTATGTTTGCCGATTCTTGTTTCGAATTGCTCCAAGCTTTATGAAGCTGGGCTCTTTGCTGTGAAGTAGTGCCTTGTTGCTAAAATGGCGGCTGGCATTTATTTGGATTTGGGTGTGCAGCTTTTTGGGTTCGAGTGCCGAAGGTGGTACTAATGTCGGCTCATGCGTTGCTTGTTGGAGCCAACGTAGCGGGATGTCAAACGCAGCGGGCTCTGTGGTCCATCAGGTCTGCAGTCTTTGGGTGTGTTGGCTTGGCTAGTGATTGCCGGCTTGGTATTCGGCTTTGGCGATTCTATTGCCAGTTTTTGGAGTCCGGCTTGGTCTCCTAACCGAGATGCAAAGGCAGTGGTGCTGAAGACTTGTCCGAGATGCTGTAGTCTTCAGTTGGCTATCCAGCAGATGGCGTCTTTTGGGCTCAATTACTTAAAAAAAAAAAAAAAGTCTTTTGGGCTCACTGTGTTGGGGTTTTTTTTTTTTTAAGTAATTAATTGCATTAAAATTTAAATAAAATGTGCAGACAAACTATGTTATTTACCAAGTGTTTTGCCGACTTGGGAAAAGAAACATAGTGACAAGGGAGTCCCCTAAATCTATGACAAAAGTCATTAAGAAATAAGGTTACAATATCGAATTAGGCATTTAATATGTAAATCCAAGTCGGAACTTGAAACACACATCTAAATCGGCAATTGAAGCGCTTGTCGAGATCGGCAACCTCACTGTGTTGGGGTTATACCTATCTTGGTGACGTGTCGTTTTGGGCTCTCGATTTCGATGGTAATACCCTTTCGAATGGTTCTGAGGCGCTGCTGTAGGGAGCTGCTGGCCGAGGCCCTGTTTGGCCAAGGTGGTATTGTGTCCAAGATGGGTTGCAAATTTTTGAGATGGTCTGATGCCCATGGGTGTCCCTTGGCAGGCTCCATTTTGCTGGGTATGGGCCATTGGCGGTTTGCTGATGCGAGTCTGAGTCCCCTCTGCACTCGGCCATGTCGCTGATTTTGCCGAGTTGTTGCGGCTGTGTTCTGTTAGCTATCTCAGTCCGAGGACCTATTTCTGTCCGAGGACAGGTTGAATTTTCTAAAAGGAAGGATGCTGTATTAGTGCGTGTGTTAGGGCCGGAATGTTTTTTTGGCCGACTTAGATGCAGCTCTGTGTTGTGTTTGTTTTCTTTGTTCGTTTCATGTATTGGTACATGATGGTGCTCGGGGGATGCCCTAACTTGTTGTTCTACCTCTAAGTCGGCAAAATACTTGGAGTTAGAATACCGTTCTGTACTTTCCTTTATTTTAATTTCATTTACGAACAGAGGATACATGACGCTGGAAGATGAAGGAAATTGCTTACCCTATCCAACGTCCTAAGCCTTTGACGAATAGCCAGCCAGAGAATAAAAGCATGAGCCGGAATGTGCATGGGGCCCCAAACAAGGCTAGACCACGCCACCGCTCCTTTGGGCTCTTGGAAAAGTCCATACGCAGATTTAGTTGAGAAAATCCCATTGCGATCGGCAATCCAAAGTGCCACATCACGGTAGGAAGGATCAGGGGGATAGGGAGGCATGCTTTCCACAATACCAGCAACCTCCATATCAAACGGGTTAGGCCACATCCATTGAGATTGCTGGATTACATTGAATAAAAAAACAGACCACTCCAAGCTATTTCCACAGCCTTGCGGTGGCAGCATCATCCATTATTATTATTATTATTATTATTATTATTATTATTTATATGACAGGGGGGGTTGGAAGTGTGTGTGAAAGGGAGAAAGCAAACCCTAGTGTGGGCGCTAGGGGAAATAACCCACCAACCAAGGGTTAATCAAGAAAAACACAAAACAGTAAAAGCAACAAGTTTTGAAACAAGTTTTGAAAAAACTTACCAAAAAAAAATCAACTTATCAAAAAACAAAACTTTTTTTTTTTTTTGTAAGTAAGTGTGTATTTTGGATTATGGGAGAAAAAAATTACAAAGCACAATGTTATAACTCCAAGTTTTTTGACTTGGAGTTAAAACAAAAAACGCTATGGCATACCCCGAACGACAAGTACATCAGATAAAACCACAAAAAACCTCTAAGACGAGCAATAAACAAAATAAAGAAAATGAACGAGTCATTTTACATGAGCATGCTACCAACAACCCAAATGCATCCCAAAATACAAGCAGAGGCAAATCGGCGGGGCCAAGCCCGGCATCCAAAAATTCCTACATCAAAGCTCGGCATCAATCACACAGGGCAATAAAGAAAGAAGACGGCACGTACTACCGAACAACAATACATGGCCAACAACAATTCCAGTTCAAGCAAAGCAAGGTAGAAACCCGTGGAAGCGTAAGACAAAACCTTCAACTGCCATTCCATCATTAGTGCCAAATCTAATCGCACGGCGCAGGGGCATGGAGCATTTTGCCAACAAATCACATGCACGCAGCAGAGGTGGAAGGTCAGCATGTCGCCAGAGAACAAGACCCACAAACCGCCGCCAGACCATACCACAACATCACGAGCTCATCGGCAGCTCTCTCAAAGATGAAAGCCCCACAAACCGAGCTACTAAAAGCAGCAAAGATCAACCAAAGATTTAAACCAAGTCAAAGAAATTTAGCCAGAGCATCCAAATATCGATCTGGATCAGCAGCAGATCGTACTCACAACTCCCGTAATCCAAGAGAGACGCTAACAAAGCAGAGTCTGTTGAATCGCCAGCTTCAAAGATCATTACAAAATACACTACCGCAAGCAAGAACCGAGATCTTGAAGAAGGGGTCGCTGGCTCCATCAAGGCTTTGCCATTTCGGCTCAAAGAAATACATCATTTATCGCACTCAAAATTGGGCTCAAAGAAGAAGACCGGATGAGCCAATGGTCCACCATAGCCACAAGCCCGCCCACGAGAAGCCTTAGCAAGGGTAGAGATGAATTGACATCCACAAATCCACAAAGAATTGCCCACTTTGCCCCAATTGTGCTTCCAACAGCAAAGCAGATGCAAAGAACAAATTAGCCACTTCAACCAATAGCAGTCCAAGAGACTTCAAAACAAGGTAAGGCCACCACCAACACAAAAGGACAGATTTCACCACCGTGAAGCACCTTCAACATCCATTGGTCGGCAGTAGCAACAACTACATGCATCAACACGAGAAACATGGATTGAACATTTGGCCATTCAGCACACAAACAAACCGTTGGGCATCATTACAGCCCACACAATGCCTATTAAACAGAGTACAAGATCTACCACCCCAATCCGAGCTCTCCGTGAAAGACACCAATTATGGCAAGCAGAACCATGGCAAACTAGTGGAGCAAAGCGGAGACACGGTAATATCAGCAATTGTAATGGGGCACACAGGAGCAAAGACCATCCACTCACAATCGCCCACACTGTAATCGCTCTGGCGGCGCATTGACCAAGAGGAAATGCATCTGGTATGCATTCCATTAATTACAGTCTAAACAAAGAAGCAGCAAGAACCAACTACCACTTCACAATCAGAATTGCAACATATTACGCATCAACCCAACACCATCAGGCCAGATACCCATACAAAAGGAATAGCCGATGGTAATGTAGGCCATAATTCCAACCTTAATCACACAATACCAACACAGGGTACGCAGGACAAACTGGCATAAATAGCCAGACAACAGCAATCCAAAGGACTGCAACAAAGCATTCCAAATTCATTGGATTTTGCCAAATGAAAGAAACAGAGTAGCTCGCACATATGAGACTCAAGAAATGGCACAGCCAGCTGACATCAGGCAGCAGCCCTTCGAGACCTCAGCACACCGAAAACGAGACTCCAAGCTACAGCAGAAATTAGTAAAAGGAAGGACCTTACCGCAACCGAAGGGAAACACTCAACCAATTAGATCTTCGGCCAGCTCTTCAGTACCCCGCCAATTAGTGCGAATCCAGAGCAGAACAACATCCCCAAACCGACCTCTAGGAGTAAAACTCAGGAGGAAGAACAACAGAGCGGCAGCGAAGATAATCGGGAGCGCCGGAACCTTCGAGAAGCTCAAGAGCCAACACCAGCCACACGGGCGAATAAACTAGAAACACCAGAATCCCAAGCAGATCTAAAAGCAGGTCTAGTAGTGAACCGAGAAGAAGCCGGTGGGGCCAGCCAAGAGGCCGACCGGCATCGACACCACCCGGCCAGAGAAGGCAAAGCCCTAAGGCAACTCAGCGAAGAGAAGAGGGCCACGCGAGCTAGCCAGGACAGAGATACTACACCGAAGAGATCAGGAGATGAGAAGGAGAAGTAGGGGGGCGGCTGGGCAAAGCATCCAGGAGGCCGGCCGTTGCCGGCACCGGTGCCGCCCGGCCAGATGAGGAGCCACCAAAAAACAAAACAAGTTTTGAAAACCTAATTTCAACCGAAAGCTTGTAGACACTGACAAGAAATCTTCATAATCTGATATTTTCCAAAAATAAAAAAGAAAGAGAAGACAATCAACTATCCGGCATGTAGCCAAATCATGAAAACAGGTGCAGACTGGCAAAGTATCAAAAAGCAACGAAGGAAGAAAACAAGATGAGGAAGTACAAGCCCCGCCGGCTAGAGCCATGAGAGAGACTATGTACCAAACAACATTTAAATGGGATTTTCTTTTATCTTTTTTCTTATCCTTTTTTCCTCATTTTCTTTTTCTTTCCAATCTTTTCCAACACCGAGCATCACATATATATATATATTTTAAACGACGGCCCAACTAGCCAACCTAACAATGCGGGTGACATGATTATCAGTAAATCGTGGAACCAGAAAAAAGCAGACCGTCCACTCTCCATGTGGCGAACAAAGAGCATGCCTCTCATAAAACGGCCTCAGCACTGTCCAAACACCCCTATTAGCCAACCAGGAAGGAAAAAAAATCATCTCCGGTTCATTTTTTTTTTGGTAAGTAAGTAAATTTGGATTAATGGGAGAAAAGCCAAGATCAGATGGCTCAAAGAGGGTGACCAATGCACTAAATTCTTTTTTAAGACTGTTAGTGGGAACCTTAATCGAAATCGGATTACTTCCCTTCTCGATGAGTCTGGCAACCCTATTAAAGGGACGGAGGATCTCTACAATCTAATTGAGGGCCACTTTAAAAATGCCTTGGGATCAGGTCGTTCCCACGGGACGGCAGAGGCTAATCGGATCCGCCCCTTCATTCTCCATTCTGTACCTAATTCACTAACTGGCCCCCTTGTTAGGTCAGTCAGTGAGGAGGAAATCCGCTCTGCGATTTTCTCCATTGGTGATGACAGAGCTCCTGATTCTGATGGTTTCACCTCGAAATTCTTTAAGGACTCGTGGGAGATCACCGGTCGTACTGTTTGTGAAGCTATCCATGATTTTTTACCACATTGATTAGCCTTATCCCTAAGGTCCAATCCTTTCATCACATTGACTTTCGCCCGATATCGTCTTTGAATGTCATCTATAAGGTGATATCTAAAATTCTTGCTAACAGAATTAAGAGTACTCTTCCCCACCCGGTTGGACCGCCGCTAAACGGCCTTTGTGGCGGGCGCCAAATTAGTGATAATATCCTTTTAGCTCAGAGCTCTTGCACAAGTATCATCTTGGGATGGACCCGCCTAGATGTACTATGAATGTTGACCTTAAGAAAGCTTACGACTGCCTATTGGGATTTCATCATTAATATTCGACCCTCATGAAATTTTCGCCACAAATGGTCAATTGATTGGCTAGTGCATAACGACCGACGTACTCCCTCAATATCAATGGGAAAGTGGTCGGCTTCTTCAAAGGAGGCAAAGGCCTCCGCCAAGGGGATCCACTTTTCCCCTATTTATTTGTCCTAGTGATGAAAGTTCTTAACGGCATTATTGAGGTCAAGGCTAGGCGGGATAATAATTTCATATTTCATTGAAAATGTGCAGAAACTCAAACTGTTATGCTTGCCTTTGCTGACGACCTCCTCCTCTTCTCCCATGCTGATACCAAGTCCACTTTGATTCTAAAGGAATGCCTTGATGAATTCCACTCTGTCTCTGGCCTTTCCGCTAACCCAAATAAGAGTGAAATTTTCTTTTGTTCAAATGACTCTTCTCTTCACCAGGATATCGCTGCTAGCATGGGCTTTAAAGTGGGCAAACTCCACATCAGATACCTGGGGGTCCCCTTGATTACTACTAGGCTTTCGGTCTCTGATTACAATTCTCTCACGGATAGAATCACAAAGAGGATCACATTATGGAGGAATAGATGGCTCTCCTTTGGCGGGCGTTTGCAACTTGTTGCCTCTATCCTATCATCTATCCACCTTTATTGGGCTTCTCTTTTTATTTTACCAAAATCCATTCTTAAAGATATTGATTGCATCCTCCGCCGCTTCCTTTGGAATGGATCTTCTGAAGGTAGAGTCAATGCTAAAGTGGCTTGGCACGATATTTGCTATCCCAAGAATGAAGGTGGTTTGGGCATCAAGAACTTGATAGATCAAAATAAGGCTCTTAATTGTAAACTCCTTTGGCGTCTCCTCACTAAAGACACGAATTCAACTTGGTCTTTATGGATCTACAAGAACAGAATCAAAGACCGGTGCATTTGGACCATTAAAGTCCCGGCATCGGCCCCTTGGAGCTGGCAAAAAATTATGAAACTTCGGCCTTTTATGCGTGCTTACTCTGTAAAGGACATTGGGGATGGTTTTGATACCTTCCTCTGGCACGATAACTGGCATCCCCTTGGCCCCCTAAGTGAGGTGAGCACCGACCGTACTCGCCTTGTCTCGGGTTTGCATTGGGATATTAAGGTCGATGCTATAATCAGGGACAATAGATGGGATTGGCCCAACCCCTTTGACACTAAGGTTTCCCACCTTGCTGTGAATATGCCGACTAACCCTCCCCGTCGCAACCAAAAAGACTCTTTGAGATGGGCTGGGACTCTCAATGGCAAATTCTCGACTAAGTCCGCATACACTCTCATCCACTCTCCCAAACCAAAGGTTACCTGGGCTCATTTGGTGTGGGGACCTTCCCATATTCCTTCCCACGCATTTATCCTTTGGCTCGCCATTGGTAGTGTTATGTGGATGTATTACCACGATGGCATGGTTTTTTTTCCCTTTTTTGTCTGCTGTTATCTAGCATTTAATTTCTTCTGTTGCTGTACGCTCAAATTCATGATCTGGTTCATGGTTTTGCTCGGGGTATGCCCCAACTCATTGTTCAATCTCTAAGTTGGCAAAACACTTGGAGTTTGAACATCGTCTTGTTAATTTTTTTAAATTTAATTCAATTTACTTACTTACCAAAAAAAAAAAAAAAAAAGAAATGGACCATCCACACCAATTTCAATGCAAATTTTTGCGTAAGCCAAGGATTCCATTTGAGCTGTTCTATCATCAAGATGCAATGGCATCCCAATGGCACTAGCGATCCACTTAACCCCAAGATTAGACCATAATTCGATCGGCAGGTTGGATAACTTGATCCGAGATAGGAAACCGCATCAGCTCGCCTTGGACAGAGGCAAGCCGAGTCCAACGCTTAAGGAACATTTGTTTACCCGAGAACGCCCAAGGACTGCCCAAGGCATTTCTCCATCAGCTCCAGTGATGAGAAACGGAAGAAAAAGAAACCGGCATCGTTACGGCAACGTGTTTGAGACCAAATTTAGCCCAAAGCCTTCTCGCTATACCTTTCTGACAAGAAAATGAGGGGGAGTCGAGAAAGTGACCGACCAAGGTGAAGTCCGTAAGAGTTTACCTTGGTTGATTACATCAAAGCGGAGGAGAATAAGAATTCGCAGCGCCACAAGCAGGCATCGAGGGGAAGAAAGTCAGCTCTGGAACCAATCCATCGCAATCCTTCTGAAGCACATCAGACCAAGACCGGGAGGCAGAAGGGACCTCAGCAGATTTTCGGGATTCCTTTGATTTCGACGGAACCACAGGACAAGCATCTGGAGACGCACGGGCCGAGTACGACTGTAAACTAGGAATAGAGGCAACATCGCCATTGTTGCTACAAAAACGAAGTTCCTTGGGCTTCGTAGAAGCCAAGAAGGAAGCGTCGGGGGCAGAACGATGAGGAGAGTCGTTCTTCTCCAGAGGAGGGAAAGGAGCGGGATCCAGGCTGACGGGTTTTGAGACGAAGGACGGTGAATGAAGAGGAGATGGGGAAATAATGGAGGCTGTGTCATTGGGAGAACCGGGGGGGACCCCCAAGAGGCCGGCCATGGCCGGCAACGGAGCCGCCAGAGCCGGGGGAGCGGCAGGGATGTGTTCGAATTTTGAAATCGAAAACACGGCCAGAGGAGCGCCACTATGGATTGCTGCATGACCAGTAGAATGCATCTACTTCAGGCCGGAGGAGACAACAAGATGGATTTCAAAGATCGCCTATATGCATCATCACACACGGCCCAGAGCTGTCAGTGTGGTGAAAGCATCACCACAAATTTCAAGCATGGCAAATTCAACACCACCAACAGCCTCCAGCACCACCAACAGCCGAACCACCAGGTACAAATTCAATTCGACAGCTTTGCAACAGCAGCAACACAAAGCCACAACGATGAGAGCAGCAGCAAATCTCCTCAGCATTCAGCAAATAGAGGAATGCACCTCATACAGCAGCCCTTGGCATTTGCAAACCATACATTGCTTCATAGATTGGCTACAAACCAAATCAACAATTTTTTTTTTTTTGGTAAGTAAGTATTTTGGATTATAGGGAGAAAAAAATTACAGAATCTATGTTTTTACTCCAAGTATTTTGACTTGGAGTAAAAACATAAACCGCTAGGGCATACCCCGAGCTTCTAGTACAACAGGAAAATCATAAAAAAAACAAATGAAAATCCCTCTAGGAGGAAAGGCGATTAACCTAATTAACAAAAAATGGGTTCTATCAATACAGGTTCAGCATACTCAACATAAACTCAACATGCATCAATAGAAACACCAAAAGGAGCCGGCTCCGAGACACCAGATCCATCGTAACTGATCAGTCAAGCGGCAACACTCCATGAAACTAAAGCAACAACAATACCCGACCACAGGATAACACGACCACAAGAGTTTTCATACAAAAAAAACCCCCATCTCACGCTGTAAGAATAGCAGGGCTAGCATCAGCATCAAGGCTCCACCCGGGACCAGCCGCACAATTGAATGAGGACTTCAGCCCATATCAACACACCAGAGTCAACGCAAAGACACCTGAGATCCACGAAACCAAGAACAGAGATTTATAACACTTTTAGTCTGTCATCTCCAAAGACCACCTAGCAGCTGGCACAAGAGCAAAGAACATCAGAAAAACAGACGGGTCAACTTGAAGCAATCCGCATTTGTGTTGCAAAAGAACATCGAGACAGCCGAGAAGGTCCTTTACATCCAGCTCAAGTGTCCAAAACCAACGAGCTTCAGCTGGGAATTGTCATCCGATATGTCGACACACACAGCCCCACGCAAAAAGAACGCCGATCCTCGCAGTGAGACCAAGTATACCACTACCAAAAAGATTCCATACAATACGCCCTAGCAAACACAAAGGTTGGTTGAGGGGTTCATCCTGTAATAAAGACACCGGGAGGCACCGTAAAGGCATCGATTACCAAAGAACAAGTGAGCATTAAACTGCCACTACGTTGCACCAGAACTGTGGCATTTCATCAACACCCAACTAAGGTGAACTTCAAAGGTTAGGACATCAAGAACAAGGACACTACTAATCTACACCAGCACGCAGCAACCTGGTCTCATCAACCAATATCACTCATACTAAGCATCACCTATGACTAATTCGATGTATAAAAGACAGCCAAATTTCAACCAAAAGGCAACGCTACCTATTTTAGAGCCATCATCACCAGAACCAAAAGGCAACACCCAACCAACATCATTGCAGCACAGCCATCTAAAGCATCAACCGAACATCAACAGAGGAACATGGTCATCAAAGATCAAACCAAGAAAACCAAAGATTCGAGTCTCATCACCGACCTTCACAAGCGAAAAAAAAACCCACACATCCGAGAGATATAGAAGAAGCAAAGCCGCAACCAATCTCAAAGCAGAACAAGGACATCCGAGCATCATCAAAGATCTTCTACATTGTGAAGTGAGAGTCACCTTTAAAACACACCAAGCCCACTCTTAATCATGCCAAGAACATCCCACCCAAGATACCTGTAGTAGAGAGCAGTAGATGAAAAGCAACTCCCAAGAAAACAACCGCAATCGGGAAGATACTCGCCGATCGGGAAAACCAGAACATGTATATGCCATCGCAAGACCAGCAATGTAGCATAACGGATGGATCCAAGAGCATCCTTTGGCACCCTAGATTTAACTCAAGACAATCAACAAACGGCATGGAATGCATCACCCATGATTCAAAGATCATGCCCCGCACCATACCACTGTTAACAAACGCCCCAAGATTACCGCCTTGTTCTCCAAATCGCAGCAAAGATAGATCCAACACAGCTTGCCACAACGGACAAGAACATACTCCAACACACCAAAACCCACCAATTTCAACGGCCCCAAACTGCATCCGGTCCCGAATCAGTTTCTATATCACCAAAGTGGAATCCATATCAAGGATCCAAGACTTACTACCTACAAGCAGCCAACCAACACCACCCCAATCCCAACGATCAAGACCCCGCAAGAGAAATCAGCCTGACCATCCAAGACCAACCCACCCACATTCTTTTTTTTTTTTTTTTTGGGGGAGGGGGAGGGAAATTGGGGGAACCAATTTCGGGGTATAACCAGAAATCTCGCATTTTTTTTTTTTTTTTATAGACCCCATCGAATCCGGAACGGCCTAGAGCCATCCCCTCGTCAGCCCCAATAATGTCAAAAGTCTTAGCCTCACAACATTGATCACCATAGAGGAAATATAGGAGAAGTCTTGGGAGGAGATTTTTGAAAATCCTGTAATTGCGTTCCTTCCATATGAAATAAACAGTGGCGGCTAAAGATAGACGCTAGAGACAACCAAGACTTTTTCCTTTCCATACGTATGCGCCCAAAGAATATTTTGATACCACTTAATGGGGCCAATAGATTCTCGAATGTTTTTGAACCTTAGTCCAAACCGCTCTCGAAAAGGACAGGAGAAAACAGATGTTCGTGGTCTTCATCTCCTATGTTGCAAAGGATGCATTTGGGTGAAAGGTTTGGTATGTAGTGGAGGCGGTCAATGGTGTTCGGCCTCCCCTAACAATGAGCCAAAGGGTAAATGCATGAGATGGAATATGGGAATGTCCCCAAACCAAAGGAGCCCAGATAACCCGAGGTTTAGGAGGATGGATGAGAAGATAGCAAACTTAGACGAAATTGCCATTGACAAATCCCAGCACCATTTCAAGGAGTCTTTTGATTGATACAAGGAGGTTTGTTCGGCATATTCATGGCAAGGTGGGAGACCTCAGTGTCAAAATGGTTAGGCCACACCCATCTATTATCCATGATGATAGCATCGATCTTAACATCCCAATATAAACCCGAGACAAGCCGAGTACGTTCGGTACTCACTTTACTTAGAGGGCCAAGTGGGTGCCAGTTATCGTGCCAAAGGAAAGTATTAGCCCCATTCCCAATGACCTTGACAGAGTACCTTCTCATGAAGGGCCGTAATTTCATTATTTTGCGCCAGCTCCAAGGTGCTGCAGCCGGGACCTTAATGGTCCAGATGCACCGGTCTTTAAGTCTATTTTTATAAATCCAAGAGCACCAAGCTGAGTTAGGGTCTTTTGTCAGAGACGCCGGAGGAGCTTGCAGATTAAGAGCTTTATTTTGATCCATCAAGTTCTTGATACCCAAGCCCCCTTCAATCTTGGGATAGCAAATGTCGTCCCATGCCACTTTAGCATTGACTCGCCATCGACGAACCATTCCAAAGGAAACAGCGTAAGATACGGTCAATAGCCTTAAGAATGGACTTGGGGAGAATAAAAAGAGAAGCCCAATAAAGGTGGATAGAGGAGAGAATAGAGGCAATAAGCTGAAGACGCCCCCCAAATGAGAGCCATCTATTTCTCCAGGATGAGATCCTCTTGATGATTCTATCAGTGAGCGACTGGCAGTCAGCGACCGAAAGCCTAGTGGTAATCAAGGGGACCCCCAGGTATCTGATGGGGAGTTTGCCCACTTTAAAGCCCATAATCAAGAGTTTGCCCACTTTAAAGCCTACTTACACTTCGCCAATCCTGCAGCAGCCCTTGGCATTTGCAAACCATTCACTCCCAACATATCAACGGCATTACACAGAAGCACCAGGTGCAAAGTTCAATCACAATCCAACAGCTATGCTTCATCAGCAGCTCACTGCCACTTTTTTTTTTTTTTGGTAAGTAAGTAATTGAATTAAAAAAAATAAAGATTACAAAAAATGATGTACTAACTCCAAGTGTTTTGCCAGCTTGAAATTAGGACAACAAGCTGGGACATACCCCGAGCAGAACCATGTACATAAACATGAACCAAGTAAAAGAGAGAAGAAAAGGACTAGGTGAACAACAACTAAAACTGCCTCTTAGCTCCCGGCTCACCTAGAAAAAACAAAAAAAACAAAAAAAAAACACAGCATTGAGCAAAAAATAAGAAAACAGGCAGTCACCCAACATCAGGCGACAACATATCAGCACACACCAAAGCAGCAACAGCAGGAGCTGCTACTCTTCAGCCACAGCAAGCCTCCAAACCATACGCAGCATCCACAGCATCAAACAGAACCGTTAAGAATCCACATCAGCATCATCATCCACTTCAGCTAAATCCGACCAACCAAATCCAGACTGGTCATCTTACACAGACCAAATCGGGCAGAGCAATCGGAAGCTGCAGCAAGCGAGATCGGCACTTGGGAAGCAAAACGAAATCGGCAATTCACATTTAAGTCCAAATCGGCATTGAGATGCAAAACGAAATCGGCATTTCACATTTAAATCCAAATCGGCTATCTAAAAATCAGTCCAAATTGGCACCTGTAAGACCACCTCGGCAATTGTCATACCAAGTCGGAAAAAACATACCCGGCCTCAATTCGAAATCGGCAAATGGGCCGCATAACCAAATCGGCATTTGGGCAGCAAATCCAAATTGGCATATGGGTAGCAAATCCAACTCGGCATTTTGTCCAACACATTTTGTCCGGGAGTTTTCCATACTTCACACACAGCAGACTTGGATCAGCACAACCATAGGGTAGCCAGGTATCAAAAGGATTGACCGCCCATTGCATCTCCCAAACCAAACAAGCATCCAGGAGCAACGTTCTGGGAGCCAGCCGAAAGCCAGTAACATAATTCCCCCTGGCTCATCTACTTAGCATGGCAGCAAGAGAAAACAAAAAAACATGGGCTTCAGATATAGGAAAGCCATAATCCAACAGCATCCGACATCAGAACAGAGAGGTGGACCAAAGCAACAGCACCAGCATTACATATCAGCAAAACTGCAGTAAGGGACTCATGGCATCAGCACATCAATAATCAGAACAGCCACACTACACCGACCGCCACAGCAGTATAAGAGGTAAACCAAACCATCTCACATTCAAATTAGCAATCAATACCATCGATCATCAATACAGCAGTAAATTCCAAGGGACAAACAGTAGTCTTCATCACCACAATCCACAGATTATGCATACAGCATCAGAGAGGCAGATCCGACAGGAATCATTTGCACCTGCAGCATCAGATCACAATCCCATCCCGGCGAAGCAACAACTATATCAGGCCACGTTCGGCAGTGGGAGCCATGGGTTCATTCAAAGACCGTGGTCAACACACATTAAATCCAATGATCAAATCGTTTTAACATATCAGGACCAGCCAAGCTAATGATGGGCTCAACCAGTTCGTAGCTAAGTAATACGACCACAGCAACAGCTGAAACACAGATCACGCCCCGGCTTTTTTTAAAAAAACTACTCTCGTTTTCAGACCAGGACCTGTTTTCACATAAACCATCAGACAGCAATTCAAATAGAGGGGCAGCACCAGCTCCATGAGTGCAGGCTTCACAACACCCAGCAACATCTCAAAAAACAAAGTTCATACTCATCACCTAAGAGCTGCATCAACTTCCAAAGAGAATTCCTGCTAAGGAGCATTTCAAAGCGGGGCAAAATGTACATAGACAAGTCTCCCAGTTGCCATCAGAAGGAACAGCTGAGGATAATCCGCAGGAACCATCACGAACAGATGATCCACATCGTGCCACAAGAGAAGAAGGAGCACCTAAATTTTTTTTTTTTTTTTTTTTTTTGGAGCAACACCCTACAGCGAGAAGGGTGGAAGACCAAATCTTCATACATTCTTTTTTTTTTTTTTTTTGGGCAAGACACTCATAGAACGGGGACCCCCAAAGAAAACCTCTAAAAAGGACTCCCCGCTGGAAGTAAGACAAAAGATAGGGAGAAAGGACCCATGAACATAAATAAGACAATGCAATAGCGGGAGAATCCAGCTAAACGGATACCCCCAACACGATAAATAAATAAATAAAAATATTAATAAATAAATTTTTTTTTTTTTATAGATTCAGCGCCTAGCTAGCGGAAGGGAAAACCCGCTAGCATTAGTCAGGGAGGCCTTCAACTTGTCCCGAACAACATTTGTAATGAGAGAGCATAACTGGGCCGAATTCTGAGGGGAGGATTTCTCAAAGATTCGATTATTTCGTTCTCTCCATATAAAATAGATAGTGGCCGCGAGAGAAAAACGTTTGGATAGGGCATGCAGATTCTTTCCTTTCCATTGTTGAGCAGCCCAGTTTATGTTTTGGGGCCAATCAGGATACGGCCATTGAAAACCCGCTTTCCTTTGGATAGAGATCCATAAGGAATGGGAGAAAGTACATGAGAAGAAAAGGTGTTCATGGTTTTCGTCATCCAATTCGCAAAAAGCACAGGTTTTGGGAAGGATTGGGATTCCGTGGATCCGATCCGTGGTGTTTAGCCTGCCTCTGATAGCCAGCCAAAGAGTAAAAGCGTGTGCAGGGATGTGGAGGGGACCCCAAACTAGATTTGTCCAGCTCAGTTTGGGCTTTGGGGAGTGAAAAAGAAAATAGGCAGTCTTGGTAGAGAAAAAACCATTTGGGCTCGCATCCCATCTCACAGAATCTTTACGTTCAGAACATGGGGAGTAATGGGGCATATTTTCAGCAAGCCTAGAGACCTCCTGATCATAAGGATTAGGCCAAGCCCATTTGTCATCTCTAATTATTTGAGAAACCTTTGCTTCCCAAGATAAGCCCGTGACCAGACGAATGCGATCCGTGCAAATATTGGTGAGCGGGCCCATGGGGAGCCAGTGGTCATGCCAGATAAAGGAATCAGCGCCGTCTCCAATGATCTTGGTAGAGTGGAAGCACATAAAGGGACAGAGGCAGCTCACTGCCACAACTAAGCAAAAGAGGAGGAAAGCATCACTGCTTGGGCCGTTTCGATTTTTTCCAGCCCGGAGCTCTCAACAGACGAGACCCGGCCACTACAATCCAAGAACATGGAGAGTTCACCCTCTACATTACCCGGACATGGCAGATCAGCCCAATATCCCACTCACTCCCAACATATCAACAACATGACATAGAAGCACTTGCTCTCATTCACAAACATGTTCTCAGACAGCACCTGCAGATTACAAGAACCTGCAACTGGCCAAAAGCCAGATCTACAACAAACAGCAAGTTCAAATCTGGACAATGTCAAACCGGGAGGGGCGCTGCCAGCGAATCCTTGGATATCAAACATCTCAAAAGGATCATTCAAACGGTCTACAACTAAATGCTTCAGCGCCTCAGCAGAAAACTCTCCAGATTTGACAGCCCGCTACTGCAATTTCAAGCAAGCATCAAAACAAATCCTCAATGCACACAAAAAGTCCCAGCCCAAAGGTTCTCATTAGGCATTGAGTATTTGAGATTTCAACCATGGATTTGATCTTCAGCCAACTGCCTCTGCACTAAGAAGATTTCCAGCCTAGCATTACAATCTGATTCCAGCACAAGGACAGCCGGATCATAGCATCATTACTCAGTATCAACAGCCGATATAAGCTCCACAGCCCTGCAGGAACTACAATAGGAGCAGCAAAGTGTTTCAGCATGCCTCAGACAGAGGGCCATCAGCAGATCGGTTCTGAAGGTCTGCAGCTCAAACATCAGCAGCACCAGAGCTATCCTGACCATACCACTACCAGCCAAGCCATCAATAGCACGCAATTCTAAGTCAGCAGCAGCTATGGCTCGCCCAGCCACGAGGACACTAATCCACCGCCTCAGAAAATGCTCAACCGAAATGACAGGGGTCACTTGCCATTAACAGCCTGGAATGATCCTGGCTGGAGCAAAATAAATCCAGAGGATGACCATCAGACCAGCGGACCAGAGTATCCATGGTAGTTAAAATAATTTTTTTTTTTTTGGCAAGGGGGCAAAAGTGTGTGTGAGTTAAAAAAAAATCCTAGAGCGGGCGCCAGGGGAAAAAACCAAGAAAAACCCCCCATGGGCTAACCAAGTAAAACAAAAAACAGTAAAAGCCACAAATTTTAATTTCCTAATTTTGACCGTATACCTGAAGACTCTAACAAGAATTCATCAAATCAAAAATTTTCCAAAAATACTAAAAGAAAAAGGAGACCACCATCTAGTTGGCATGTAACCAAATCACGAAACAGATGCAGACGGGCAAAGCATCTAAAAACAATGAAAGGGGTTAACAAAAGGAGGGAGTACAAGCCCCGCAGGCCAGAATCCAAGAGGGAGACTATGCACCAAACAAAGTTTAAATGGGTTTTTCTTAAATCCTATTTTCTTCTCCTTTTTCCCCTTTATTCTTTTTCTATTACTTTCTTTTCAAAAACTGAGCAGCATAAAAATTATTTATTTATTTATTTTTAAATGATCCATCTAAACAGGTGCGACTGAGATACGAAACTGTCTACTCCCACGGGAGCAACCCAATCCAGCCTCCAACTGAACTAGAAGCTTTAGAACGAAGGATCCATTCAGCCCAAAACAACTACAACTACCACGTTAGCAGGCAACCCATTCCTTAACCATGGAAACAGGCTAAAGCTAACCAAATGAGTCAGGCATCAAACAGGTCCACGTCAGCCAGGCCTGAGGGAGCTGAGACCTCAAAGCCCACAACAGCCCAACTAGCAAACAATCTTCTACTTCTTTTTTTTTTTTAAATATTACGCGTCAGCCCAACCAGCCAACCTAACATGGCGGACGACAAGATTCTCAGCAAATCAAGGAACCAGGAAAAAGCAATCCGTCCAAACACCTTGTGGCGGACAAGAAGCGAGCCTCCCATAAAACGACCTCAGCACTGTCCAAACAACCCTATCAGCAGACTAGGAAGGTAAGGAAAATCATCTCCAGTTCAAAAGGGGGATATTTCATTTAGTCAGAATAGATCTAGAGCTATGCGTCCTGTCGACTTGAGTAATTTCCAGTTTGCACCAGACCGCAGAGGTGATTAGATTAATCAATTGGGGTTCATTTAGAGGCAATGATTTTTTAAAAATGCGATGGTTTCTTTCTTTCCAAATATAGTAAATTGGCGCAGCAAGAGTGAGACGGAAAGAGAGAGCTTTGAGGTTTTTATCTTTCCACATGTTGGCAGCCCACATGATGTTGGAATGCCAATTAGGATAAGGCCAACTCTTTTCTTTTTTTTTTTTTTTTTTTGGGGTAAGTAAAGTGCATTAAAATAAAAGAAATACAAAGCTGTGTTCTAACTCCAAGTGTTTTTCCGACTTGAAGTAAGAACAAAGTCGAAGGGACATACCCCGATCCTCATGATCATGTCATGAAAACAAAGAGACTTTTCAAGTGCATTATCGATCAATACACCAATCAGCCTATGTAAATAAAATATATAAAAATATAAGATTTACTTAGGCAACTAAGCATCTCTACCTTGAACGCCATGTGTCAAAAATTTGCTCCTCCAAAGCGGTCAATGCCCAGACAACATCATCACTGCAGAAGGAGCAGTTCCAAACTGCACATCGGCTGTCCACTAAGGCTTCAACGAAGGAGAAAAAGCTGGACAGCATTCCAAAGAAATCAGCTGGGAGAGCTCATCACGGGGAGAAAGATAACACGCCTGTAGGGTCCCTAGAGCAACTGAAATACCACCATTCCAAATCCGAAATGTGCAGCTCATGGCTCCCACATCAGTCGGCCCGGGACCTGGACAGCATCATTCAGCATCAGGGTAACTAAGAGATCAGCTGGGTGACTATTGGAGCCACATCAGTCGGCCCGGGACCTGGACAGCATCATTCAGCATCAGGGTAACTAAGAGATCAGCTGGGTGACTATTGGAGCCACATCAGTCGGCCCGGGACCTGGACAGCATCATTCAGCATCAGGGTAACTAAGAGATCAGCTGGGTGACTACAACAATACGCCAGCATTGGGATTTCAACACAGCATCAGCACAGCAATCTGGGCATCAACTCACACAATGCACAGGGACGGAAGCACTAACTTCACACAATGCTTCAGCATCTTCATGCCAGCAGCCCCAGAAACACTTCAGACGCAATTGCAACCAGTAACCACTTTCCCGACAGCAGCTCTACACCTCAGCATCAAGGTCAGACACCTTAACAAACAGGAAAAAAACTGCTTACATCAACTCAGAGCACACAGCTTTGCAAAGGAAATGACCGGCATCCCCATAACAGCAGCAGCATTTTGCTGTTCCAGGCAGCATCATCAAGCCTCCAGCAGTAAGCTAGCAGATACCAGTGCCAGCCACCTTCAAAAAAACCGGCCTTCATTTCTTCAAGGCCTATAAAATTGGTCTTTGAGCATTTGTAACCTCCGCAACATCGCTGCACAGTGAGCAACTCCACACTGCATAGGTGGCGGCAGATGAAAGCTTCAAAAAACTCCACACAGAAAGAGGCATATTCACTTCGATCAGCTGCCGATATCAGCTTCACATCCCTGCAAGGATTACATCTGGAGCAGCAATGAGAAATGGCGTGCTTCAGACCATAGGGCCTTCACCAGCTCCGGTCTGAAGGACTGCTGCCCAAACAGCAGCATCACCCTGGCAATCCCTACCACACCACTACCAGCCAAGACATCAGCAGCACAAGTGAAATTTCCAAGCAAGCAGCCACATCAGCAGCAGCGGTGCCAGTGGACTCGATTGACAGTAAAACTTCAATCAGCTTCAGCAACAACCTGTAGTGCATGGGGTGGCTGCAGCAGTGTAGCATGAGGAGAGCTTTCAATCGGACTACATCAAATTGCTTTAGCGCCGCAGCAATAAACTCTCCAGATTTGGCATCCCGTTACTTCATTTTCGAGCCAGTACATCAAATTGATCATCAGCCAAAATCACAGAACTAGAAGATTTCCAGCCCAACATTACAAACAGATTTCAAGCACAACACGGGGCAACCGGATTAGACCCAACACACAGCATTAGCAGCCGATATCAGCTCGCAGCACTGGCCCGAACAGTTGAAATATCAGCATCAGAAGGATTCACCCAATCCACACCCGGGCTAACTATCAGCAGCTGCATCTAACCTCCAGTGCATTCCTTCATAGTGGTCAGACAGCCAGAGGTAACGCAAATCAACATAGCCCATACAATCAGCAGACTCTAATACCAAATCAGCATCACTTCAGCAGCCAAGGCAAAGCCATCACCACAGTATACTCAGCACCGGGCCACTACAAATATCCGGTCAACTCAGCAGCCAGGGACATCCACAGGGAATCCACTATAAAGCAACACCAGCTGCTGAAGATCCTAACACAGCAAACCTAAACACCAGATACACTCAAGACAGAGGACCCAGCCTCAGCACCAAACAGCTCCCAAGCTCACAGTTTTGAGGACATATGCACATAAACTTGAACAGGCTGGATATACAGAAATTTTTTTTTTTTTTTTTTTTTTTGAGGGGAGGGGGAGCGGAGTTTTTTTTTGAAGGGGGAGGGGAATGGAGGATTTTTTCATCTCATGAACATACCAAAGGCTGCCAAGAACGGAGCAAGGTCCAACAAAAGGGGCCCCATCCACATTATTCCTTTCTTTTCCTTTATTCCTTTTTTTTTTTCCTTTTTTCTTCTTTTTTTCTCCTATTCTCATTACTTTTTTTTTTATAAATTCCAACGTATCCGAAGAGAGTGGGGGACGAACCTAATTTCAGCCGAGGCCGATCTCAATTTGTTCTGGACGGCATTGGTTATCTGCGAAAAAATATGGGGAATATCCTTTGGGGCAGTTGAATGGGTTGGGGGAGCCCGTGTGTTTATGGGTTGGGACCTTTCGGATGATGGCAGAGTTGCTGGCTGAGGCTCCTTTTGGTTGTTATACTTTTCTTCTTGGTGAGGTGGTGCCCTATTGTTAGCTGATTTATTGTGAAGGTGCTGGTGTCTACCCATTATTATGGCATTGGCTATATTGCTATCCAGATGGCATGGGGTTGAAAATGCTCTTGGTGTTTTTGGGTTGAGGTTGTTTAGTGTACTTCCTTGATTGGTTTGCAGAATCGGCTGGAGCTATGCTGCAGTAGGGGCTGGTGTTTTGCTTATTGCTGAAGAATATGCTGCCTCTTCTTGAGCAGCATCTTTTTGACCATATGAGTTTCGAGGCATTGATGCTTGTGTCTTGTGGTTATATTGTATTGATGCTGGTGGGCAGTGTGCACTATGCTGGTGGTGTCGGGTTATCTTCTGCTCGGTGTTTACTGGTGTGTGTGGTGCTGATAGTGTTGGAACTTGGTGCTGGCTGAATGCTGCACCTGGTTTCCAGTGTTGCTAATAGTGTTGGAAAGGCCTCGGCAGTCATGATGCTGCTGCTCTTTTTGCGGTCCTGCCTAGTGGAGGGCTGATGCTGTAGTAAACCGACCATGATGTGGTTCTGGGTTGAAGTTGAATGCCTCAGTGGGTATGCCAATTATGCGTGGTGTTGTGGAAAACATTTCTTGTTGCATATTTCCTTCTTTGGTGCAGTCTTGGCTGATGTTGATCTTGCATTCGGATCTTTGTCCTGTTCTTTGGCGGTGTTGAAGGTTGGCCCTTTCTTTGCAGGGTGCCTTTTTGTGGGCTGATGCCATTTCTTTGGTGGGCGTTGTTTCTGCCTGCAGATTGGCTGAGCTGGTGGATTTATGATGCCAGGTCTGGATCGATCTTTGGAATGATGCGCAAAGATCGGGTGGTGTGCTAGAAGGCGGCTAATGTCGGTTTCGGCCTGGAGGTCGGGTTATTCTGGAGAGCGACTGAGCCTGCCGATAATACTCTTGGCCGATGTATCGGTCGATCTTGGAGTGGATGACCCGGATGTGGATGCTTGTTAATGGTAAAGCTGCTGTAACGTCCAAAGCTGTGTGGTCTCTTGAACCTGAAGTGATGATGTTCTTTGTTGCTGATGGTTCATTGCAGCGCCGGCTGGTTTGGGATCAGTGGGTTGGACCCGCTGTTTTGTGATGTAATACTTTTCATTTACTATAGGTTCTGTAGAACGTTGGTCTTCTAGAGGTCCTGTATGTACCTCCGTATGTACTTATTGCTCGGAGTATGCCCCAGTGGGTTATGTTTTACTCCCAAGTCAAAATACTCGGAGTCAAAACACCGTATTTGTAATTTTTTTTCCCATCAATCCAAAATACTTACTTACCAAAAAAAAAAAAAAAAATCCTTTGGGGCAGATTTTTGGAATATTTGACTATTTCGTTCACGCCAAATAAAGTATACGGTAGCCGCAAGAGAGAGGCGTTTAGTCAAAGCCATAAAGTTCTTTCCTTTCCTTTGTTGGGTAGCCCAATCGATGTTACTTTGCCACTGAGAATAATGCCAATGAAAGCCCGCTTTTCTTTGGATTTTTGTCCATAAAGAGCAGGAGAAAGGGCAAAAGAAGAAAAGATGTTCATGATTTTCATCACCCGAGTCGCAGAAAATACATTGAGCAATAAGATTTGGCACACCATGGATGCAGTCGATGGTATTGAGCCTGCCTCTAATAGCCAACCAAAGGGTAAAGGCGTAAGCAGGAATATGGAATGGGCCCCAAACTAAGTTGGTCCATCGGATTTTCAGATTGGGTGGGTGAATGATTAAGTAAGCAGATCTAGTCGAAAATGTTCCATTGGTGGCTGCGATCCAACACAAGGAATCTTTATTATTTGTGCTAGGAAGGAAAGGGTGCATGTTTTCCGCTAGATGAGACACTTCCTGATCATAAGGATTAGGCCATAACTAATTGCCATTCTTGATGATTTGCGCGACCTTTGCATCCCATGACAACCCTGTTACCAGTTGAGTACGGTCAGTACTAACCATACTCAGAGGGCCTAGAGGGTGTCAGTTGTCATACCAGAAGAAAGTGTCGGCTCCATCCCCGATATGCATGATGGAATGGGCGCGCAAAAGGGGGCACAGCTTCATAATCTTCTTCTAGCTCCAAGGGGCTGAGCCATGAACTTTGAGCGTTCAAATACATCGGTCCTTGATTCTGTTCTTATGGATCCATAAGGACCAGGCCAATTCGGGATCTTTCGACATGATACGCCAAAGGAGCTTACAAATGAGAGCTGTATTATAGGCCTGCAGATTTTTAAGCCCCAATCCACCTTCGCTCTTCGGGTAACAGATGTCATCCCAGGCTACTTTTGCAGTAGCATTTCCTTCAGAAGATCCATTCTAGAGGAACCGACGCATATGACTATCAATCTTTTTGAGGATGTATTTGAGCAGAATGAAAATTGAAGCCCAATAGAGGTGGATGGACGAGAGGATAGAGGCAACGAGTTGCAGACACCCTCCGAAGGAAAGCCACCTATTCTTTCAAGACTTGATTCGGCGGGTAATTTTTTCAATAAGAATATTGCAGTCCGGAATCGAAAGCCTAGTGGTTATCAGAGGAACACCCAAGTACCTAATGGGGAGTTTGCCCACTCTGTAACCCATGAGACCAGCGACGCTCTGATGAAGGGTTGTGTCTTTTGAACAGATAAAAATTTCGCTCTTATTTATGTTAGCAGAGAGGCCGGAGTTTAATTGGAACTCCTCAAGACATTCCTTAAGAATTCGGATCGAGCCAACATCGGCATGCGAGAAGAGAAGAAGGTCATCAGCGAATGCAAGCATGACTGTTTGAGTCACGTCACATTTCCAATGGAATTTAAAGTTTTTGTTCCTACGAGCCTTCATTTCAATAATACCATTCAGAGCCTCCATAACCAGAACAAACAGGTATGGAGAGATGGGGTCGCCTTGGCGAAGGCCTTTGCCCCCTTTGAAGAACCCGACTGCTTTCCCATTAATATTCACAGAGTACGTGGGGGTGGTTATACATTGTCTAATCCACTCTACCATTTGAGGAGGAAATTTCATAATGGTCAGAATGGTGATTATGAAATCCCAATAGACGGAATCATAAGCTTTCATTAGGTCAATCTTCATTGTATATCTGGGAGGATCATGACCTAGGTGATATTTGTGGAGGAGCTCCTGGGCTAGGAGGATGTTGTCACTGATTTGACGTCTAGCAACAAAGGCCGTTTGGCACTTGTCAACAAGGTAGGGTAGTGTCATCTTTATCCGGTTGGCAATTATCTTCGAAATCACTTTGTAGATGACATTACAACAGGATATGGGTCGGTAATCAGAGACCGTGCAAGGTGACTGAACCTTTGGGATAAGGCTAATGATCATTGTGTTCAGCTGTTTGAGGATCTTTCCATGATTGAAGAAATTACGGATAGCTTCACAAACGGATGGGCCCACGGTCTCCCATGACTCCTTAAAGAATTTGGAGCTAAAGCCATCAGGACAGGGAGCACGGTAGTCACCAATGGAAAATATTGCCTTTCGGATCTCCTCCTCGCTAACTGGTTCAATTAGGGGGCCCGTTAGGAAATCAGGGACGGTGTGTTGGATGAAGGGGCGAAGACGAGAAGCATCAGCCGATCCTTGGGAGCGACCTGAACCTAGGGCCTTCTTGAAGTGATCAACAATCAGTTTTTGAACATTTTTGACCCCAACAGTTGGGTTCCCAGCCTCGTCGAGGAGGGAGATGATCCTATTCTTATTGTTGTTTCCGTTGACCTTCTTGAAGAAGAATTTACTGCATTGATCGCCCTCTTTTAGCCACTTTATCTTAGCTTTTTGTTGGATAAGGTCAGCTTCTTTTGTCATTGCAGTGTAGTAAGGCCAACTCATCCCAACCTTACGGTGCATCATCTGCCAAACAGTCGAAGTGAAAGGGCAAGCAAAAAAAAGGTGGTCGTGACTTTCAGATCCATTGCTACACAGGATACAGGATGCAGGTTGTTGGATGAAAGTGCACACTCGATCCAGAGTGCTAAGTCTCTGGCGAATAGCACGCCACAGTATAAAGGCATGAGCCGGAGTGTACTTCGGGTCCCATACAAGGTTGAACCAAGGCACCTTTTCTTTAGACTCTTGAAAAAGCCCATAAGCAGATTTAGTCGAGAAAACCCCATTGTTGTCTCCACACCATATTACCACATCTCTAGAGAAGGAATCAGGGTTGTAAGGTGGCATGCTTCCAGCAATTTCTACAACTTCCAAATCAAACGGATTTGGCCACATCCATTTGCCAAGCTTGATGATATCCTTGACTTTCGCGTCAATAGGCAACCCAGTTATACATCAGACTCTCTCATTGAACCGATCACAGAGGGGTCCAAGATGGTGCCAAAAATCCAGCCATAGGAATGTGTGAACACCATTACCAATATGATAGCGAATCTTAGAGCGAAGAATAGGACGGAGTGTCATTAGCTTTCTCCAACTCCAGAGAGTTGAATCCGGGATTTTTATAGTCCAGATGCACCTATCTTTGATGTGATAATTATAATACCAAGAGACCCAAACAGAGGCCGGGTCCTTTGTAATGATCCTCCACAAATGGCGATACAAACAAACACAATCATATTCAAAAGCAATAAATAGGATAAGCAAGGTTATGCAAAAGATTAAATGAGCATAAGGGATTTGCATGAACATGAACTTGATCAGATATGCTTGAAATAGAATGTACTTCTTTCTTATGTTATTTTCTTTAAGATACAGATTAAACATAAATATTCATCTTTACATTTTTTTTTTTTGGTAAGTAAGAATTTTGGATTAAAGGGAGAAAAAATTACAAGAAGTATGTTTTAACTCCAAGTATTTTACTCAGAGGTAAAACATAAAGCTCTAGGGCATACCCCGAGCAACTGGTACATCAGAAAAGAAAAAAACGTTAAGAACTACCACAAAGACAAAAAATGGAAACTGTCATCAGTTTCACACAAACTAGTTCGTGAGGCTACGCCTAAATCAACTAGGACGACACAGTAATCCAAAATAATAGATCTTCAACGGTACAGGGCAGCATCCCTTTGGCCGGACAGCAAAGCAACATGAGAGAGCAGGCAAGGCAACACCATCATTTGCTTCGGTTCTAACCAAATCAGCCACACCCTCACGAGGAGGCGTGCTCGACACAGTAACTGACCAGGCCAGGCAGCACAGATTTTAATCCAAGGCCACGGGAAACAGGATAGCAATCCCAAAGCTCCGATAAGGCAAGGATAATGCGGCTTCAGCAAAATCAAAAGAAGAAAATTTTCATTTCTTCACAACCGCGACTAGCAACCTGCGCCTTGCATCCCAGTAGAACACGACAAGAAGCATGCAATGCACCAACATCCGTTGCAGACTAAGAGCAGCCGCATCATCAAATAGGATCAGCAACAACAGCTCGGCACAATCAGCTCGGAGAACTACCAAACAACAGCACAACCGAGAGTCAACCAAGAACAATCTCAGGTTTCAACCAGCTGAAGACTTCCACATCACACCAAACCAGTGGTAGATCTTCAGCATCCAAATTAAATGAGCTTCAAAGCAAAGGACAGCAGCAACCGGGCTTCAACACATTTGCATAATCAATCAGCGACAGGGCAGCAAACTGAGGATAGCATCGTGAGAGAGCAAGCAGATCAGCACCTTCAATTGCTTCGATGCAACAAAAGCATCCGCACCCGCCCAGAAGCATAACAGCTGAGTTCAAGGCCAATAGCAGTTTCAGCCCCAAAAGGTGGACAACCCGACCAAATGAACGAATGACAATCTAGCATTCCAGCTATGTGAGAGCATGCACTTACGCACAACCGCACAGAAAATGTGCATCACATTATAAAATGTCAAGAAAACAGGAAACACTCGGATCATCAACATCCGGTGTAGATCGAGAGCAGCCTCATCATTACGAGCATCACCATGCATAAGATCGGCACCACTCCGCAAAGACACCCAAAGACGGTAAGCAACCAAACGGCAGCACGGAATAGTGGACAACAGCATCGAGCCAACAAAACCAAAGGCAGAAACCATGGGCATCACCAACATACACTTGCAACATATCTCCACAGAACCGATCCATGCTTCATCTTTAGGAAGCAAACAGGCCAGCTCAGAATGTTTCTGTAACACATCCCACACCACATCATCTATGTCAGCCAAAACCAGCACAGCAACAAGCTTCAGCATCACAACCCCTCAGAATGATGAACATGCTAGGCACCATGGGCATCAACGCTCCCAGCTCTAGCTTGAGTGTGCATGCAGGCCAACTCTACCAATACCATTAATACCATCATCATCCCCCATCCAACAGCAGAAGAAAGCAGATGCCATTCATCTGCTACATCAGATCTCACTCATTCATTTATTATCAGCCCAACATCCAGCGTTAGAATGGCAGCAGAGGAGAACCGAATTACAGCAGCTACCATAATCAAGCCCAGCACTCCATAGGGAGTATGCCAGGGAAGCAACATTGAGGATGCACACTCAACCAACCCCATCCACAAAAAACCGAGCAACAGCAGTAGTAGCATTAATGCAGCACACCCCATCATAACCGTAGACACCCTAACTTCATCGGCAGCATCTATAATGTATTATGAGATACATCATTACATTCACACCAAACCTAGCTCCTTAACCATGCCAGCCAGCCTACCAAGCCAAATTGCCCATAAGCAGTATTATTCATCTTTACAAACTCGGATCAATAGACCTTACCAGCCAAAGGAATGTATAATCGAGGATAAATTGTGTTCACTCTACACAATCAAATGTCAGACTAAGAACGGTAACATCCCTTCTAACGGGATGATTTATAACATTAGTTCCCAAAGGCAAATCAGACTCAGATTCTACCATCCAGTGTTAACGTCCCGAGGAAGAGCGGACCATGTATCACTCCATGGACGAAGTTATCCTCGATTACCATCGTAATATCCTAAGACATGTCCATAGTATTACCCGCTACAACACGCAGTTAGAACAATTCCTTGAGTCTCCACCGTAACACTAATTACATGCCCGGAAACATTACCATCGAAACATAAATCTAGATCCTAGTTTCATAATTACTTATTCTTTTAAGGGAGGACCCACCAGAACATCTTTACAGATATCTCCATCTGGGAGAACAAATCCATCAAATTTCCAAATGTGGAATCTTTTTTTTTTTGGTAAGTAAATTGAATTAAATAAATGAAAGTTTACAAAAATGCTATGTTCTAATCCCCAGTATTAACCAACTTGGAGTAAGAACATAGAGACTGGGACATGCCCCAAGTACCATGATACAAATCATGAGGTCAGAACAAATAACAACAAAAGGTGAATTCTATCTAAAGAAAGAGCCTAAAGCAATAACCACC
Organism: Nepenthes gracilis; assembly: GCA_033239525.1. Lineage (NCBI taxonomy): Eukaryota > Viridiplantae > Streptophyta > Magnoliopsida > Caryophyllales > Nepenthaceae > Nepenthes > Nepenthes gracilis. The sequence continues at coordinate 7,565,541 of BSYO01000026.1, read as the reverse complement.
ATGCATGGTGATACCCCCACATAGAACTCTTTGATGACTCCGTTGGCTGGGCAACCTTGCAAGTTCTTCAACACCTCGGACAGCTTTCAGCATCTCAGCTAAGACACGTCGGAAGGAGACATGATAAGTTGGACAGGCACTAACCCATCCCGCCAGCAGGCTGTGTGCATCCATCTCATTCTTTGCATAAACCCCTGCGGCCAAAATGGATCACGGTCCAGGCTACATAGTTCGCTGCAGCTTCACATGGCCAACAACCAGCAGGGCATCAGTAAATCCATGAGCCGCACTGTTGCCAGCCACAGCACCGATCCACTTCGGCACCTTTTTTTTGGTAAGTAATTAATAATTGCATAAATTTAAAAAAATGTACAAAACTCTATTCTACTTTCAAGTATTTTGCCAATTCAGATATAAAATAAAGCCGCTAGGGCATACCCTGAGCATACCATACATGAATCATGAAAATAAGAGAAAGCATATATGAACTAGATACCCAGAACATCTATACTCCTCCCAAGCCGAAGACGAAGTCATCAACAAAACCATATCAGCACGTCTTCCCAGACAAACCTGTATACAGGCCCATCTCATCAATATGGCTAGCTACCAGTCGAAACACGAAGCCGCATAAGCCGAGCATGCAACATCAGGAAAACAGACTAGTCAAAGTAGATAAGCCAACCCATAACAGCAGCGAGATGTAGAGAAGCCATCCTAAAAACCTGCAGAGACCAGATTTGCTCCGACAGTAAACACCACACCATCCGAGCACCTCCAACAGCTTCCACCTTCCATTTTTTTTTTCTTAAAACCCTATTGGCAAAGTAGGATTCCAAACCAAAAAATGAACCACAAAAAACCACTAGGGTACCCTGGGAAAGGTAACAACCAAAACCGACAGTACTTACCAAAAAAAAAAAACCCAAAACCGGCAGCCAAGAGTCAACAGTAGCCAAAGAACTAAACAGAACACCGGAATAACCGCTATAACCAACAGTCATCCGGGTTATATATATATATATATATCTCCAATAACATTGGACCAACCAAGATAAAAACCAAGTGAAGGTTACACCTGAACCCCATGAGAAAAACAGGACCAAATTGCCGACCTCTACAACCAGCCTACATACAACCTGCAGTCCCAACACAAAAAAAAAAACAATAGGAAAAATCAGCCATTGAATCAGCCATCGTGGGACCAAACACCAAGAGATAAAGCATATATATATATATATATATCAATAATCAAATTTATTTATTTATTTATTTATTTTTATTTTTTTAAAAAAAAAATTTATAAGTTCTAACGCCTGAAAAAAGCATTGTCCACCCCTCTGGCTCGGACCGCCCCACAGGAGGTGTCTAAATGAATCTTTAGCTTTCTTCGAACCACATTGAAAATATGGGAATACAATAGAGTGGTATCCTAGATAGGTGAGTTTTGGAATGTACGATTGTTGCGCTCCTTTCAGATAAAATAGACCGTGGCCGCAAGGGTCAGGCATTTAGATTGGGCTTGCAGGTTTTTCCCTTTCCATTTATGAGCAGCCGAAAGGATATTTTGAGACCAATCGGAATAAGGCCATTGGACTCCCGTTTGCCGCCGGATTTGGTACCAAAGTGAAGCCAAGAATGGGCAGGAGAAAAAAAGGTGATCATGGCTTTCATCCCCCACTTTGCAAAACGTGCAAATTGTTGGTATGTTGGTGTAGCCACAGATACGGTCCAGAGTACTCAGTCTACATCGGATAGCTATAGCCATAATGTGAAAGCATGGGCGGGTATGTGAAGGGGGCTCCAAACTAGGGAGGCCCATGACATTTTTGCCCGTGGAGGGTGAAGAGGTAATAGGCAGAGCGACTCGAAAAAACACCCTCAGTAGATGCCATCCAACGAACAGAATCCTTGTGCTGAGACATCGGGAGATAGGGGGGCATGTTATCCATCAAAATAGAGATTTTCATATCAAACGGATTTGGCCATGCCCATCTATCTCCTCTTATAATGTCTTTAACTTTCGCATCCCAAGATAGGCCAGAAACCGTACGAGTCTTGTCTATGCTCATATCCCACAAAGGGCCCAAAGGGTGCCAATTATCAATCCACAGGAAGGTATCAGCTCCGTCCCCAATTAAATATTGCGTATAAGGCCGCATGTAGGGACGTAACTTCATAATTTTCCACCAACACCACAACATTGATATTGGGACTTTTAAGGTCCGAATACATCGGTCCTTAATCCTGTGCATATGAACCCAAAGAGCCCACACAGAGTCAGAGTCATTTGTAATAATTCGCCAAAGCAACTTGCATATCAGTGCTTTATTTTGGGCCTGCAAGTTTTTAAGCCCCAATCCACCTTTGCTCTTTGGGTAGCAAATGTCGACCCAAGCTACCTTTGCAGTTGCCTTCCCATCATAATCGTCACGCCATAGAAAATGCTGGATGTAGCTCTCGATGATTTTAAGAACAGACTTTGGCAAAATAAAAATGGACGCCCAGTACAAGTGGATGGACGAGAGAACTGATGACACGAGCTGAAGACGCCCTCCAAACGAGAGCCAACGATTTTTCCAGGAAGAAATACGCCGAATGACTTTCTCAATTAGAGGCTTACAGTTAGCTACAGAAAGTCTCGAGGTGATCAGAGGAACACCCAAGTATTTTATAGGAAGATGACCTTCCTTGAAGCCCAATATACCCGAGAAATCCTTCTGGAGGTCAGGGTCTTGAGAACAGATAAAAATTTCACTTTTCTCTTTGTTTGCTGACAGGCCAGAAACAAACTTAAACTCCTCAAGACATTTCTGTAAAATTTTTATGGAGTACTCTTCAGCACGGGAAAAAAGTAATAAATTGTCTTCAAAGGCAAGCATAACCATGCGTGTTTCCTCACAACGCCAGTAAAACTTGAATCTAGCATTTTGTCTAGCCTTCACCTCTATAATGTCATTCAACACTTCCATGACCAGCACAAACAGGTACGGGGAGATAGGGTCGCCTTGTCTCAGACCCTTACCACCTTTGAAAAAACCGACCAATTCTGTTTTTTTTTTGGTAAGTAATTGTATTAAAATTTAAATAAAAATACAAATACTACGTTCTATTCCAAGTGTTTTGCCAACTTGGAGTAAGAACATAGAGCAGGGGAGTCCCCTGAGACTACGACATAAGTCATGAAGAAAAACATTACAACAAAATCAGAACAATATACATCGAATCAGCCCGATCCAAGCAACATCAAACCAACGACAACCAATACAAGTGCGAACCAGCTTGTCACAAAAAACCCTTCGAGGAAAATACCAGAGAGAGATGAGAGCTCCTCTCTCACGGGCAAATAACCGTGACCAATAGGACCACGTTCATAAACTCTTGGCAGAGAACCAGCTCAGCCAAATGTATAACAGAATTTAGCGCCGAGCAGCTTCACAACACCACAGCCAGGGTAAACTCTTGGTCATGTACCAGCTGGGGCATTGGACAAGCTGACATACCGTCCAAATTCGAGGTGCATCCCTCTGCAAAGCAAAAATCTCCACAGAGAAATGTTCAGCTCAACCCTGAGTGCACCATCCATTCCCAGCACTGCTTCGACCTCACCACAGATGCACCAGCTAACGCCCCAGCCACGTCACATTCAGCACAGGCAGGGGGCTCCTGCAACACAGTTCCATCCACCCAGCAGCTCCCGCACAGACTCCAGTTCGGAGGGGGCAGTTACAGGATGGATTTGAGCTTTGGTCCAAAAATTTCAAATTCACAGCCAAAGTAATCTGCCCTGTGAAGCCACCAGCAATTTCCAACATCAGAAGGGCCTATTCGGTACCACCTATAGCCGATTCAACAAGGGTATACACGGCTCCAGTCCTGCTGCGCCTAAGCAAAAAACTCCCCAGAGTTGGCAGCCAGCACTCTCTGTTTGGTAAAGCAGCCAAAACATACACCTCGATCATTGCTTTAGCAGGAAAAGCCGGCGAGGAGCAGCAGCAGCAGAATATAGCATAAAGGGAACTTCAAACTGGCAGCAACTAAATTCAGTGCCACTGCAAAAGTCTCTCCAGGATGAGCAGCCCACTACTTCATTTTCGAACCTGATCATCAGACAACACCACGTTGCAATACAGAAGAGCACAACCCAGTGGCTCATAATGCCAACAATAACACGGTCACAAAACACCTGTCTTTTCAGCAGCATAACCACCAAGCAGCAACAGAAGCTTTTGCATCAGGAATTTCAGCACCATATGCCGGCAACAGGCAGATCTGACAGTTTTCCCACAATCTGTTTAAACACTCCATTCCCCAGCAAGCCACCACAACCTCCAGCTGCTTCAGTTCAGAGCTTCACACCGATAAGCCCGACAACAGATCCTTCCCGATCGAAGCATCGTCACAATACACAGCACTGCAAATGAGGATCCCATCTAAGAACATGCAATGAGGCATCCTCAGTAGCTCAAGACCCAGCACCACTCAACATGAGGCAAAGTAACCCAAAGGGAAATGGACATCTGTTCCAACCGAGGGTATCAAAAATAACATCAAAACACTCTATTTTTTTTTTCTTTTTTTTTATATATAAGAAAATATATAAATATATAAATATATATAAATGAGTGTATATGAATATAGAAATATATATATATATTTATATATATATAAATATATATATATATATATATAAAATATGATTTCGCTCTCTCTCTCTTCTTCTTCTTCTTCTTCTTTTTTTTTTTGAGAGAAGAGAGAAGGGGAAGAAAAAAAACAACTATGACCAGTCTCCCAGAGAAGAGAAGACGAAAAAACATGGCATCGGCGTAGATTCAACATAAAAAACCACATCGAGCCAAAAAGACATCAAACAAGGCGGTTCTGACCCCCATAAAGGGAAAGCAATAAGGGCAGAACCGAAGCCAAAACTCAGAATGAAGTCTAAAAATTTGTTTTTTTTTTTTATCATATCTCCATTTTTTTCCTCTTTTTTCATCTTTTTTCATTTTTTTTTCTTCTTTTTCTCTTTTTTTTTTCTTTTTTCTTTTATATGTTCTAGCGTATGAGATGTGAACGAGAAACACATCTGTCATCAGTCAAGGAAACCTTCAATTTATCTCGAACGACATTTGTTATCTGAGAAAAGATCTGAGATATATCATGTGGTGAGGATTTTTGGAAGATCCGATTTTTTTTTTGATAAGTAATTAATTGCATTAAAATTTAGAAAAAATGTACAAATCAGCTACATTATTTACCAGGTGTTTTTCCGACTTGAAAAAAGAAGCATAGAAACAATGAGTACCCTAAACCATGACGAAAGTCATTAAGAAAAAGATTACAAAATCGAAATCGGCGTTAGAAACGCAAAACCAACTGGGCACTTGAAACGCACACCGAAAACGGCAATAGAAGTGCATGTCGAGAGCGGCAGCCTCACGTCCTAATCGGCACATGATATTCCTAGTCGGCAAAGCCAAACCAGCCTCCAGCAAGACGTCGGTCAAGCCTAATCAGCTTGCCAAACCCACATTGCCAATCGGTTGTCGAAATATGCATTCTAACAGTGCAATTTAAACTCCATTTGAAATCGGCAAATTTCCCTCACACCAAATCGGCATATGAAAACGGCAATTTACCCTCAAAACCAATCCGGCAAAAGAGTCCACGTCAGTCAGTCCATCCAGGCGCAAACCAAACCGGCATCCACCGCGAGCCAGATCAGGTATAGGCAAATGGCAACAGCCGTAATAAAAAACGGCAACATTATTCAGAACAGGAAGGACGCCACGTCAGCAATGCCACGTCAAGAAGGCGAACCCGGCCACGTTAGCAAATCCGCAACAGCAAAAACGAAATCGGCCTTGATTTCAGAAGAAACCAGAATACCAACACACCGGCTGATAACAGGAGTTGACAAGCCACGACAGCAGGCCTACTCGGCCTCAAATATACGCCACGTCAGGAAGGCCAACTCGGCCACGTCAGCAAATCCGCAACAGCAAAAACGAAATCTTCCTTGACTTCAGAAGGAACCAAAAATGAAATCGGCCAAGTATGACACACAGCTCCCCCTCAAAAGGTTTTTTTTTTTTTAATAAAGAAGCCACGTCAGCAAGCACAAAATCAGCCCATAAAATGGAGCTAATCCATCCCAGACTTCAGCCTAAGACAGCAGCGCCCAAAGGGCTAGGAACCAAAACTTGAAACCAGCCAACATAGCTCCCCCACAAAAGAGATTTCTTTTTTTTTTTTCAAACACAACAGGAGGAACAAAACTGCCAACAGAGGGAAGCAAAACCGGCCAAGACAGCAGGCCACGAAGCAAAACCGGAATGGCCTAGCAAGCCAAGTCAGCAAGAACAAGAACGACCAGCAAAAAGGAACTTACCCGCCCCAGTCAACTGGTCACGTCAGCAAAGCCCTAACGGCCTTGGTTCCAAGACATGAAACCGGCCAACAGAGCACGAAGCTAGCGAAACCGGCCAAGAAGGACACACAGCTCCCCCACAAAAGGTTTTTTTTTTTTTTTTGGCCCAGACTACGGATCACAACAGTAGAGCTCAAACGGATCACAATGGAAGATCCGATTATTACGCTCTCTCCAAATAAAGTAGACAGTGGCTGTAAGAGAAAGGCGCTTAGATAGGGCCATAAGATTCTTTCCTTTCCATTGATGAGCAGCCCACATAATGTTAAGTAACCATTCGGAGTAAGGCCATTGGAGGCTAGCTTTCCTTTGAATTTTGGTCCATAAGGATCTAGAAAAGGGACAGGAAAAGAAAAGATGTTCATGGTTTTCATCGTCTGAGTCGCAGAGAATGCATGTCTTAGAGAGGTTTAGAACACCGTGTATGCGGTCATTAGTATTAAGCCTGCCTTTGATAGTCAGCCAAAGTGTAAATGCGTGGGCAAGGATGTGGGAGGGGTCCCAAACTAAGGTGGACCAGCTAAGTTTCGGCTTGGGTGGCTGGATAAGAAAGTAGGCAGATCTGGTCGAAAATATCCCATTCGGGCTCCCGTCCCATCTCAGGGAATCTTTTTGCTCAATGTTAGGAGGATATTGGGGCATGTTTTCTGCAAGACTAGACACTTCCTGATCATAAGGGTTAGGCCAGACCCAATGGGCATCTCTGATAATTTGTGAAACCTTGGCGTCCCAAGGCAACCCCGTGACCAGGCGAACATGCTCAGTATTGACATTACTCAGCGGGCCCCTAGGGACCAGCCGACCAATTCTCCATTAATATTTATTGAAAAGCATGGTGTTGTAATGCATTGGCTAATCCACCCAATGAGTTGAGGGGGAAAGCCCATCAGAACCAAGATATGGATAATAAAGTCCCAATAGACTGAATCATAGGCTCTCATAATGTCAATTTTCAGAGCACAGTGGGAAGAACCACAACCCAAGTGGTAGTTATGCAAAAGCTCCTCAGCCAGGAGGATGTTATCACTAATCTGGCGCCCCACAACAAAAGCTGTTTGACATGTATCAACCAGGTGAGGAAGGGTCATCTTAATTCGGTTAGCAATGATTTTTGAGATAGTTTTGTAGATTACATTGCAGCAGGAGATAGACCTGTAGTCAGTCACCATACGGGTGTTCTGAATCTTTGGGATAAGACTGGTTATGGTGGTATTGATCTATTTGAGAAGCTTTCCATGTTTAAAGAAATCATGAATAGCTTCCGTCATATCATTACCAACAATATCCCAAGCATCTTTGACGAATTTGGAAGAGAACCCATCTGGCCCAGGGGCACGCAATTCCCCAATTGAGAAGATAGCCTCCTTGATCTCCTCAGCACTAGCCTGGGCCGTGAGGGGGGAAATTAGGGAGTTCGGAATAGTTTTAAGGATGTACAGCCGAATCCGGTTAATATCAGCCATTCCCTGCGAACGCTCGGATCCTAACACCTTTTTAAAATAATCAACAATAAGCTTGTGGACATCCTCCCTCCCTAAAGTAGGGGTGCCGTTTCCATGAAGTAAAGATGATATCCTATTCCTATTGCCATTTCCATTTATCGTCCGGAAAAAAAATTTGGTTCATTGGTTACAGTCCTTTAGCCATTTGACTTTAGCTTTTTGCTGAATGAGATCAATTTCCATCTCTATAGCTCGGGAGTAAGCCTCCCGACAAGTTTGTTCCTCATAAGTAGAAGCCATGAGAGTAGGATAACCGACCTGGAGATCTTCAAGAGCCTGGCGGGATTTTACCACCTCCTCATGAATGTTCCCAGTTTGAGCATTTAGGAATTTCAATGCGTGTTTCACCTTTCTCAATTTTGAAATGAGCCGAAACATCTGGTAACCAGGAGTCTCATCGACCCACGCCTCCCTAACAATATTAAGGAAATTAGAGTGCTTGGTGAGGAAGTTATTAAAGCGAAACATACCCCTTTTACCAGTAGAATCACCAGTCGTCTGTAAAATACAGGGGGAATGGTCCGAGAGCATAACGGGTAGGAAGAAGGATCTGCCTCTTTGGTACATTCCCAGCCAATTTCCATTAGCAACCACACGGTCTAATTTTCTGAAAATGCGGATAGAGGGATCCCTACCATCATTCCAAGTATAATACATCCCCTCATGACTAACATCTTCAAGGTCGCATTCTCTTAGGCACTTGTCCAGGGCCGAAGCACTTCTGACATTCCAGACACCTCCCAGCCCCTCCGATTGAGATTGGATAGCATTGAAGTCACCCAAAGCAGCCCATGGGAGGTCAATGGCAAGCCCACTGATTTTTCGCAGGCTGTCCCAAAGAACACCTCTTTGAGTTTCGGAATTATCCCCATAGACAAAAGGCATAATACACTTTTGATTGTCTTCTTTAACCAAAGCCTCAATATGAATAACCTGATCTTCAATGGAGAGGACACTGACATTCAAATAGGTTGGATCCCAACCCACCCAGATTCTACCTTTGGAGGAGTCCGAATAGTTCATAGACCAAGATCAATGAGATCTTATATTAGCTGCAATAGAGACCGAATTACGAATATCCACTTTAGTCTCCACCAGTCCCACGATGTGGCACTTGAAGGAACTAATAAGATTCCGCACTTCATGGGCTTTTACTTTCCCATTAAGCCCCCTAACATTCCAGCAAGCAATATTAATCATGGGAAGAGGAAGTCTAAGGAATTATACTTTTAGGCCCCTTAGAACGATCGTGAGTGGTTTTCATATTTTCTATGATTTGCCACTTTTTGATTTGGGTAGATGGTCCAACCCCTCAAAGTGGAGGAATCCTCACAATGAAGTGGTGGGAAGGTGTATGGGGTCCCGATCAACCTTGGTTAGATCCGGGTCCTCAGCTCTTTGCAAACACCGAACTCTCACCCTCTATGAGACTACATGAAGCTCTAATTTGAAGAAATCCCGAATGGAAGGTGTATTCCACTGAGCATTTTGACCGGGAGAAGAAATGAGGTTTCCATTAACCCCATCAGAAACGTCACTCCCTGAAGCAGGACAATCATTACAAGTGAATTTTTCACCCAAGGGCTCCATCACCATGGTGGTATGGATAACAGTCCCATTTTTTGTGAGGGGGGATTGATCTTCCTTATCTGAACCCTGGGCTACCCCAACACAGCTAGGGAGGAAAACCAACCCCGACACACAGCCGCACAGCACCAATTCGCAAGGAGAGAAACTGCATCTTACCTTCAACACATACACGTCAGTAGTCGATAAGTGCAGCTTCATAGACATTAAGAATGCTGGAATCCAGCAAAAATCAGCAGCCCAATTTCACACAGCAGCAGCAGCAAACCAGCCAGTAGGAGATAGGATTGCAGTTCTGTATAATGCAGTTTACAGCCAGAGGCTCACTTCGATTATCTTAAGGCAGCACCTTACTCCAAATACTAATCGAAAACAGAGACCCAGCTTAACTAATAACACCTATACTGCTGATGGGGAAGCAAAAAAATCAGCATCACAGAATCTGATACAGAGCATCATCATCAACACAACTGCTACCTCCACCAGACACATCACGCTCAGCAGAGGCAGAGGGTCCCTGCAGCAGGTGCCAACCACCCCGCAGCAACAACCCAACAGCATATACCCTATGAATTGCTGCATGAGCAGCAGGCTGTAACTTCTTCATCTCGGAGGAGGCAGCTTCAGTGTGATAAAGAACAACTGACTATATGCATCAATACATACAGCCAGAGTATCAGCTGTGTGAAAGCTCCAACTTCTGCCATCACCTGCATGGGACTACGGACCCACCACCAGTTAACAGCAACACCATCAACCGAATTACTAGGTGCAAATTCATTCCTACAGCATTGCATCAATAACAGCGCACTACCACATCGACGAGATCAGCAGCAAATCTCCTCAGATTCAACAATCTGATGAATGATCTCCTACCGCAGCCCATGGCATTTGCAAACCATACAATGTTCCACAGATTGGCTACAAACCAAATCAGTAAAGACTTACACATCGCCAGCTCTGCAACAGCCCTTGGCATATGAATACCATTAACTCCCAACAAGTCAACAGCATTTCTCCAAGCATCAGGAGCAAAGTTCAATCATACGCCTACAGCTATGCTACTTCAGCAGCTCACTGTCATAGTTAAGCAAAAGAGGAGAAGAGCATCATAGCTAGGGCCGTTTCAGATTAAACCAGCTCGAACCTCTCAGCTGACAAGACCCAACCACTAAAATCTGAGAACTAGGAGAGTTATCCCTCAACATTACCCGGACATGGCAGATCAGCCCAAAATCCCATTCACTAACAACATATGAACAAAACAGCCAACTGTCACTACACAAAGAAGATATCCAGCCCAGCTTTCAATCAGAAACCATCTCAATGAGGACATCCGGATCGAAGCATCTTTACTCTGCATCTAAGCCAATATAATCTCCACAGCCCTACAGGAATTACAAATAGAGCAACACGGTGATTCAGGACAGCAAGGCCAACAGCAGATTTGGTTCAGAAGGACTGTAGCCTGGTCAAATAGCAGCACCAGATCTATCCCAGCCTCACCGCTACCAGCCAAGCAATCAGCATCACGCGATTCCAAGATGGTAGCAGCTATGTCACACCCGGCCACGAGGACACTAACCCCTTCAACAAAAAAAGCTCACCCGGAATGACCGGGGTCACTTTCCATTACACTACCTGGGGTGGCCCTGGCTGGAGCAAACAAGATAAACACCACCATAACAGAGCACCAGGACGTAGCAACACCCAAAACCAAATATATACATATATATATTTTGTGCGGAGGAGGGGGGGTGTTTCTTCTAAACCAGAAACCCCAAAAAACAATGTCATAACCTTCCTATCCAAAATTAAATTTTTTTTATCCAAAATTAAATTTTTTTTTTCATCTAAACAGGAGCGACCGAGACACAAAGCTGACACTTCCACAAAAGAAATCAATTTCAACCACAAACGGGGCCAGAATCTTAGATCTAAGGAACCATACAGCCCAAAGGAGCTACAACTACCACGTCAGCTGGCATCCCAAACCTTAACCATGGAAATAGGCTAAAGCTTCCAAAGGAGCCAGGCAATACCCTGGACCACGCCAGCCAGGCCTGCGGAAGCAAGAACCGCAAGTCCACGACAAACCAACTAGCAAACACTCTTTTTTTTTTTTTTTTTACAATACACTACGTTTTTTCAATATACTCGTTTTTTTTTCCTAATACACGCAACGGCCCAACCAACAAATCAAACTTTTTTTTTTTTTTGGTAAGCAAATAAATTTGGATGAAATGGAGAAAAATAATTTACACAAACTATACTTTATCTCCAAGTATTTTGACAAGGAGTTAAAGCATAAAACACTAGGACATTCTCCGAGCAGCTTGGTACATCAGATGACACCAAAAGGATAACACAAAAAAAAGTCCACTAGGGGAACAACGCTCCACAAAATCGACCAAATATGAGGTCGGTCCTATGCAGAACAACAAAACTTCAAAGACCCATCAGCAAAAAACCTAAGAGATCTCCTCGCAAGAGGAGCATCTCAGTCAAGAGACCACTCCCGAGCCAACATCAGCAAACTCTCAAGTATGAGGAGTCCGACTTTTCTTGGACGCGTATTTTCGCCGTCTCCTAGAGTTGGAAAGTTGCCAGGCTTCTTCAAGCTCCGGCGAACCTTGAACTCCGTCCACTGCAGAATCTCTCCGATCCAGCCGCTGCAGAGGGGTCTTAGATGCATCACCATCGAGACCGGCCAAAAAATCAAACTGATTGCTAATTTGAATAGTCGGGAAACTCGTTGTCGCTTTCAACAAGGAAGCCAGGAATCCAAATACTACCTTCTCCTCCTCGGGAGAGAAGAAGGCATTGTGGGTCTAAGAAATGTCAGCCGCCACTAAAACTTGGAAAGCAGCCAAATAAGCATCGAAGGAAAATCCTTGATCTTCCTCAGCCAACGAAAATGCTGAGTTGAACTTACACTTGGTCTCAACGCTTACATCATGCCAGCATCTGTTCAGGAAATCAAGCACAAGTTTCTTGTGCTCAAGAAGGGAAACGGCAAAGAGGTGACGAGAACCTTCGGAGTCCAGTACCTGCTGGAGAGCCTGAAGCATTGGATCCGCCACAGTTGTCATAGCTTCCACATACCTACAGCAAGCCATTGGGACGGGGTCAGGGGTCCGATCATCGACCTGAGCCACGCCCTGCTGACTGCCTTCCTGTGAACCCCTCATGTTCACAGTGCTAGGCACTGCTTGGGCTGAAGCGTCCAGGGAGTATTTGTGGGAAAGCCTCGCGATTGAGTCAGGACCCCTGAATGTCAGAAAATCAAGGCACAGCAAACCAGGAAGGTAAGGAAAATCATCTCCGATTTAGAAGGAGGATACTCCATCTCATCAGAATAGATCTGGAGCTATGCGTCCTATCGGCTTGAGTAATTTCCAGTTTATATCGAACCGCAGAGGTGATTTGGTTAATCAATTGGGGTTCATTAAGAGGCAATGATTTTTTGAAAAAGTGATGGTCCCTTTCTTTCCAAATATAGTAAATTGAGGCAGCAAGAGTGAGACGGAAAGAAATAGCCTTACGGTACGTTTGGTTGCTGAAATAGAATAAGGTGAAAATAGAATAGTTATTCCAGGGAATAGAAAAGGATGAGAATAGAGTTGGAATTGTTATTCTTATATTTGGTTATTGGAATAGAATAAGGTGGGAATTAGTATTCCATTATTTGGTTTATAGAATAGTATGAGGAATAAGGTGGGAATAGTAATAATAACAATAATAATAATAATAATAACAGTAATAATAATAATAATAATTGTTGCGTTCTGGATCCGCGGGGTCCAGTCGGATCTGTGGTTTCCAAGCAACACAAATGTTTGGGATGTTGGGTACGAGAGGGAGATTAAGACCGGATTTTTACGTGAAAAACCTTCTCTTAACTGGGGAGAAAAAACCACGAGGCTCAGGGCCTTTAGAAATGCTTCACTATTTAGGTAGAAGTCTTTACAAAGTACAAGTGTTAGGGTTAATCCCTTCCTTGTCTCTTGTTTTGTATCTCTTTCCTAGGGGATATCGCTCACTGGAAGGCTTTACCACCCTTGTTGGGAAGCTTTTTCACTCTTTTTGGTTCCATTTCGCTGGGAAAAGAGGGATTGAGTGGCCGAGAGATAGTGAGCCTTTTTCCTTCTTTCTGGAGCAAGTTTGGGGGAAGAAGATCCGGTCCTTTGGAAAGGGACTTTACTGGGCATTTATAGGAAAGATCATGCCGTTGGGGAGAAGACGCGTGGCAGCCATCGGGTGGCCGATAAGTTGTGCAGTGTCCCACTGGCCTCATTTAATGCTGCTGACGTGCGCGGGATGGCACGCGGCTTGCGCCGCTGGTAGGCCTAGGCGTGTCAGGCATGCGGGGTCTAGGCGTTAGTCTTGATTTGACCAGGCGTGCCCTGTTTAGACGGTGACTGGTAGTGGTTGCAGGTTTCCTTGGGAATCGACGAAGTCGCTTAGCTGGCATCCCCTGCCGTGCATAGGGCAACCCTCGTCCTTGGGTGGAGCTCCTTGTGAGTTCGCGGACTCGTAAGAGGAGGCAGCTCTCGGAGGATCCTCTGGGGAAAGCCCTGGAGTCTCTTCTTGACTTCTCGGATGGTTCTAAGACTCGGCAGGACTTTTAGGGTTCTCGGTCTTTTTCCTGTCCGTGTATTTGGATGTCGTTAGCGATGTCCTCGAGCTTCCTTATGAGCAGACGGGACCTCTTGGACTTCTGCTGTGGTCTTGATTTTTGGGCCGTAGGCCTCTGCTTTGGGCCTCTCTAGCCGTCCAGCCTTTCTGGGCCTTTTGGGCCGTACTTCTATGGGCCCTTATATTGGGGCCTAACATAGCCCCCCATGCCAAATGGCCCGAGGCTCTCGGCCGTTTGGCATGAAGTTGCAGACCTTCTAGAGGAGTTGGCTGCTTCCTGCTTGAATTTGGCCGTGCGCGCTTACAACTGGATGCGGACATTCCTGAATGGGTCAGAGTACGACAGTCTGCGTTCCAGATTAGGCCCTTCATAGTGACCGTCCGAGCACATTCGTCCTTGGGGTGAGTGCAGTGTTAAGTTTGGTGGGAGGTGGTCCCAGGGCTTCTTCTGGGTTCGAGACCTTTCCAGCGCCGCCGTTTCATTTCCCTACAGAGCATTAAATGTGGTACCCGGTTGATGTGACGCGCTGGCAGGCGCATTGGGAAGGAAAGGCCATCATCCTTCTGAAACGAATGGCTAGTCGACGCGTGGCAAGGGTAATGAGTGTGCTTTTTTGAATTCCAGGAGTATTTAAACGCCTCCTTGCTCCGATTTTCCATCTTCGCGCCTGCTTTTCGTTTTCTCCTCTAAGTGTTGAGGCTTTCCATTCTTCCTTCGTTTGGGTTTCTTCTCCATTCCTGTTCTATGGCGCCCGAAGTGAGATAGATTGCCTCCACGGTGACGCTCGACAAGCTTACAGAGATTCGAGCTCAATATCGAATCCCTGAGTCCACATCCATGATGATTCCGGAGTCGCATGATAGGGCATGGTGTCCTCAGGACGGCTTCATCACCGTTTATGAGGTCCACCTCAAAGGTGGGCTACGGTTTCCCATCACGGAGGAGCTTTACGACATCATGAGGGCACTCGGAGTGCCTCTCGCCAGGCTTCAGCCAAATGCGGTGAGGTACCTGGTGTCCTTGTGCGTTTTCTTCCGGTGCCACAAGAAGCTCTTGAATGCTCTCAAGGTCAAGGTGATGTTCCGCTTTCCATAGAACCTTGACTGGATTATAATGACTCCCCGCCCGGACTTTTCCTTGATGTGCGGAGGTAACCCGGACTCCACGATGCGGTGGAAGGATAAGTTTTTCTTCCTTAGCGTTCACGAGCATTGGGCCATTCCCTTTAAGTGGGGGAAGGTGGCTAGCCAGTACAGCTCTAACCATTCGAAGGAGGACAGGGAGAATGTGAAGGAGTTCACAGACTTGGTGCTGGCCAATCTGGGGAGCTTTCACCTGAACAAGCGCAACATCTAGCTGTCCCCCGAGAAGTTCGAGGAAGCCAAGTGGGGACCGCGGGCCGAGGCTTCTGCCGCAGCCTCTCCCAAGAAGTCCAAGAAGAGACTGAGGAGGAGAGCTGGGACACTGAGGATCGGGGGTCCCGTTGACCGCCTGGGTGAAAACTTCCTCGCTGAGAGCTCGGGGCTCCCGACGGCCTTTGTTGAGCCTTCCTCCAGTGATGACGATGATGATTTTGACGTCGATGATTTGAGTGGCGATGACATGGCTGCTCCTCTGCTTAAGAGGTCGAGGACTGGCTCTTTGCCTGAGTCCTCGGGGTCTAAAGGTCTCGCCTTCACTTCCACTGCTAATCCTCCTGCTGAGTCCTCGGGGGCTGAAGGTCTCGCCTTCACTTCCACTGCTAATCCTCCTGCTGAGTCCTTGGGGGCGATTGTTCAGATTGCGGAGCTCCTAGACATCCAGACCCCCTGTGATGATTGTCCCCGAAGTTTCCGTTGATTTGCCTGGTGACGTCTCAGACAGAATTGATTATCCTTCCGAGGACATAGGAGGCGGGACTTCACGATGGATGCTGAGAGGGGATTGACGGCTGAGACGATCCGAGAGGTGGCGGAGGTCGAGAAGTTAAGCGTCGACGAGCTTATGGCCCTTGATCCTTCCGAGCGCCCTATTGTGGTCCAAGTCAAGCAGTCGTCTGAGTTTCTTGGGGATGTTGATTTTAAGGCAGGCTCTCCGGTGCCTTTTATAGCCGCTAGGCCTGTGCCTGAGGGGGCGTTTGTGGGGTCCAGGAACGGTCTTCAGAAGTCCGAGATCCCTAGGGAGCGCGGCACAGGGGACGATCCTCTTGTTTCTAAGGTAATCCACTATTTCCTTTCTCGCCGTGCTTCCAGCTATTCGTATTTTGATGAGCCTTTCTGCCGCAACTCCAGGGTCTGATTGGAGGCCTCAGTGAACTGGTGGGAGTGATCGCCCAATCCTGCCTGGAAGTGGGGTCTTCGAGGGTCGCCCGAGAAGCTGCACAACGGGCGGAGGCGGAGCTAGTTGAAGCAAAGGAGAAGATTGCCTCTCCGGAGGATACTGTCAAGCTCCTGCGGCTTCGGCAGGGCCTCCTTCAGGATCGGATCCTTCGTCAGGAGGAGAGGTTGAGGACGTCCGTACAGATTGCAGAGATGGCACCAGTGTTGGACGGCAAGTACTGGGATGGCATCCGCATGTGCCGCCGAGTGGCGCGACTGGTCCGTCCGCGATTTCCTGTGGCCGTCCTCCATCCCAGGAACGCCAGTGCCTTGAGCGTAGAAGACTTATACGGCGTTGCTGGGAGGCCTTTCCCTGGGCCTCCCTGCGGGGCTCGATTGCCAGGAACCTCTCACGCCCGAGGAGCCGATTCAAGCCGGACTGGGACAGGATCTTGAGGCCCAAGAGGCTCAAGGAGGAGGGAGTCGAGAGACGCTCCCTTGATATGTTGTTTCTTTTTCTTATTTTGTCACACTTGTACATAAACTCATTTTTATAAATAAGACTTGTCCTTTTTGTATCAGAGCTTAGGACGTTTCTTTTGTCTTGCTTGTACGAGTGTCTTCTTCTTCTTCTTCTTCTTCTTCTTTTTTTTTTTTTGGCGCGATGCACGGCGCTGTACTTTTAGCTTTAAGCTCGTGATCTTTTTAAGATCCTCGGCCTCTTAACTTCTCAGATTTGGGCGTGTGATCCTTTTAGGATCTTCTAACTTTTCCCCTTTTGACCTCTTGACCTCTGGGGTGCGACCTTTGTGGCCGCTCGGTCACAGCCGAGTTTTTGGAGTTTTGACCTTTGGGGTCTGACCTCTGGGAACGCTCAGTCACAGCCGAGTTTTTAGAGTTTTGACCTCTGGGGTCCAACCTCTGGGGCAGCTGGGTCACAGTCGAGTTTTTGGAGTTTTCACCTCTGTGGCCGCTCGGTCACCGCCGAATTTTTGGAATTTTGACCTCTGGGGTCCGATCTCTGGGGCCGCTCGGTCACAGCCGAGTTTTTTGAAGTGCTGTGAGTTGCTTCATTGTTGGTAAAGGAGCACGAGAACGCTTCATAATAGACATAAATATGGGACATTTTATTGATGTACACATTTTACATTGCGTGGCCTCCAGGGCCTTCTTAGGCCCTTTGGTTACATCAGTCCGCGCGCTTGGGCCTTCATGCTCCTTTACCGCTCCCCTGGCTCTTCCGACAGCTACGTTTGGAGCTGGCCTGTGAGGTTCCGGATTTGTGAACCCGACAATTATGAGGTGATTAGTATGTTAATGATCAATACTAATCTTATGGGATGATTAAGGTTTAAAATCGGAAGAAAAATCGAAAATCATTCGGTCCGGCCGCTGAAGCCTGCCGGCGAAGCTTGCGCTGCTCGGGCGCTCGAGCCACGGCTCGGCGGAGCGAACCGCCGTGGCTGGCCACTCGCCGGTCCGAGGGGCGCGAGCGGTGGCCGCCGTGGCCGCTCGGCCGGCCAAGATATAGGTCGCGTCGCGACTTCTCCTCGCCATTTTTCGCACGGCCGAGGGTTTGGAGAGAGAGAGGGGCGCGACCGAAGAGAGAAGAAGGGAGATCGAGCCCGGGAGTCCGATTCCGCCCGAAAGCCAGGTATAAAGGTGAAAGCACGCGTCGGGGCAAGTGTTCTCATACCCAATTCTCGTTCTCTTTCGTTGTTTTATGTATTTTCGTTGGGTATTTTGTGTCGATACCCACGGGGAACGTTAGGATCTCGATACCCATGCCTTGAGGTCCAAGAAAATGTGGTTAGTTGTCCGATTCGTGTCCGATTCGCCCGGTGGGTTTTCAGGAAACCCTAACCTACGGGATTTTGGGGATTTCCGTTTCCGACCTCGTATCATTAAATTGACCCCAAAATTGGAGTGCCCACGTCCCAATGATGTATATATGTCGGCCGCGGGTCCGATCTCGCACGCTTTGGACCCGTTCGCGTGTGTCGGGCCCTCTAAAGGGGCGCTCATTACTATTCACCTGAGTAGGAAGGTGATAATCACGCGCGTTGTCACCTTCGTAAAATGATGATGTGATCCTAGAATACGAATACCCGTACCCAATTGTATGTATATATCGACCGGATGCGAATCCCGCAAGATTTGACCCGTTCGTGGCATCCGGGAGCCTTGAAAGAATTCCGTAATCGTTAACCCGAAAGTGAATGGGAAGTTGCATACTTCCACCCTCGTGATAAGTTAAATCGAACCCAAATGTGTAATATCGTGTACAAAGAGTACGTACGAATCTACCGGACGTCCGATTTCCAAGTATCGAACCGTGTACGGCGTCCGGGTGTTCAAAGAGAAATCCGATAATGTTCACCCAAAACGAAATGAGAAATGCAAAGTGATATGTGATCATGATTGTAATGAAAGTAACGTTTAAATGATTAAACGTAAATGTAAACCCCGAACGTGAATCAGTGTGCTGAAGGCAAAGGAATGAGTCTCGGAGGTTCCAAAGGGACTTGTGATCATTTGAGATATGAATCTAATCTATATTGTGAACTTGGAGTGTTTTGTTGTGGATTAAGGGAATTGAGTCCCACCGATTGTGAATAAGGAATTGAATTCCATTGGATATGGAGAACCGTGATGAGAATGGAAGGGAGTCCACATTATGCTTGTGATGATATGATCTCCTGGATGGAGATGTGTTTGATGATGTAATCTCCCGGTTGGAGATGATTGTGATGGGAATGAGGATTCCCAAGATGTGATTGTGTGGCAAATGTGGATTTCCCTCTCCAAGTGTCGAACCTAATCCTGAAACTAGGACCCTGAGTCATATGGGTAGTATTCTTTAGTGTACCATGTCCATCGTGGTGGAAACCCGAGGAATACTTGGCCACGTATTCCGGCCGCTCGTGTGGGCGGGTGATGTCTGTGGTACGCTTTAGGAAACTACTGTGGAAGAACGAGGATTGCCCTGGACCCCGGGGGTGTGGGGTGTGTCGACGCTACATATTGAGATGTAGTCGTCTGTGATGATTGTTGCATGGATGCAACCGAGGGTCATGTGCTACCGACCGAAAGTAGTAGTCGTGGCTTTAGAATGTGTAGCGAACACATTCCTGTCCTCGTTCTCTCGCATCGTTGGCTAGTACGGTCTACTAGTCGGGGTCCGAAAAGATGATATAATAATGAATAATGTCCAATCGATGAACCCGTGAATCAAGTGATTCAAGATAGAACCGTGAAACTATAATGAGAACCGTGAGAACCTTGTGAATCCAAATGATGACAATCGGTGTAATCGTGAGAATGGTAGGAATCAAGTGATTCCAGTTGTTCTGTTCCCTCTCCTGTTCCCCGATTTTGGAAAGTATGTATTCCTCCCGTTTGAGTCCTTATTCATGCCTTGGAGGGGTGTTTATGATTACATTTCTTTGTTTGTTGGCTCACTCTTCTTTGTTGTTGTCTCTTTTCGGATGAGAACGCTTAGCTGATGTCGGATAGATAGAGCAAGGAGAGAGGCTTGCTTGATGTGATTGGGCCGGACGGACGAGTGATAAGAAGATTTGGACATAGAGTTGGATCGGTTGTGGACGACCACTCGGGGATGAGCGTGGCTCATTATTGTTGTTTTATGGTTTTATTATGCTTCCGCAGATGTATGATGATCTAGTTATGCTTCCGTGTCTGTATTTATGTTTGGAGTTTTGTTTCATTAGAAGGCATCCCTCTAGATCCAGTATAGTAGGTTGTGTACTGTATTGAAGCCATGGATGATATGGCAGTGTATGATCCTGTGTGGCGTGTTGTAGGCTTTGAGTTAAGCCTTTTGATTAGATGTGTGCTTGTTGCAGGATGATATTTAAACAGGTTGTATTTCGGTTTTCGTCCAGTTGCAGAGGAAACTCTGCCGGATTTTCTGTAGAGTCCATAGGTTAATTATGGGCTTTAGGGTGTGTGTAGTGATTGACGGAGGTTATTCAATGGAGAATAATCCGTTCCGTCACATGGCCTTACCGGTATTGGCGCCCACAGCGGGTGGTCAGGCGTGCTCTGTACCCATTACGGCCTTGCCCTTTGAGCGGCGCGACCAGGTGCGTCCTGCTGTTCTGGGGCCGTGCCCGGGTTGTGGCAGGAATCGGTCGAGATAGCCTTCCATTACTAGCCGTTCGATTTCCACTTAGAGCTTTCGGTAGTCCTAGGTGTCATGGCCACGGTTGCAGTGGTAATGGCAGTACTCCCATTCCCACCGCCTCCCTCTGGATTCTTTAACGCCTTGGGCCATCTTAGGAACTCCTCGTCCCTGATCTGCCTCAGGATGTTGGTGAGGGAGTCGGTGAGAGCAAATGGGCCCGAGGGCCCGTCTCCTCCAAGGACCATCCGTTCGGGCTCTTCTTGCCCGGACGACCCTTGGATCTTCAGCTGGGCGCTCGCCCTTCTTTTTCCTTCCCCTGTCCTCAGGGGCAGGGGGTCTTCTCGTCCTCCCGACTGACTTGTTTCGCCGATTTTGGGTCCGAAGACCGTCCTCCAGAGCCTTTTTAGCCCTTTCTTCATCGGGGCTTAGCTCATAGACTTTTTTCTGTTGATGTAGTCCCTCAACTCGCTAAGAGCCCGCGTCGCCAGCCTTTGGGCGCCGCTGGACGAGGGCTTTCGGGCGCGTGCCCTGGACTACTCGTCCACCTTCTCTCGGAGGGCAGACTGACTCTCGAAAGGCCATCCACACTCGTCTTAGTTTCGCACGCTAATCAATCGGGGTCGCCACTCATCCCGCCACCCCAAGGGGAGGCACTGTCGTCAGCGCTCTTCTTCCGGGTGGACGAACTGTCTTTGCCTCGCTCATCATCTTTACGGCGTTGGTCGTTCTGTGAGGGGGGAAGCTTGTGAGCTTTTTGTCAGCTGTTCCCACAGACGGCACCAATATTGCGTTCTCGATCCGCGGGGTCCATCGGATTCGTCGTTTCCAAGCAACACAAATGTTTGGGATGTTAGGTACGAGAGGGAGATTAAGACCGGATTTTTACGTGAAAAACCTCCTCTTAACTGGGGAGGAAAAACCACGAGGCTCAGGGCCTTTAGAAATGCTTCACTATTTAGGTAGAAGTCTTTACAAATTACAAGTGTTAGGGTTAATCCCTTCTTTGTCTCTTGTTTTGTATCTCTTTCCTAGGGGATATCGCTCACTGGAAGGCTTTACCACCCTTGTTGGGAAGCTTTTTCACTCTTTTTGGTTCCGTTTCGCTGGGAAAAGAGGGATTGAGTGGCCGAGAGATAGTGGGCCTTTTTCCTTCTTTCTGGAGCAAGTTTGGGGGAAGAAGATCCGGTCCTTTGGAAAGGGACTTCATTAGGCATTTATAGGAAAGATTATGCCGTTAGGGAGAAGACGCGTGGCAGCCATCGGGTGGCCGATAAGTTGTGCAGTGTCCCACTGGCCTCATTTAATGCCGTTGGCGTATGCGGGATGGCACGCGGCTTGCGTCGCTGGTAGGCCTAGGCGTGTCAGGCATGCGGGGTCTAGGTGTCAGTCTTGATTTGACTAGGCGTGCCCTGTTTAGACGGTGACTGGTAGTGGTTGCAGGTTTCCTTGGGAATCGGCGAAGTCGCTTAGCTGGCATCCCCAGCCGTGCATAGGGCAGCCCTCGTCCTTGGGTGGAGCTCCTTGTGAGTTCGCGGACTCGTAAGAGGAGGCAGCTCTTGGAGGATCCTCTGGGGAAAGCCCTGGAGTCTCTTCTTGACTTCTCGGATAGTTCTGAGACTCGACAGGACTTCTAGGGTTCTCGGTCTTTTTCCTGTCCGTGTATTTGGATGTCGTTAGCGATGTCCTCGAGCTTCCTTATGAGCGGACGGGACCTCTTGGACTTCTATTGTGGTCTTGGTTTTTGGGCCGTAGGCCTCTGCTTTGGGCCTCTCTGGCCGTCCAGCATTTCTGGCTCGCGGGCGCCTTTCTGGGCCTTTTACGTGGACTTTTTGGGCCGTGCTTCTATGGGCCCTTATATTGGGGCCCAACAATAATATGTAATAATAATGATAATACCTTATAAATAATAATAATAAATATAATAATATGTAATAATAATAATAATAATACCTTATAAATAATAATAATAATAATAATATCTAATAATAATAATAATAATAATAAAATAATAATAATAATAATATGTAATAATAATATCTAATAATAATAATAATAATAATAAAACAAATAAATAATAATATCTAATAATTAATAATAACAATAATATTTATAATAATAATAATAATAATAATAATATGTGGAAATAACAATTCCCATCCTACTGCTAACCAAACGGAGGAATTTTTATTCCCGCGGGAATAGAAATTCTTTTTCCCCCCAATTCCTGCAACCAAACATGCACTTAAGGTTTTTGCCTTTTCATAGATTGGCAGCCCACATAATGTTGGAATGCCAATCTGGATAAGGCCAAGACATCCCAGCCTTACGGCGCATCTTCTGCTCAACAGTTGAAGAGACAGGGCAAGCAAAAAAGAGGTGGTTGTGACTTTCAGATCCATTGAAACACAGGATACAAGATACCGGTTGATGGATGAAGGTGCCCACGTATATTTAAAAATTAGTGCCTCTTAATGAACCCCAATTGATTTCTCAAATTACCTCTGCGGTTCGGAGCAAACTGGAAACTTCTCAAATCGACAGGTTGATTAGTTCCAGATCTATTCTGACCAGATGGAGTATTCCCCTTTTGAGCCGGAGATGAGGTTCTTTTTTTCCTGGTTTACTGAGAGGGTAGTTTGGACTGAGCGGAGGTCGTTTTATTTGGGAGGCTCATTTCCTGGCTGCCTTATGGAGTATGGATGGTTGCTCTCCCCGGTTCTTTGACAATGCTGAAAATCTTGTCGACCGCTTTGTTAGGATAGGTGGTTGGGCCAAAGTGTCTTAAAAAAAAAAAAAAAGAAGGATGTTTGTAAGTAAGTTGTCGTGGTCTTGTGGTTCCAGCTCCCGCTGGACTGGCTGGAGAGGTCCAAGTCGATGCCTGGCTCCTCTAGACAACTTTAGCCTGTCTCCATGGTTTAGGTATGGGATGCCTGCTGTAGTGGTAGGTGGAGTTACTTTGGGCTGAATGGAGCCTTCATTCTATAACTCTAGTTTCGTTGGAGGCTGGTATAGTTTCCTTCTGAGGGTGTGTCAGTTTTGTATCTCGGTCGCTCCTGGTTAGATGGATCAGTAAAAAAAAAAATTGGGCACAGGAGGTTTTTGTTCTTTTCTTTGTTATTTCTTGTTTCGCTGATTCTTGGTATAATTTT
Organism: Nepenthes gracilis; assembly: GCA_033239525.1. NCBI lineage: Eukaryota > Viridiplantae > Streptophyta > Magnoliopsida > Caryophyllales > Nepenthaceae > Nepenthes > Nepenthes gracilis. Next base: position 7,541,790 of record BSYO01000026.1, on the reverse strand, counting down.
CTGTTCCTCGGTCGCTATTAGGAACTTAAAGAGGTGGTTTTCTCTATTTTTTAGTTTTATTTGGTTAGCCCTTGGTGGTCTTTTCTTGGCTTTCCCCCCTAGCGCCCACGCTAGGTCCTTTTTTTCACTCATACACTCTCTTTTCCGCCCCCCTCCAAAGAAAAAAAAAAAAGAAAATCTTCTCCATTGTGTAGAGGCTGGGCTGGGCTTGTATTTTTCCTTGTGCTGAGGCAGCTCGCTATTTAAGTCTTTTGGTGGGTGTGTGTGGGATTCCGGGCTGTCCTGCCATGCCCAGGATCGTTGAGGGTGAACCCTCCTAGTTCTCGGTCTGTAGTGGCCGGGTTTCGTCAGCTGTGAGCTTTGGGCTGGAAAATCCAAATCAGCACATGCAGGGATCTCCTCTCTTGATTACCTGTGGCAATGTGCTGTTGAGGAAGCATAGCTTGGCTTGTGATCAGTTTTTGCACCTGGTGCTTCTGTGTATTGCTGCTGATGTGCTGGGAATGTATGGTATTCAATTGCCAAGGGATTCTACAGGTTTGGGGTAGTGTAATTCATTGTTTATTTGGTTTGAAGCCAATCTGTGGTACTAGGGTTGGTTTGCAAATGCCTTGGGCTGCCGTATGAGGTCATTCATCTGTTTGCTGAATACTGAGGAGTTTTGCTGCTGCTATCAGCGTTCTGGCAAAGCGTTGTTATTGGTGCAATGCAGGAGTGATTTTGTTCCTAGTATTTCGGCTGTTGGTGGGCGGTAGGCCGTTGGTGGTGTCGAAGTTCCCATCTGTTGCTGGCTTAAGATGGTGTTTTCACACACCGGTTTGCTCAGGCTGTGTGTATTGTCCATGTTGAATCTGACTCTGTGATTCTGGCTTCCTTGCTTCCTCATCAGCAGTGTTGCTGTCTATGGTATAGATGTGTCCCTGCTTTCGATCATATATTTGGTATCAAGCGATGCCTCTTGGTGATCAAGGAGATCCTCTAGCTATAATCTGCATTATACTATGCTGCAATTCCATCTCTTGCTAGCCGACTTGCTACTACTGCTGTGAGCCATGATGATTCCCTTGGAGTTGGGTTGCTGATTTTTGCTGGAATCCGACATTCTCAATGTCTAATGAAATTATCGGCTGCTTTTTTCAAGTGTAAATTTTGTATGTGTGATGCAGATACTTCTTGCTGAATGGTGGTGTGCGGCTGTGAGTTTGGACCGGTTTTCCTTTCGAGGTGCTGAAGTGGTTCGGTGCTGTGGCTGGAAGCTGTGCCGCCTATAGACTTGCTGATGCCCTGTTGATTGCAGGCCTTGTGATGTTACAGCGTCTATACAGATTGGCTCAAGACCCCTTCCGGCTGTAGTGAGATTATGCTTTAGTAAGAGCAGGAAGAGCATAGCCTTATGTTGTGCAGGTGTTCCTCTGGCTGACAAGCCGGCTATTTTAATAGATGCTCCGATCTCCTGCTGGCAGGTTTGAGTGATTGCCAGGCCAACCTTTTATTTCTCCTAACCGACGCGCCTAGCTGGCGCTCATTGCCCTTTTATTTCCCCCCCCCCTCTCCCTCAATCTCCTCCTTGCCGTTCCTCACCCCCCTCTGCTCCCTCCATTGTTTCTTCTAGTCCCCCCTGCTGGTTAATCGGAGTTCTGAAACTGGTAGGTCTGCCTCTGCGTCTTGCCCCGCCGTTTCCGTAGAGGGTTCTTGTCACGAACCCGAACCCAAGCAGATCAATTAAATAATTAATATACTTTAAATATTATATTCTCAAAATTGACAAACTCGATGTGACTTCAAACATTTAAACTCCATTTTTTTTTTTTCCACACAGGACCTTGACAGATAATAATTGTGATCTGCTTAACCAACTGTCGTAAGGGGATATCCAAATAACAACTCTTTTAACAGGATTATAAAATACAAAGTTATGGTCTACCTTCGACCAATTCCAACAACTCATAACATTCCACACCAAAATTTACTCGTACCCAATACATGATACATGATATCAAAATTCAATAATAAGACACTCACCAGAGGTGTACAGAGTTACGCTGAAACTCTTCGTGCTACTGCGATGAAGCCAATCCTCTATCTGAAGGGATAAAACAGAAGAATGAGCCTAATGCCCAGCAAGTACCACAATGAACAAATGAGTCCAAAAATCAGAGGGAATGTCAAGTGGATGAAAATCAATCAAATTTCTGAATAAATCCAAATCGCCGATAAAATAAAATCCAACCGAAATCCAAGATCCAAATTCCAAAATCAAATGGTAGTCTCGTACTCAAATCAAATATCCAAGTCCAATCAAATGTCCAAACTTCAAAAATAGTCCTCGTCGGGACGTATATATATATATATAAATATATATATAACCAAAACAGAGGTGATCCGAACCAATTCCAAAACCGATGTCGATCGGAGTCCAAATCCGAGTCCGAGTCCAAGTCCGAGTCCAAATCCAATGCCCGATCAGCTTGTGATCTGGGGCAGAATCCGATAGCCGGATGATCAACAAGTCGAGACAGAGACCGGCAAAGACCGCGGCGAGGATATTCCAAAGGTTCGGATCAAAACATATAATCAAAATCATCGTACGAGACATACCATGCCCGATTATAGGCAAAATCGGCGAATCTCAAATCCAAGTCCAAAAATTCATATTCAACTCAAAATCCAATACCAATTAATGCAAAAATACAAATTATGCATCAAATTTGGGTTATTATTATTTAAAGACTAACTTGAGGAAGGGTTACACATAATCCCGGTAACCTTAGGCCAAAATCCATGTATTGTATACCCATAGATAAGGTTGCTCACTATGTTTTGCCACCCGCGGCTTTGGGTGCATTCTCAAGTTTGTCGGATATATTAGGACGTCCGAATATATTCTAAGGTCAAATCAAATTGTCCAAATGGGAAGGGTCACTACTCAAAGCCTTTCCTGCCGGCGGAAAGGGATTTCCAAATAACAAATAATCTCCCCGTCGGGAGCTGGCCAGAATCCAAATTCCAAATCCAAACATAGTGACCACAACCCGGCACGTGCATGTGAAAATGCACGGCCAATGCAAATTTTCGTGTATATTTTTTGTTGCACATACTAATATAAAGATACATCGAGTCCAATAAATTTTTCGGGCTTTAATAAATGTCTAAAATCAAAAGCCCATAATTAAAACATCCACTTTAGCCATTAAACTACACATGCAAGTCCAAATTACATAAATTGAACAGATATAATTTTATGCATGTTAGTAAAATTTCCAAACAGTGCCTAAAATACTTCAAGTATTAAATTAGACCAAGGAGGGGGTTACAGGTACTTGCCTCAATCTTATATCTCACAGATCTGACAAACGGAGGCTCCAGAATACCAAATCGCGCGCTTCGCTCCACTGCCTCGCCACTCGGCCAGCGACCCGCTTCTCCTTCTCGCCGCTTCTGACACCCCACGGGTTCTCCTCCTTCTTCCGCAAAGCAGCCTGACCCCCTGACGCTCAACCGACGACGCGAGCACCGTCGCAGCCACCGCCCGACCACCGACCGCCGACAAGAACCACGGCGTCGCACAGCCTCCCACCGAGCTCCCCCTTCCACAATCACGTATCTCCTTCCCCCTTCGTCCTCCGCTGCGAACGTCGACGACCGCCCAGTTGATTTCCCCCTCGCCGCACCGACACCAAATCACTCACGGCCACCGATGACCAAATTTACCGCGCCGATTTCGACGTCCGACGCCGGCGTCACCATCGCCGTTTCCTCTTCCACCGTGCGCAACGCTTGATTTTTGGCCCTGAAACCCTCTCTCTCTCCTCTGTTTTCTTCTTCTTTTCCCTCTGTTTTCTTCTTCCTTCTTTTTCTTCTTTTTTCTTCCTTTTTCTTCTTTTTTTCTTCTTTTTCTTCCCCATTTCCTGAGCCCAAACGCCCCTTAAATAATAATAAAAATATTATTATTATTATTATTTATTCACATTATCTCAAATCAAATTTTCATCCTTATCCTATAACCTTATCCCAACGTAATCCCATCCCCTTTTCTTTCTCCTTTTTTTTTTATACTAATTATATATATATATATAATCCTTTAATATATATATATATATATATATATATATATATATATCCAATGGGTACTCGCATAACGAACGCCAACCGTAAAATTTTAATATTCCATTAAAAATTCACGGTATAAAAAAAAACGTCCAACTTGTCCAAATTCTCATTAAATATTAAAATACATCCAACGAGGTTCGGGATATTACAGTTCTCTCCCGGCTGAGTCCGTCCCCCCCTCTATTGTCTCTATCCCGCCTTCCGCCCTTGGGTCGCAGCTGAGTCAACCTCCTTTGGCTGTTCCCTCGAAGTCGACTGCTCAATCCTCGCCATCGTGGGCTGCCACCATGGTTGTAGGTACTCCTCATCAATACTTCCCACCCCCAACCCCTTTGGGTTCCGATGTGGAGCTCTTCCCCCCTGCTGAGGTTATTCAGTAGGGTGAAGCCGCTTGGAATGATTCACTTGTGGGCTATTTCTATGAAGCCCCCCTAAATTTCTTCGTTGTCAACCACATTGCCAGAAAGATTTGAGCTAAGTTTGGGATCTCCCACGTCGCCGAAATGGAACACGGTTTCTTCCTATTTCGGTTCGCCAGTGATGCCCTAATGCAGGAATGTCTGCATCATGGCCCCTGGACCTTTGCTGGGCAACCCTTCTTCCTCAAGAAATGGTCCCTGAATCAGGTACTCTCCAAGGAGGACCATAACTCGTTCCCTATCTGGATTCATCTGAAAGGGGTTCCGGTTCAGTACTGGACTCCCCTGGGGCTCATCTGGATTGCCAGCGCCATTGGAAAGCCCCTCCAATTGGATCCTGCTACTGCCAAGAGGGATCGCTTCCGGGTTGCCCGTATTTGTGTTCAAATCTCAGCCTCTTCACATCTACCTGATCGTATCAGGGTCAATCTTGGTGATAATCTTGGTGTTTCCCTGGGCGTGGATGTGGCAATGGAATACCCCTGGAAGCCTGGTCAGGGTGAACCTGTCACATATCCTCACCGCTCCAAGACTCTGAGAAAATCTCCCCTTAAGCCCAAATCTGCTGGTCGCCTACCGCCTTCTGCTCCAGCTGGCAATGCCCTGGAGGGTAAAGGGCTTAGGAAGCTCCCTAGCTCCATTGTGGTCGGTGTGAAGATTTCTGGCTCTATGCCAGTCTCAAACTCCTTTGCTGCTTTGCAAGGTGCTGAGGATTCCATCCATCCGGCTAGTTTAGAAGAGGCATTGGATAAAGACGCCTTTAGTCATGCTGGGCCCGTTCCAGTTGCCAGCACAGACTTGGAGATTGTGCCGGCTACTCAGGCCTCTGGTGATGAAGAGGGGGTGCCTCAATCAGATTCTCCCCTGGAGATTAGATGCCATGGACATGCTGGCAGTAGAGGCATCCAAGATCTGCCTTCTTGTGACCCTCCATTGACGGCTGATAAACTGCTGAAAGCTGGCCCCTTCGGTCCAACTCTGACCGGCAGTTCTTGTTCCTGGTATCTGCAGGAGGCAGGGGTCTCTAAAGATTCTGCCCCCATGCCGCTTGGCTGTCCACCCCCAATCCTTGTTGAGAAGGCTGGAGATTCTTTCCAACCTAAATCGATCTTGAAAAAATCTCAGGGGCCTAAAAGAAGACCTTCCCCTTCTTCCAAGCCCATGGTTAGTGTTGCTTGCTAGAATGTTCGGAGGCTTAATGGGGCGCCCAAAATCCACGATGTCAAGCAATTTATCTTATCCGCAAGATGTCCCATTGTTGGTCTTGTGGAAACACGGGTTAGAGAAGATAAGGCAGCTCATATTTCCAATTTGCTTGATGCCTTCTGGAATTGGGAGTGGAATTACTCCTCCATCTCTTCTGGACGCATTTGGATTGGTTAGGATGCAAATTTTGTCGATTTGAGCGTTTTGTCAAAATCTGCGTAACTTATCCACTGCAAAATTCTTAATAAAATCAATAACCACTCCTGTTTCATGTCTTTTATTTATGCCTCTAACTCGGAGATTGACATGAGATCCCTCTGGAATGAGCTGCACGCCATCCACCGCCTTATCTTCAGCAAGCCCTGGGCTGCATTGGGGGACTTTAATGCTATTAGAGCTCCTTCTGAGATCCTAGAGGGCTGTTGGCACGGAAACAGTGCTAGAGCTCTTGATAGCTGCCTCATTGATTGTGAATTGCATGACCTGAGCTATGAAGGAGCTTTCTTCACTTGGAACGATGGGAGAGAGCCTGGATCTCGTATCTTCCGTAAGCTGAATAGAGTGGTGGTTATGGTCCTTGGCTTTCGGAGCTGCCCTCCATAGCCTCTTTTCCTCCGGCTTGACTTTCGGACCACTCTCCACGCATTCTATCCCCCTTAAATTGGAGGCCTCCAAAAGCTGGAAGTTTCCGTTTCAATAACTTCCTTACGCTCCATCCCCAATTTATCCCCATTGTACGTCAATGCTGGGGTAACTGTATCCAGGGAGTTCCCATGTTTCGGATTGTCTCTAAACTTCGACTTATCAAGGACAAGTTGAAGGATTTAAATCGAAACTTGGGAAACGTTCATGAAAAGGTCGCTCGTGCACGAAAGACTCTTGAGGACTTTCAGAGGCCTGGTCCTCTTTCTGGCTCTCAACTTGTGGTTAATGAGGAATATAAGCTAAAAGCTGATTATCGCAGAGCCTTGAGAAACGAGCTTGATTTCCTTAAGCAAAAGGCGAAGATCAAATGGATCAAGGATGGAGATCAATGCTCAAAATACTTCTTCCGATCCATTGCCAGTAACTACAATGAAAATAGGATCCTCTCTTTGTCCAAAGAGGATGGTTCTCCTACGAGTAGCGTGGAGGAAGTGCAACATCTTTTTATTAATCACTTTACTCATCTCCTAGGTACTGGCAGATTGGGCGGGACGGTTTCAAAAGAGAGCCTCCATCCTTTTATCCTCAAATCTGTGCCAGATGCCCTCCGCCCGGGCCTCTGTCTCCCCGTCTCTACCGAGGAAGTCCGCCTGGCTCTGTTCTCGATTGATGATAATAAAGCCCTAGGTCCGGATGGTTTTTCTGCCAAGTTTTTCAAAGCTGCTTGGGATGAAATTGGTTCGTCCGTAGTAGTTGTTCAAGACTTTTTCCATCATGGAAAAATCTTGAAGCAGATCAACGCAACCTTGCTTGTGCTTAATCCCAAGATCAAATCTCCTACGAAGGTCTCCGACTTCCATCCCATCGCATGCTGTAATGTCATTTACAAGATCATTTCTAAGATCATCGCCTCCCACCTTCAACCTTCGCTCCCCTTCGTTGTCGGCCAAGTGCCAAACTGCTTTTTGTTTGGTAGGAACATTGGAGATAATATCCTACTCGCTCAAGATTTACTTCATAAGTACCACCTTAATAAGGGGGTTCCTCGTTGTGCGCTTAAAGTGAACCTGATGAAGGCTTTTGACTCCATCCATTGGGACTTTATTCTGGCTGTCCTTGAGCTGATGAACTTTCCCCTCCCAATGGTCAAATGGATCAAGCAGTGCATCACCACTACCTCGTTCTCCATCAATTTAAATAGAGCGTCTGTGGGGTTCTTTCGTGGGGCCAAAGGTCTTAGACAGGGGGACCCTCTCTCACCCTATCTTTTTGTCTTAGGGATGGAAGTCCTAAACGGTATTCTGGATAGAATGGCCAGGTCTAATCTAGATTTTCAGTTCCACTGGAAATGTGAAGGCTCCCGAATTGTGATGCTTGGTTTTGCTGATGATCTTCTTCTATTTACCAAAACTGATCGCAAATCCATCCAGGCTATTCATGAGTCTTAAAATTTTCAGTAGCCTGTCTGGCCTTACTCCCAATCGGATAAGAGTGAGGTTTTTTGTTCCTCTGCTAGTGAGGATACCACACAGGGTATCCTTGACATTCTCGGGTTCAAGAGAGGCCTTCTCCCTGTCAGATATCTTGGAGTTCCCTTCCTCACCACGAAGCTTTCTATCTCTGACTGTAAGCCTCTCCTAGATCGAATCCACCATAGGATTTCATCTTGGAAGAATCGCTGGCTCTCTTTCGCTAAGAGGCTGCAGCTGATTTCCTCCATCCTCTCGACTATCCACAATTACTGGGCCTCCATGTTCATCCTTCCAAAATCCATATTAAACTGCATTGACAAGACCCTTCGCATCTTTCTGTGGCATGACTCTTTTGAAGGTAGATATTCTGCTAAAGTTGCCTGGAAAGATGTGTGCTCCCCAAAAGGAGAAGGCGGCTTGGGCTTTAAAAATCTAATTGCATCTAATAAAGCTCTTCTGAGTCGTCATTTTTGGAGGATCATCTCTAAAGACCCGGATTCCATTTGGGTTTCTTGGTGTTACGACCAACGGATCAAAGATCGATGCATTTGGACTATCAAAGTCCCGGATTTAGCCCCCTGGAGTTGGAAAAAGCTGATAAAACTCCGGACTGCTCTCTACCCTAAGATCCGTTACCATATTGGTAATGGAGCAGACACTTTCCTTTGGCTTGACTACTGGCATCCCCTCGGTCCTCTCTGTGATCAGTTCAGTGAGAGGATTAGATGTATCTTCGGGTTGCCTCTAGATGCAAAAGTCAAGGATATTATCATAAATGGCATCTGGAGATGGCCTAATCCGTTTGATATGGAGATTGCAAGTATTGTGGATAGTATACCCCCTACCCGTCTGATCCTTCCCGCAGCGATGTGGCCCTTTGGACTGCCGATCGCTCTAGGGTCTTCACAGCTAAATCCGCTCATGGGATTTCCATGAGCCTAAAGATGCGGTGGCGTGGTCTAGCCTTGTTTGGGGCCATATGTTCATTCCGGCACATTCTTTTATCCTCTGGCTGGCCATTCATCGCAGGCTCAACACTCTGGATCGGGTTAGTAATTTCCTTCACATCTCTGCGACTTGTGTCCTTTGCTCTATTGGTAGGGAAAGTCATAACCACCTCTTCTTCGACTGCCCGTTCTCCTCGGCTGTCTGGCGTCTCATGCGCCTTAAGGTTGGCTTAAATTGGCCTCATCCAGACTGGCATTCCAATGTCTTGTGGGCCGCCAATCGCTGGAAGGGCAAATGCCTCAAAGCCCGCTCCTTCCGCATCACCCTTGCGGCCTCTGTCTACTTTATCTGGAGGGAGAAAACCAACGTGTTTTTAAGGATGTCACGCGTAACGAATCCCAATTGGCTTGCCCGATTACTGCTGCCGTGCGGGGTAAGCTGGAGACTTTCCATGTTGCTAATGCCCGTAGGGACAGATCGGTTTTGATCAGATGGAGCATTTCCCTTACTGTCCTGAGATCGGACGCCGACCAATGACTAATGCTGTTTCTCAAATGACCTGGTGCTTTGGTTCCACTCTGGGTGTTTTAGCAAATTTGGCCAGTTCTCATTTTCTTGTACTTGGGCCGGTTTGGATGGCGTATTTTCCTTTCCTTGTTAAAGGCCTTTTCTGATTATCAAAAAAAAAAAAAGAAAAAGAGGGGGGCTTGGATCTTGTGGCCGTTCCATTTTCTTGGTTCCTGGAGACCACTTTGATGGCTTTCTTGGCCTCTCTTGCATAGAAGTCAGTTGCTCTCGCAATGAGCCGTTGCGATTAGGGTTCTCTTGCAAACTAGCCGATTGGGTTTTCTGCTGACATGGCTGCTGACGTGGCCTGTTTGTCCGTTTGGGTTCTGTCGTAGGGGGCTACAGTCTTGCCGGGGTTAGTCTCGCTTTGCTGGCCGCTCTTTTGTCAAGCTGACATGGCATGCAAAAAAAAAAAAAAACTTCTGTGGGGTTGCTGTGTGTCTTTCATGGCCGGTTTCAATTGTCACCGTGCTTTATTGCCGGTTTCAAGTCTTGGTGTCATCTCCAACTGGACTATGCTGACGTGGCCAATTGTCTTGATCGGGTTAGTTCCATTTTGCTTGTCAAACTCCGTCCTTGCTGGCTTGGCTTGCTTGGCTGATTCGGTTCTGCTTACGTGGGCTGCAGTCTTGGCCGGTTTTGTTTCTCATAGCTGGCCGATCTTCTGCCGTGGCTTGCTATAAAAAAAAAAAAAAACATTCTTTGGGGTTGCTGTGTGTCTTTCATGGCCGGTTTCAATTGTCACCTTGCCGGTTTCAAGCCTTGGTGTCATAGCCGACTGGACTATGCTGACGTGGCCAATTGTCTTGACCGGGTTAGTTCCATTTTGCTGGTCGTACTCCGTTCTTACTGGTTTGGCTTGCTTGGCCGATTTCGTTCTGCTTATGTGGGCTGCAGTCTTGGCCGATTTTGTTTCTCATAACTGGCCGATCTTCTGCCGTGGCTTGCTGAAAAAATAAATAAATAAATAAATATAAAAATTATATATATATATTTATAAGGCCTGTTATTTTGGCTGGAGTGGCCTTTGTTGCTGTGTATCTTTCTTGGCTGGTTTCCAAGTCATCGTGCCTTGTTGACTGCTTCCAAGTTTTCTCATTCAACTGGGCTGTCTTCGTCCTTATGCAAAGATGGATGGATTCTCCGTGCATTGGGCTGATTCCGTTTGCTCTTTGCTGGAGTCTGTGGTTCCTTCTTTGTTGCTGCTGAACGGAGTTGCTGTTGGGGCTGTGGCCGATTTGCTTTGCTGACGTGGCATGGATAATGCAGATTTGGATTTCAAACCCGGTAGCCCTGCTGACGTGGATTGTCTCTTATCGGTTTCGACTTGAGGTCGCGAGGCCGACGAAGTCTTGTGGTCGAATTGGAGCTGAGGCCGGACTGGCCTGCTGACGTGGCAGTTTGCAGAACTTGGAAGGTTTGCGGCTGACGCTGTAGATGTGGCTTCCTCGCTCTGCTGATTTTAATAGTTACTATGCGGTGTCGTAGCAGGTTTGGCATGCTGATCTGGCCGATTGGCCTTTTGACGGTTTGGCGTGCTATTGTAGAGCTGACTTATATTGCGGTTGTATTTTGTATCTTACCATGTCAAAATTCTAGGTCTTAGATCTGAAATTTTTCCAAATGTTTTGGGGTACTCCCATCGACTGTGCTCTACTTTCAAGTTGGCAAAACACTTGAAGTTAGTGCATAGCCTTGTAAATTTTTTTAAATTTTTAATTCTAATGCAAGTAATTACTTATCAAAAAAAAAGTAATTAATTTGAATTAATAATAAAAATAAGTAAAAATAAGTACAAAAAATTATGATCTAACTCCAAGTGTTTTGTCGACTTGGAGATCAAGCATAAACGATGGGGCATTCCCTGACCACCTCCTAGAAATAATTCATAAGACCGAAAGAAAACAAAGGGAGAAACCCATCTAGGTTAACGACATCTGGACTGGCCACAAATAGCAACTATCCATTCAGAAGAAATAGAAACTATTCGGGGCCACAAACAAAAAGCATCAAGCCGCCACTATCAACTGCTGAGTCAAAGCATATGAGTCCAACACACATATGAAATCAGCCTCAGCAATTTAATTCTTTTTTTTTTTTATAAGTAATTAATTGCATAAAAAATTTAAAAAAATTTACAATGCTATGCACTAACTTCAAGTGTTTTGCCAATTTGAAAGTAGAGCATAGTCGATGGGAGTACCCCAAAACATCTGGAAAAATTTCAGATCTAAGACCTAGAATTTTGACATGGTAAGATGCAAAATACAACCGCAATATAAGTCAGCTCTACAACAGCATGCCAAACCGTCAAAAGGCCAATCGGCCAGATCAGCATGCCAAACCTGCTATGACACCGCATAGTAACTATTAAAATCAAACAGAGCGAGGAAGCAACATCTGCAGCGTCGGCCACAAACCTTCCAAGTTCCGCAAACTGCCACGTCAGCAGGCCAGTCCGGCCTCAGCTCCAATTCAACCACAAGACTTCATCGGCCTCGTGACCTCAAGTCGAAACCGATAAGAGACAATCCACGTCAGCAGGACTACCAGGTTTGAAATCCAAATCTGCATTGTCCATGCCACGTCAGCAAACCAAATCGGCCACAGCTCCAGCAGCAACTCCGTACAGTAGCAACAAAGAAGGAACCACAGACTCCAGCAAAGAGCAAACAGAATCGGCCCAATGCACGGCGAATCCGTCCATCTTTGCATAAGGACGAAGACAACCCAAATGAATGAGAAAGCTTGGAAGCAGTCAACAAGGCACAATGACTTGGAAACCAGCCAAGAAAGATACACAGCAACAAAGGCCACTCTAGCCAAAATAACAGGCCTTATAAATAAATAAATAAATATATTTATTTATTTTTTTCAACAAGCCACGGCAGATGATCGGCCAGCTATGAGAAACAAAACCTGCCAAGGCTGCAGCTCATGTAAGCAGAACCAAATCGGCCAAGCAAGCCAAGCCAGTAAGAACGGAGTACGACCAGCAAAATGGAATTAACCCGGTCAAGACAATTGGCCACGTTAGCATAGTCCAGTCGGCCATGACACCAAGGCTTGAAACAGGCAATAAAGCTCGGTGACAATTGAAATCGGCCATGAAAGATACACAGCAACCCCAAAGAATTTTTTTTTTTATTGACAGCGAGCCACGGCAGAAGATCGGCCAGCTATGAGAAACAAAACCGGCCAAGACAGCAGCCCACGTAAGCAGAACCGAATCGGCCAAGCAAGCCAAGCCAGCAAGGACGGAGTTCGACCAGCAAAATGGAACTAACCCGATCAAGACAATTGGCCACATCAGCATAGTCCAGTCGGACATGACACCAAGACTTGAAACCGGCAATAAAGCACGGTGACAATTGAAACCGGCCATGAAAGACACACAGCGACCCCACAGAAGTTTTTTTTTTTTTGCATGCCACGTCAGCTTGACAAAAGAACGGCCAGCAAAGCGAGACTAACCCGGCAAGAGGCGTGAGCCCCCTCACGACGTAACCCAAACGGACAAACAAACCCACGTCGGCGAGGCCATGTTAGCAGAAACCCAATCGGCTAGGCTGCAAGAGAACCCTAATTGCAACTGGTCATTGCGAGAGCAACTGACTTCTATGCAAGAGAGGCCAAGAAAGCCATCAAAGCGGTCTCCAAGCACCAAGAAAATGGAACGGCCACAAGATACAAGCCCCCCTCCTTTTTTTTTTTTTTTTGATAATCAGAAAAGGCATTTAACAAGGAAAGGAAAATACGCCATCCAAACCGGCCCAAGTACAAGAAAATGAGAACGGGCCAAATCTGCTAAAACACCCAGAGTGGAACCAAAGCACCAGGTCATCCGAGAAACAGCATCAATCATTGGTCGGCGTCCGATCTCAGGACAGCAAGGGGAATGCTCCATCTGATCAAAACCGATCTGTCCCTACAGGCATCAGCAACTTTTGATCAACCAATACTTGCCTTAGTTGATGATATTGATCCCACTAGTTGATCCCTTCACTTTTGTAAGCTATGATGATTCCACAAGGTCAAGAAACTAGTTAATATCTATAGGTCTATAAAGCCATAAAGTGGCTTGGAGTTCATATGTAATTAGTATCACTTTGTTTTAGTAAGTGAGACACATTATAGAATTTTTATATTTATAATTGTCATTCAATACATTTAAAATCTGCAAAGATGTTCCTAGAATTTCCAATTGAAAGATTGTCCTGCAGCTTGATGCAAGCATTTGCCAGTGTCTGTTCTTGATGTTGTTCAAGGGATCGCAAACGTTATGTAGCAATTCTTGAAATGCATACAATTTACGGTTACAAAATGTAGCAACAAAAATACTTGTGGAAGCCATGATTACCTTAGATACTTGTATGAATATTCTAGTCCCTCCTGAAATAATCCCCACTAAGCTGAGTGTGGTGTGGCTGTAGTTAGGATCCTTATGAGTGTATGGGTGCTGGTTTGTTTGCAAAATGCATTTGGGAAGGGTAATAATAGGACAGGAGAATTTTTAGAATCATCACAAATCAAGGAAGACACAGTTGGATATGGGTGCCCTTAAGGAAGGGCTAGAAGAGCTGCATTTAGCATGAGTATTACTTAGAGTTAGCAGAATGGGTTTCATGAACACTGAAGATCTCTTTCAAAACTATTGTTGAATTCCCAGGGTATGCAATGATGACAGGTATAGCTAATGTATAACCGTGTTCAAGCTACTGGAATAAAATATAGAATTTTTGGTATCATTATGGCTCCACACAACCTGATCTGCCATAGGGTTGTGGCTTTATTATTTGTTGAAGTCAATTAACCCCTGATTGCTAATGTCGATGACTACAGATCAGGTGGTGCAAGGTACAAATTGCTGAATTGACAATTCAGATTGTGTAGAATCATGAGGCAGAATTCATAATCAATCAAATGACAGCTTGGTTGTTAAATTGAAGAGGCAAACTTGCTGATGGACGGCGATGTTTACCATAACAATTTGTAAAAGTCTCTTTGGCTGCTGTAACAAATGAAGTTGTGCCCCCTCATATAATTGAAGGTAGTTGCAGCTGTTACTAACTTTCAGTTACAAAACTCCACATAGCCAACAACTTACGTACTTGTTGCAAGAACAAGAATTCCACTGGTGTGGCTACTTCCCTTTAATGTTGTTGGCAGTTGGCAACTGAATCAATTCAAGATGTGCAGAGCATCAACTTATCGAATGAAATACTTATCTTACAGTATATGATGTAATTGGAATGGATGCGTGACTTCTACAATATTGATGCTACAATGATGAAACTATCAGCAACATTAAGAAGCAATTTTGAAAAATGCCACAGCTGTGCATTCCACCAGGATTAGCCGAATTGGGTTAATTCATCAAGGTGTCAATGGAACAGTAACTCTTGATCAATTGAAAAAAAAATTGTAAATTTGCTTAATTAGTAACAAAAAACTTGGCGTTCTTGTTGCTTTGGACCAATAGGATGAAAAAAGGTTAAGAATTAGAAGATAAGAAGTTATAGAAAAATAAAGGCCAAGAATTAGAGACGCTAGTTACTAATTTAATTCCCAATAATAAATCAGAACTACATGCTCAACTTTCAGTCTACTGAATAATGAAAATGATACTGACTCTCAGATCTTGAAATCCTTATACTATGAATTTGTATAATCAATTTAGTAGGAAAGGAGTTAAATTCAGTGTCTCAAATTACAACTACAATTTTGAGGATGTTGATTTCATAACCTCAAAATATGTATTGCCAACTTCAAATTTGCTCCAAAGATTTAAGAAACTATCAATGAAACCAAAGGGTACTCAAGAAGATACATAACATAATTATTGATGATTTAAATGCAGGCCTAGTGCTTCTAGTTACTGACGCAATAACAATCCAAGACAATACATATATTTTTACAAGAATCAACACAAGAACCCACATCTTCCCTTACTGAAGCAGAAACAAAATTTATTGTAGCACTACATTTAGATTGTAGCCAACAACACACAAAAACTAGTAACTGATGCAAGAAAAACTTGCTCAATTTCATGTCTCTCTCATCGTGGGATATGAAAATGTTATCTGATTCTTTAAGAGCACGAATGAGGCTTGCACACTTTGACTTTCAAAGCATCAAGGACTGTGAGAATTTATCTATAATTCGAGAAGTAACCAAGATCTCAATATAAGAGAAGGCTGAGCAAGAATTATGTTGTGGAGTAACTGAATAAGAATCAGAATTGCTGCAAAAGTTGCTGAACTATCTGATCTGAATTTAAGATTATCGAGAATTGGAGTACACAATTCTCATTTGCAAAAATTGACGTTTATTTTTCAAGAACTGAATTGTCCAAGAAGGTGCTGAAATGTTCAAGATTTGGACATCATCTAAATTCCAATGCTGATAATAGGATGCCAAGGCTGAAAACAGAATTCAAGACCTGAATTTTGTAGTGCTCAAAGATTTCAATTGTAGTTAAGAAAGCCACTGTAATATTAATCTGAATTCATCTTTTTTGAAGACTATCACAAGATGAATAATAGGTTGTATTCTAGAACTTAGAATTGGAAAGAAATCAACAACCGAGTAAATGTGTTTTTGTGAAAACAAGTTTGGTGTAATTTGGTGATCAAGAACACAATTTCCCATGAATTGTAACATAATAGTCTAGATTGACTATAATGTAATTTAGAGTATTAGAAATTAAGAACAAAGAGAAGAATAAGAAGGAAGATGAGGAAGAAGTGGACCGAATAGAGACAAAAAAGAAACAAAGAGGAAGGAGATTCAAGAGGAGGGTCTAATCTTACAAAAGCACTAGAAACTCATGGTAGCACTATTGATTCATCAATATGCCAATCACAAGAGAAGGATATTCATAGGCCATCACATTCCTTAGCTTCTTTTGCCATAACAACCTTGAAGGACAACAAATTCATCCCCTCGATAGGCAATTCTTCTCTAGAGTTAACAGGCCTATTGAGTACTATTATTATCTAAATCATAATAATATAATCAACAATATCCATAAGCAATAACAATGTTCGATAACAATATTAATGTATACAAGAGCAATAACTATATTATAAAGTTTGATTATGCTCTATCCAAAGCACTACGATATGTCATAGCCACAACTCAAGAATAACTATAAGGATCAACAATTAAGGGTTCCATTAAATCAGAACGTCATGAATATAATAAGGACTACATAGAATCTAAATTTCAATAAGAATAGAGGTTTCCACCGAACTTATCTCAACAGAGAACTCTTGTACATAAAATTTATCAACAAGCTTCTCGGACCTTATTTTATCACTAAGAACCAATGCTATGCATTCCAACCTCTGATGAGTGGGTCACTACCACGAGGTAACCGATAATAGCCAATTTGAAATATAACCAAGACTGCTCTCTCCAGACTTTACCATCACAAGTGAGAAAACGTATTATGCATGTCACCATCCGAACATCATGAATTATAATACCCTACATATTTTTAAGTCATGGCAATTAGATAATAAATTAGATAGATTAATTTTTCATTCTATTTATGAATAATATTAGCTTATTTAGGAATTTGATAACATTAAGAATCATTTTGGAGAATAATTAGTTTTAATCATTTTGGAGATTTCATAGACATTGTATAAGTGTCAATCTTTGAGTTTTAGTTATTTCTTATTAAGTTTAATGGACTTCGACTTATTTGGATATCAAATGAAAGTTTCTAGTATCGTGATATATGATCGGCATGCGCAAACATTCTAGGTATCAGAGAGATATTTAATGGATTTCAACATTCGGATGTTGTGAATTTATGAGATATTTAGGTCAAGTCATGACAAAAATGGTATCAAGAAAAAAAGGTTCTATGTGAATATTTGGAGACTTAGGAATCAATTATATTTGGGGAATATTAGGAGATTGGCTAAACATTTTTGGGATTAGACTAAGGTGGACTTTAGGAGATACCTTAAGTCTAGGAATAAAAAATGATCGAACATTGAAATTATTATATATTCTAAGTCTTTAGAATTTTTGTAGATAATCATCTTGAGCCAAGAGAGTGTTAACGTCAAATATTTTTAGTCGTTATTGCTAGAACTAGAGAGAGCAACTTTATTAATGTTTGTGGTGCATGGAATAAGATGGCAGATTTAGTAAGTTATGCTATCGGAAACCAAGTCTTGAGTTCCACACCTAGATAGAGTAACCTACTTCATGAATTTGCTAAATGAGTCCCAAAGTTTGTAGGAAAATCAGATCAAATAAAGGCTAAATCATGGATTGCTCATGATGAGAAAATCTTCGACATTATTGTATGCCTAGCTAGAGAAAAACTTTATCACATGACATACCATTTTAGCAAAGAAATTACTGGTGGTTAGCTAAGAAGAGAGAGATGAGAATAGTAGTAGTAGAGCTTCTGACTTGAAAAAATTTTTTGGTTATTTTTTATGATAAGTACATACCTCCTAACACTTCAATTAGGATAGGAAAAGAATTTCTAAATTTGACCCAAGGAGATCGCTCTGTAGCACAGTATGAAGCCAAATTTACCGAGTCATCCCATCACACATATAATTTGGTAGTAGAGGATGGCTATAATGCTCGAAGATTTCAATAGGGCTTGAATGAGAATATCTAGAAGCAATTAGTTCCTTTCAATTTAGAGGAAAATGGTGCAGTTGTAAAACACGCCTTACTGATCGAACAAGAGTGTGGAAGTAAACCTCCTACATCAATAAACTTAGGATCTACTGGAATGTTTAAATCTTGATTCAAAAATGATAAGAAGAAAGTTTCATAGAAGTGGCAGAGAAGATCAGACTGAATGAAAAACTAGAAATTAAGTTGTTTTGCTATACTTGTGGCATGGCAGGTCTTATCTCTTCAAATTGTTGTTCTCGTCCAACATTGACTCTTGATGGGTAGTCCAAACCAAAGGTATGTTATAACTACATAAAACTAAGACATATAAAAAGAGACTGTGGAGCTCCAACGAAGAAAAGGGATTATGAGAAATATCAATCGAAACCTCAAATGCCTAGGAAAGCTTACGCTTTGACGGAGCAGGAAGATCAGGTATCACCATCGATGATGTATAGTATTGTTCATATCTCTTATCGTTTAGCACATGCTATTCTAGTTCTACTCATTCTTTTGCTACAACTAGTTTCTATATGTAATTGTGGTTTGAAGTTTTTCCCACCTCCCGCGGTCGTTGGGGATACTGCTACCATTTCTCCTCCGCCTGAGGTTATTACCCAAGGCAGACGTTTATGGAGGTTCACTCTTGTTGGCTATTTCTTCGATGTCCCTCCTCACCCCCTAGCTATTTGCTCCATCGCCCGTATTCTATGGGCGCGCTTTGGTCTTGAGCACATTGCTCGCAATGAAGTCGGCTTTTTCTTGTTCCATTTCTCCTCACAGAAGAAGATGGAGCAATACTTGCTGGCTGGCCCGTGGATGATTGTTGGGAAAGCCATTTTTCTTAAGCAGTGGCTTCCTAGTATGCAACTGTGTAAGGATGTGCACAAAACGTACCCTGTTTGGATCAACCTATCCAATGTACCGATTGAATTTTGGTCTCCTGTGGGGCATGGTTGGGTTGCCAATGCCATTGGGAAGCCTGTTCAACTTTGCCCACGGACTGAAAAAATGGAGAAAGTTGATGTTGCCCGTATTTGTGTTGAGATTGGTGCGGATGCCTCCCTTCCCACACTAATTGTCTTGGAGTCGAGCCTTGATTCAACCTCTGTTTCTTCCACTGTGGTAAATGTGGATTATTCTTGGAAACCAGTTCGATGTGGACTCTGCCTTCTCTTTGGGCATGAGGAACCAATTGCAAATCCCAGAGGATTACTAAGCCTACTAGGATTCCTTCCTCCACTCCATTTCCCATTAATCTGCCGGCTACTGGTAAGGCTCATAGGAAACGAGCCTTGTGAAAAATATCTCTGCATCCAGCCTCTTCTGATGGCCTACAGAAGGATGACGGTGTCATTACTTGCAATGCCAACTCCTTTGCCCCCCTTGCTGGCTGTGATCCTGCAATTGGCTCGGCTGTTGCACTTGAGTCTTCAGTCCCCTTGGATCCTGGAGATGCTGTGGTGCAGCAGGCGCCTACCAAGGCAAGGAAGGCTGCTGTTTCTACGGTTCTTTCCTCTTCCCGTAAGATGAATCTGGTTGAGAGGGAGGATAAAGGCTGCTGCCATGAGCCGGCCAGGAAAGTTGAGCTGGTTTCTGCCCTTCTCAGACTCCATCAGATGATTGAAGTAGTCTACTGCCAAATTTGGATGCTCAAAACTGTAAGCATCAGCTGTTGCAAGCAGCTCAACCTGTGACGGAATGAATTTTTTTTTTCTTTTTTGCAATCCGCCATCGATCTCCCGGAAATGACACCAAGTTTCGGTAGCCAGGTCCGGGCCGATCGTGCCTCCCAATTCACAGGATCACAGATGCCGTCTAGGACTCATACACAAAGCAAAAGTCAATCTATTATCCAACGGAAGCATTTACATTCATTCCCATAAAAATTCTCTTCCGAATACATATAGCCATGAACGTCTAATCACAAAAGTTTATCAATTCTAACAAATCATTAATTGCTTCTTCATGGCGATCGTCCAAAAGGTGCTTCTGAATCCTTACAAACCTTTCAGATAGGCTCTAGTCACTCTGTCTCGTCAGGCACGAGTTCTAAATTTCCATCTGAGGGAGGAAAAAATAGAAAACAGTGAGTCGGAGCTCAACAAGGTACATGCAGATTTTCCATAAAACGTTCGTACTGTCAACAGTTACAGATACATATGCAGAATATCATTTGGCCGGAATCATGCAGAACATTTAGAGCGGTAATTGCAAAAAATCATGCATCGTATATATATCATACGATGGTATTTGACCGGACTATACAAAAGCTAATCAGAAAGTCGGGGTAGATAATATTAAGGCCGGTCACAATTTAGCTTCTTTTATTTATTGCTTAACGGAAGGGGGCTTTAATCGAGGATAGATTGTGCACATCTCCTCACAATCATGGCAATACCTCATTGTACAAAGCCCCGATGACGGCTCTCACTTCCTCCTTGTACAAAGCCTCGATGACAGCTATCACTACCTCCTTGTACAAAGCCCGAGGACGGCTCTCACTTTGGTTATCCTCGATTATCACCTTAAGGTCCTAAGGCATGTCGGAGAATCTTGTCTCCCAATGCTAAGGTCCGAACTTATTTGTTTTATCATAAAGCCGATTCACATTTTCTTTGTTCATTCCGGATGGCCATATCACAAGCCGGTTTCAAAGTTTCAGTACAAATGCGGGTTTCAAATCATAATACAAGGCCGGTTTCAATTACAATACAAGGCCAGTTTCAAAAATTACAATGCAAATGCCGGTTTTAAAATAACGATACAAGGCCGGTTTCGAAATCATAGTGTAAATGCCAGTTTCAAAATACGATACAAGGCCGGTTTTGAAATCAAAGTGCAAATGCCGGTTTTGAAATACGATACAAGGCCAGTTTCGAAATCATAGTGTAAATGCCGGTTTCAAAATATGATACAAGGCAAGTTTCGAAATCACAGAGCAAATGCCGGTTTCAAAATTACAATACAAGGCTGGTTTGAAAATTACAATACAAGACCGGTTTCAAAATTACAATACAAGGCCGATTTCAAAATTACCGAGAAAATGCCGGTTTCAAAATTACAATACAAGTGCCGGTTTCGATTAAGGCCGATTTCAATTATTCTTGGTCAGTTTCGAATTAATATGCAAGGCCGGTTTCAAATTAACGTGCAAGGCCGGTTTTGATATTTACTTAAACCGATTTCAAATTATACTATAAGGCCGGTTTCAAATTATTTTACTGATCAAAGCCGGTTTCGAATTTGGATAATGCAAGTGTCATACAAGCCGGTCTACTTTTCCATTTCCATGTACTCCAGTTTAAATATGAGTTTAGCAGAAAGTATGCATTCGAACCGGAATATAACTTATCAAGCAATAATTAAAATGGCATGCATTTAATCTAAATCGGAAGGAAAAACTGGCAATTTCGTTTAAAGCTGGAACTTTGGAAATATAAGTGCTTAAGCATGAACTTTAAAATTTGGGCACATAAACTTAAAAAAAGAATGATCGTCCAATACACTTGCAATATTCTGAAGTTAAAACAGAGTATTAAATCATGAACTTAAAAACAGGTGGGGTACACTTGCGTGACAATCGTTCGCTCGCCCTTACAGACTGGAAGCTTTCTCTCCTTCTCTACTCCTTACTGTTTTTCTTACAGGTTGCTCGTACCAGCATCCTTGATCTAAACTGAGTATATATAGAGAAGGGATTAGGTGGAGTAAGTGGGGATAAGCTTCCTACCTCGTACTTCTTCTCAGACGTTAGGTGGGAGTAAGTAGTCTAAGCTACTTACTTTGGTACTTCTTCTCAGACGATCAACGAGGTGGTTCACTTACTTCATTTAGTTATGGTCTAGTTGGGTTCTAACTAATTAGTAAAATTGGTCCTTATCTTTAGTTGCCCTTAATTTATTCTAGTTAAGTCCTTGGTCAGTGTTCAGGGTCGGCCATCGTTTCACTTCTTTTATTCAAGACCGATCAACCTTTCTCATGGCCGGTCAACTCCTTGGGTCAAGTCAACACATCCGGTCTTAATATCCTAAAGCCGGTCAACATTCATCACGGCCAACTTTATTAGTAGGTCAACCCAAAATTGAAATATCCTAAAAGCGAGTTTATCATACGTTCTAATAACTCCAATTTCAACCTTATAAGTGGGCACAATTCAACTTTATCTATTCAAGACTTCAAGTAGTCCGGCCTTATGTGGCACAAACTACTCCGGTTTTAAGTGGTATAAGGATACTCTGGTATTGAAAGGTATAAGGCCACTCCAGCCTCCGGAGTTTATCATACTCTTGGTTTTAATACTTTACTCCAATTTTAAGTTTTCTTTTGAAGTTGGGATCTCACACAATCAGTTGCCGAAGCCCCTGAGGACATTGCTCAGTCAGAAAAGGACCCCAGTTGGCCTACACCCTCCTACAAGGGCAGCTCCCCAATGGCTATTCCCTCTGATGAAAGACCAAGTATCCATGGCGATGTGGTTGCAGCTGTTGGTGGGCACATGGAGAATGAGCATATGCTGCTCTCCAAGCGAAGCAGTCTCAAGGAAAATGGAGAGTGGCTATTGGCTGATGGCTACAATGCTGCTCCATATGCAGACATATCCACGGCTGGTGTTCTGGGAGATGAGGTTGCTGCTGTTGGTCAGAACATGAGGGACGAGCATATGATGCTCCCTTCTTCCGAGTGCAGATTTAATACAAATGTGCAGGATGATACTTTGGATACCATGGCTCCAGATCTCCTGGATGGCAAAGGTGCTGAGGACATTCCCTGCCAAAACCTTGCGGTCCTCCAGGCTCCTGGAGATGCTGATGTGCAGCAGGCCACTACCAAGGAGAGGATAGCCAACCGAAGTCTTGGAGGTGCTGATGATCTAATGGATCTTTCATCTTCCCAGACGATGAAGTTGGCAGGGAGGGATGATAAGGGAAGCTAGCCAGATCTCTTTGACAAATCACAGCCTCACTCTTCTTTCAATTATAAAGCATCTTTTGCAGATGTTTTGAAAAAAGGTACAGATTTACCAAAATGGGAAACCCCGCTGCTCATCGAACCTATTTCTGATACGGATCGCTTGGAAGCCCTAGGGAGATCTTGCCGTGTAAAGGAGATGTCACCCCCCTCTGCTAGTAAAATCACTTCTGAAGTCGAGAGCTTACGTAGGCAACTGATGGAGATGAAAGACAATCGTAGCCTGGCGCTAACACCAGGGCTCATGCCCTCTAGCTCCCAAGCAACTTGTACTATAGATGTGACTCCTACTAAGCATGAGCATGCTGGCCATGCCTCTCAGGGTGATGCTGAAGCCTCCTGTCCTCAAGAGCCTTCCTTTGCTCTGCAGGCGGTTCCATGGAAGAGATCAAAGGCTCGGGGACGTCGGAAACCATCTCCCAAGCATCCACAGGGCTTGGGTTCTCATTGAATCTCATTTGGGTGTTGATGGAGTAGTGGCTGAACCCCGTTTGGTCTGGTGGCTGAATTTGGCGAGTTGTGAAGCTTTCTCCTTGATCTAAGGGGGCTAGTGATTTGTTGTCTTTGCTGCTGCCTTGGTTTTGTGGAGGTGCCCTGCTAGATGGGTTGAGGAGTCAGGTTTTGTGGAGGTGCCCTGCTAGTGATGAATTGGATGACTCTCCTCCGAGGTAAACAGCTTGTGCTACAGTGAAGACCAAGGTCTTTAATTGCCTTCATCTGAGTTCGTTCCTTCCGTGATGCTGCTGGTGTCGAGATGCCCCGGTTGAGTAGGCGGTTAAGATCCGTGATGCCAAGGTGTTGATGTTGATTAGCTTTGTTTGATTTCCTAAGTTATCAGCCTTCTATGTTTGATTCTTATTTCCATGACTTGTATCATGTTTGTTCAGGGGCTGCCTTGTTGCTATACTCTACTTCTAAGTTGGCAAAACATTTGGACTAGAACATAGGTGTTGTAATTTTCTTTTCTAATTTAATGCAATTTACTTACTTACCAAAAAATAATAATAATAAAATAAATGTAGAAAAGATCAAGAATTAATTCCAACGTAAGTCATCTCTTCTTTGATTTTGAGTTCATAATTCTTCTTTATAAGTTCATGTTCACTTCCTTGAAATTTTATAATCCTTCTAGGAAATGTAATTCATGAATCTTCTTTAATTATCACAGATGGAATCTTATGAAATTAATATTGAATTTCATTATATTGAAGAAGAATTTTAGTATAAAAATTTTATGAAATTTTAATTTTTCAACCTTATGTTTTGAAACGGGAAAGCATATTCCAGTTTGAAGATTCATTATATGTCTTCCAAATAATCATAAAATGATATGATTTTGTTATGATTATATTCAAATCTTGGTAAGTTTCATTCCAAATATATGTCAACACTTAAATGACATTTTACATAATTCACGGAAACAATGGGAAAAATGAGAAATAAGGCATCAAAGTGGAAGTATATAATTGCATGAAAATGTGTAAATTCAAGTTTATATTCTATTTTCATTGAAGTATATTGATAGATAATTTGGTTAATTACATAATCTTTTAAGTTTGTTCAAGAATTGTTAGGATTCAAAGTCATTTCTGTCTGTTTATGTTCTGCCATTTGAAGTAGCATTCAAACGCCTAGGAGCCGTTAGAATGGTTTTCTCTAGTTTATGTAATTCTTTGAATTCTAGGCAGATCCATAGGTTTCAACTCTAGATTCTTATTATATCTAGTTTGTAAGACTTCCTATATGTTGTATAAGTCTCGATCCTTAACTATAAGACATTCCTTGCTGGGTGTATTTGACTTTTACTCATTTAAAAACTGAATAATAGTTTTGGTATCCTAATGCTTGATTGGCATGTGACCCGGGTTCTAATGTCAGATAGAAAGATTATTATCTGAGTCTTTGAGTTATTTTATATAATTGGATTCCAATATTTGATCTTTGATATTTGAGTTGAGTATTGGAATTTCTTCCTTTGACTCATGGTTATAATTAAGGTTGAGGAGATTACATAAAAATATCACAATATCAAGAAATATAAAATCACAGTAGTAAAATGTAGTCTTCGATTTTTGGAAACTAATTTTTATACCACAATAGATGTTAAGGTCATTGTGCTGCAGTGGGATGCCTACACTGGTGCAACCAACGTTTTGTGATATCAGTGGTATATCAACAAGAGACATCGGATCTTGACACTTCACTATCTTGAGAGTTGGTTGTATGTGAGATATTAGGACACCTGTAATCTCACAAAATTTACCCAGCTTGGCAAGGGCATAAATATAGTAGCATTTAGTCAACGATGAGTATGGTCCATGGAGATTGTTGATACTATCTTAAAGGTATGACCTCGGTTATATATGATAGTTAGATCCAATATTCTTACATCTTGTGTGGAAATCTCGGGTCTTCTCTTCATGTTGTCGATTGGTATGTCCTTTGGATATATGATTATCTCAAGTCTTATCACTGTTCATTATTGGATGTCTATATTATGTTGATATACTGATGCAAGCATGTATATGTTGTATTGTTAATTATATAACTTACTAGGCATTCAACTGACTCCTACTTATTTTGTCGGACTCTGCCAGTTTAGTTGCAAATTCCCAAAAACTTAGATATAGATCAACAAGGCCATGAGAGATAGTAGCGAGAGGTCTCGAGTTAGACTAATAATAGACTTTTCTGTATTTTGTATTAATAAGTTCATACAATAAGTTGTATTAATTATGACATGATATTTCTTGTTTGTGTATTGTAAACGTTTGAAGTTAATATTAACAAAGAAATTATGATGCTTGTGAATATCCTATTGAGGTTTTTGAGATATTTGATTTATGATTTTCTATATCATAGTCTAGACCATTAGTGTTGTTTCGATAGACTTGGATCGTGTCATAACAATTCAAGTAGACTAAATCCAGCAATGTCGTTTCTCCCACCAGTCTAAATACAATGAGAGTGAAGTCTAAAGGGTCGGGGTCCATTTGTGTGTAACAATTCAACTACGGCTGCAATTGATAACATGAATTCATGCATAACATACTACCGCTTATTAAAAAATCAAAATTTAAAGTCGAATGCCTTTCTTTCAATAGTCAGTTAGGCAGGCGCTTTTCAATAAGGTTTAGTAGAGGTACTCACCTTCTTTGGCTAGGTTCATCAAGCTGTATGAGAAGGATAAATGAATAAGCCCAATACTTACAACTCTACATTCAATTATTTGCTAGACAAGTAGCAAGCATCATTGGCCTTTTGAAGTAGGGGCTTAATAGTCCAAGCATTTGCCATGGCCTCTTTACAACCTGAAAATTTTTTCCACGTAAACTCAAAGCAAAATCTTTTTTACTTTAAATCTGATCATGTCACCACTTGAGATGAGGAAAGGTGAATGGTCAAAAGATAAGCATACGGTATAAGATGGTATATGTGGAAGAAAATTTTAAATTCATTCCATCCTATTAAATTGAAAGTTGTGAAATTTTAGCAACTTACATTTAATTCTACACATTAACATGGTATCACAAATCTATATAAGTATAGCTAGTCTAACAAAAGTTTTCAAAATGACCATTTTACCCCTTATCTCAAAACATAACTAGGAAAATTTTTGTGACTTGTCGATCACCATCTTTTCATTACTTATTATGATTTATAGATATATATGAGATTATTATCCATAAATCATATATTTACAACCCCATAATATTACATTTACTATCTTGTTGTCATGACTATAATTTTACATAATTCTTCACATGGAACATTGAAATCTAATACTATAGTATCTTAATCGCATGATACACACAGATCCACACATAATATGGGTCGTTGTTCATGTCACACATGCATCATAATTTCCACCCTCATGTAATTCTAAATCACTAGTTCAAAATATTTGCTCTACAACATAAATTACCATAATTCACCATTTTCTCATGCATAATTAACTCTTTCTCATACATCATTATCTTTTGGTTGAGCCACTAGGCCCAATTTCCTCCATCATTTTAGGTGAAAGATGAATTCTTCTACATAACTCTTTGAAGAATATTAGATGCATCATGATTTCTAAAGGAAGGATTATATTTACTTACTTGGCGGAATGAACGCCTTTCTTCTCTTTTCCTTCTTCCTTGAACTACCACCCAAGACATTCCTTCTTCATGCTTTACAATGCCTTCAATATTTTGTGTAAAATATCCTAGCTTCATTGTAATACCCTGGCAGTTTGATTCGGGTGCATTTAACTCCCAAGCAGTGGAGATCATTAATAAAGATAATTCATGAGCAAATGATAAATGTTGGAGCAATTAATTTGCAAGGGAGTATAGGTTAACTTTATAAAGAGGCTAAATGAGTTAGATTTGCAAAAAAATTCAAAAAATATCTCCTAGTAAATTTTCATCAGTAGTTAATAATTATTTTCACAGCTTTAAAATGTTAATTAGGATATGTTATAACTTCAATAAATGCCCATGTGTGTAATGAAAAAGTGAAAACTAACTAGTTAAGGTGAAACCTCAATTCTACCATGTGAAATGCCATAATTGCCCTTTAAAGCTTCTAAAAGTCTCACCCCTTACTCACCATTGGGCTGCCCCTCCCTATGCTACATCCTATCTATTATAAACTTCTTACAAGATTGATGATTTCTTGCAAATAGGATTGAGTTTAGTGTTGATACAAGTAGAAATGAAGCAAGAATGTGGAAGAAACCTAAATATAAAGAAAATTTCAGAAAATGACAGAAGGTATCAGAAAAGAGAGAACACAGAATATTAATATGATTCATATGAAACATATAAGAAGACTGTTGATTTTGATTCATCCAATAGTACCTATTATAATGCTGCAGTTTGCCTTATATAAGCCACAGAATAGAACATTGCTCTAACGGATTTGCAGCTACTAAACCATATCTTGGTGCCTATTTTCCTACTGGTTAAGAGGTAGTTATTCAACTACAATTTACTTGTTAAGATGTTATGATGGTTGCCATTCTGTTTTATCCATTTGCTGAAGTGGAAACTTTCGTTTTGCTAGTTTACATAAAATGGAGCTGCTGATACTAACACTATGATGTTGCTACTATCATGCTCCTGAAATGATCGTATGCCCTTGATTATGTAACAACTTTGCTCCCTTTGGGCACATTGTTTTGATATAAAAGAACCATCTTCTCATGTTGCATCAGCTTCAACTAAGTTGATCCAATGTGTTAGTTATCATAGTACTGCTTGAGGTTGTATTATAAAGGAGTCCTTATATTGCTGAAGAGCAATTGTCTTGAGATGCTGCTGGTTCCCAACACATTTCTTCAATAGAAAAAAATTAAAGACGGATGTCTCTTACATCTAAGAGGAAGTGTCAAAAGATATGAAACTTGCTGCATACTTTGCAGTAAAGGATGTGAATGGTATGCTGTTAAAGGATGTATCGTAGTACCATGTGTTTTTAAGGGGGATTGAAAAAATATGCATGTAAATTTCTTGTACCTATATGATAGTGGATGGTAAACCATAGAGTTTGACAATATTATTCATGAAAAGTTGGTGCCAGTTGATGCAGTAAATGGGAGTTTTTGTGTAAGATAATGAACATACTAAGTGAGTTTGCTTGCTATCACCATGATAGTATCTTTCCACCAAAGTGTCGTACATCTTCTATGAAATCCATGGTGATAGTTCACCATGCTAGATATAGAATTGGCAACGGTTATATGAGGCCTGGGTATGGTTTCCCCATCTTCCTTATATTGTTGACATATTGCACGAGACCCTATAAATTGAACAACTTGTTGATATTAGCCGGAAAATAGAAAATTTGATGTAATTGTTAATATGTAGCAACCATACTTGAGTGGCCTCCAATTGGAGAAGCATGAGGAGCTATATTGAGTTCACTTCTCAAATCTGTGTGAGAACCAACATACAATCAATTACGATACTTGATTAATCCAGCTTGATATTGCAATGGAGGAAGACTGCTTGAATCAATGAGACTAGTGGTTAAGATGAAGACTTCTTAAGACTAGTGGTTAGGCATAAATATGCATAGTGTATAACATAAGTTGGGACAACATGTGATTCATATCTTTCCTTTTTGCCTTTCGATTTTGGTAAATGGCTGAAATGATGCGTTTGTTCGTGTTTTCAAAAATCAAAGGAGTATTGAATTTCAACATCTTTTTGTAAGAGGGAAAATGAGTTGGAGTTCCCCCTAGGCCACTTCTCAAATAAAGAGTTCCTCCTAGTCCACTTCTCAAATAAAGAGAATTGAGGGATAAGGAAGAATTGGCTACATGATGATAGTGGCTTGAGAAAATAATTTTAAGTTTATTTGGTGTCTATAATAATAAAATCAAGGTCTTCTTTGGGAAAAATAATCATGTTAGGGTGGACATTTGAAGGAGAAAATTGTCACAAGTAATGGTATAACAGATAAAAGAAACATTTTCCCTTTATATTTAGATATGCTATGGTTTTCTAAGCAGCTAAGGAAAATCTATGGAAATCACCATTAATTGCTTTACGACCCTCTAGTATACTATTCTCAATTTTTTCAAACATATCTGAAGCTTTTCTTAACAACTAGGAAATTAGAGATCTGACTAACTAAAATATTTCATCCCTTCTTATGTAGTAGAAAACCCATAACATGTATTTTTAAAATATTTGAAAATCGAGATAAAACTTAACTACCTTATTTAATGAACTGCAAAATGATAAATGACATCTATCTATGTATTTATGGATGGTGTATGAAGGATTCATATTGATAAACTATGATTATATATTTCTTATTCCCTTGGTTTCAAAATTGCCCACAATGCAAAGTGTCCATAGCTATTCCATACTCGGTATTTTAGAGTAATTTCTTTCATTTTAAATGGAAATTTATGCAGTTGTATTGTCATGCTTGGCATCTATGACCAGCAGAAAATTTATCATTGCATCTATAATTAAGTCCCAATGCACGTTTTTGGACTAATGTTAAAGGTAAAGAAGGAGAGTAATCAAATTTATGGGTTTAAGGTTTATTACTAGTAAGTTGTGGTTTGGCAACAGTTGTATTTTTGTAAGAAATGAAAAATTATGAGCATTTGGGCTTTCGATTGATGGCTTCAAGGGATTGTTCTTGTATTAATGCAAGTAAAAAATCTTGAGATAATGAGGTAGGATTGAGAAGTTTCACTATATGTCCAATTTCCTTATTGAGACCACTAAGGATACAAGATACGAAATAGGCATGACAAAGGTGAGTTTGTTGAATTCCTCAATAATGTCCAAGAATGATCTATCACCAAGTCATGAGCATATATTACTAGAAAATATCTCCCAAGAATTATAATACATATTAGTACAATAGCCTTGGATCCAAATGGCAGCTCCACCTTCCAAATAAACCAAAGCTGTTTCAATTTTTTGCTAGGATGAGATTTGGTAAAAAACGGAAACATGTTTTGCATTTGAATAACCAAATTATAGAGTTGTGGCCATCAAATTGTGGAAAATAAAGCTTTGGTAGATGGCTGTGGTGCTGAATTTTGGTAGTGATATCTAGAGGGATGTTAGTCTAAATAGGAGGTAGATGTGTGGGGGATGCAAAAACTACCTGATTAAGAGAAGTGTTGATTTGCTCCTTTAATGAAGTAGTGTTGGCCTTCGCCTGTATCAACTGCCTAATTTATTGCACAAAGGTTTCCATTTTTAGTCCACGGAACTGAATTTTCCATCCATGGGTTGCTGATGTTGCTGTGGTTGTTCTTTGCCCTCTTCTTGTAATTCTAGTTGAAATTGCCTCAGTTTGACCTCTAGCATTGTTTCTCAATAGCCATCTGAGACGAGATAGGAATTTGTGTGCGTAAAAATGGAGGAAGAAAACTGAATCTAACACTAATTGTTATAAGATTGATGATATCTTCTAAATAGGATCGCGTTTAGTGTTGAAACAAGTAGGAATCGAAGCAAGAATTTAAAAGAAACTAAGATAGAAAAATTCAAAAAGAGAGAGGTAACAGGCAAGAGAGAATGTAACATACAGATATAATTCATATAAAACATACAAGAAGACTACAGATATTTGATTCATCCAATTGTACCTATTACAATGCTGCAGTTTGCTTTGTAAAAGCCATGAAAATAGGACATTACAGATTTTCAGATTTTCAGTTTGCTTTGTAAAAGCCATGAAAATAACAGATTTTCAGCTATTTAACCTTTCCTGGAAATAGGTCCAGTGGAGGCAGGGTGGAGCCTATAGCTCAATGGATTAGAACACGTGTCTATGAACCACGGTGCCAGGGTTCAAATCCCACCTCGGCACTTATTTCCTAGTTGTTAACAAGTAGTTTTTTCAGTTAAAATTTAGTTGCTAAACTGTTATGATGGTTGCCATTCTGTCTATCTAATCCGTTTGTTAAAGCAGAAACTTACTTTTTGCTAGTTTATACAATGGAGCAACAACTATTGATGCTGTGATGCTACTATGACTGTCATGCTTCTTAAATGATCATATGGCCTTGTCTATGTAACAAAATCATGTATTAGAACATTATCCTTACATTAATCTAACATTTAACAAGGAAAGACAGAATTAAAAAAGAAGCATCAGTTCAAACCCCCCTGGCCACACCCATAATTGCCTTTAGAACATCAACTTAATATCCCCTCCTTTATGTGTTAGCCGCCCCCTTCTATGCATGTATCTTACTACGTTTATCCTAACATTCAATTAGGAGGAAGAGTAATTTATGGAAGAACTTGGTTTTTCACTTTTGCTGACCCTCCCTTCCTTTGATGCATTCTCACTCTATTACCCTCTTCCTTAATAAGAAAGACTCATTCCCTCCATTTTTTTGGCCATATTCTTAGTCGTAGAGAGCAGCATTTAGAGGGAGAGAGAAACAGGCATTGGGGCGGCAAGAAAATAGAGAGAAACTGAGAGCTGAAGCTCTACTCTGTGCTCACTGCTACTGCTACTAATTTTTGAGAGAATCAAGATAATACCATAAATTCTTACCTATTCTTGTTGCTATTATGTTGCAAAATGCATCTCCATGTCTTTTAATTTTTCATTTCGTCATGCAGATGAAATTTTAAAACATCACCAGCTAGTCTTCGCTGTTTTCAAAAAGTCATTGTAGGAGTCATTTGATTATCATATCTTGATTGAATCTTGTGGAATTAAGTGGGTTACAATGTCTAATAAGCATAACCTTTGTTTGAGAAGAATTGTGACACGGTAATTCAGAACTAAATACTAGGCTTCGTGAGGAATAAGATGAACAAGGACCAGTCAAGAAAAATAGTTTTTCGATTTATTTTTGAGCCAACAGTTTATACATTTAATCAATGCATTCATGCTAATGAATTTAACATTCTTCCCATAAGATATGTTTAATATGATACAGAATTTGATTTGGCGGAAACCCTTTACAGTTGATCCTTATAACATTCTTAAGTTGTGGCTATAGCGTGGCCTAGAGTATCAAATAGAAAACAATCAATGAATATGACATCGATGTGACTCTTGCCTATATTAATATTATTTATCTGAGATGATTATGATTTACTATTATTATTGATTATATTACTTGTTAAGTGTTTGACTTATTCATACGTTTTATTAGTTCTTAAGTAGGAAATATTGATAGAGCTATTTAAGGGTTGTACCTTTGCCGAAAAGGTTACAAGTAAAGCCGATTTAGGATCTAGCTATATTCATGTGGAGTGATGGGAGATTTTTACTTTCTTGGATAGTAGTTGGATAATATTTTGGGACTGCATTCCATTGAGTTTTAGATTGTAGTTGGCCATTCCATTTGACCTCATGGTTTGAGGAAATAGATATTTATATTAGATGGTATTTATTAAAGATGGATATTTATGAGGAATATTCATGATTCGAGTTTCCATGTGGTCAATCAAAGCCAGGTTTGAGCGTTTTGGATTCAGGTCACCACCATTATGGTACCAAATAGACAAAGTTCTAAGAAAATAATTGAGACTTTGAAATTGGAAATATTCAAGAACTATTAGGATTCGCTAAGATATTACGACTTTGGATATTTAGGAAATAATCTTGGTTTAGATTTCTTAAGTCGCTGAAGGACTTGGTGCTTTATTGGACTCTAATGCGACACATTCCTTTGTGTCATGTTTTAAGCCACATTTGGAGACAGTTGTAAGGCTACTGAACTTTACATTGGTGGCATCCTTTGTGATTGTTGAGACTGTTGATATTGATTTGGTACATGCTAATTGTATTGCTCCAGTAAGAGACCATCATCTACCAAAGGACATGATCCTACTTAATATGTTAGAGTTTGGAGTCATGCTCAGCATGGACAAGTTTTGTAACACCCCATTTTGCATTTAATTAAGTTGATATTGTCTATTTATTTTGGATTTATTTTGCATATATTAGAAATAATTGTCCAATGCGAATTTAAATAGAAATTTGGGGAAGAAAGCAATTTTGGCGTCTAAAGCACATTCGCACTTTTGGCATATTGGGCACACCTAAGGAGCACCTCTAAACTGCTCGAGCAGGATTCGGGTAGATTGAGGCAGCGCTTGAGCATAATTTCGACAAATTGTTCACACTCAAGGAATTCCTAAGGTGGCGTTCGTGCACAATTGAGGTTAGGCACGGCGCCTAACGTGCCCCTGAGGCGGTGCTCATGTGTCTATTAGCTTATATAAAAAAATGCATACTGTTTTTAGGCATTTTGCGCAGGAAGGAATAGAAGGAGAGAGAAAGAGAAGGGAAGGAAGAATAGGAAGATAAGAAGGATTTCAGAGTATCTTTTGATCAGATCTATTAGTTCAAAGATTAAAGCAAGTACCAATAAGTCCTATCCTTGGTCTATTTTGATTTTTGTTTAATTTTGCTTACATTTGGTAATTTCATTATACACGTATTTCATTTTATTCACACCCATTTTGATTCCCTATACATGCATGTAATTTTACCACATGTTTTGAGGTTTAGTTTCAATTTGCAAATATTTGAGGATTTTGTTTGTTTTATGAATAATGGATAAATATTTTAAAATGTTACGTTTATATATAAGAATATTTATAAAGAAAAAGTCATAAAAACTTGCATATGGGAGTTGCATGTGGTACTATCAGCATGTGCCTTAGGTCGGGCTCTATTTTGATATTTGATTCGATATTTGTATTTTTCCCTAGGGTGGAAAGTTTGGTTTGTACTTTTCGAAGTGGAAACTTAGTATTTTTCTGCCAGATAGGAAATGTTTTGGACTTTGATATAGAGACCCTCCCAGATTTGATATTTTTATAAGAACAATCGTAAAGAATTGAATGGAACTAATATATTTGGACAATCTAATATATTTATACAAAATTAAAACTGCACCTATCATCCACGGGAGGCAAAATAAAATGGCATTTGTCCTCATCTATAGAGGAGAATATATAAATGGCTCACCTATAGGTTTAAATAGTAGTGATTCGACCTAACGTTGTCGAAAGTATGTGTAACATTTTCTCAAAGTCAGTCTTTTGATCTTTGGTTCAGCGATTTGAGCATGTTCTAGATTTTTGATATGTTTTCACCTGCATTTGATTTGGATACTCGAGACTTTGTTCTAAGATTCATAGATTACTATGCCGATTGGGCTTGAATATCAAATTTGGTTGGTTTAGTAAGTTTGGATCATTTGACATTTCTTTTGGATTATGGACTTTGCGTACGAGACCACATTTGGACCTTTACTGATTTCTCATATCCAGTGATTGAATTTTGGTTCTTAGAGATTTTATATGTGTTTATCAATTTGCTCATTCGCTCTGATTATGGACATGTTCATTTTGATATATACATATACTGATAATTGATAAGCATTCATCTCACAATTTTATTTGTCTCACAAGATTTGCAGACACTTGCTTATTTTGAGTACAATTAGATCCAAATGAATCCAAAAGATGGGGAAACGACCTCACTCAAGACTGAATAGGAAACCTATTGCAACAAAGTAATGTAATTTGGCTTGAAAGATATAGTAGCAATATATTAAAGGTTGGTGAACAAAATGTCTAAGCCATAGATCAGAAAAAATATGGAGTTATGCGTTGATGACATTCTCATCAAAAGTGTACTTGCCAATGACCATGTAAATGCCAATGACCATGTAAATGATCTGATCAAATGTTTAAAGTACTCAGAGTTTATCAAATAAAATTAAACTCAAACAAATGCATCTTCAAAGTGACTTTTGGTAAATTCCTAAAATTTATTGTCTCATAATGTAGGATAGAGGTGAATCTAGAGAAGATTAAAGCCACATTGACTATGGAACCACCTCGAACTATGAAGGAAATCCAATAATTAATCAGGCAACTCGACGCTCTATCCTATTATTAGCTAAGTCGCCCGAAAAAAATTTGTCATTCTTCAAGGCATTAAGAGGAGTAAAGATAAAGGATTTCTAGTGGATGAATGAGTGCTAGTAAACTTTTTAGAAATATATAATATTTTTTTGGTGGATGAATGACTTGCATACCGAGTATAGTTATAATATTTTTTTGGGCGATGAAATAAGAAATATGCATTTTAGTTGAAATTTTAGTATGAAATATAGTTGATCAATCATAGTCTCATAGTATAAACAAACTATGATTTTCCACTATTATGTCCTAAGGGTATCGTGTCTCCATTTTTAAAAAATAATACGTTGTTGTGTTGGTATCATGGCTTATTTGATTCCATGTCAATGTCCATGTTTCTTGGATTATATTCATGCACATCTAGCTAGTAGACACTCTAGCATTAAAGAAAATGTCTATTGGAAATAATAATTGAGTTATTCAAATAGGAAATGAAAAAGGGTGTGCAATTTTGAGTGTTAATTACCCTTAGGAATAATTAGGAAGAGACATCCTGGTCAAAAACTCCCAAGGCAACTGCAAGGAGTGCTGTGAAGTCAACGTTGAAGAATGTCAAGTACCAATTGTTGTAGGCCACTAGACTAGAGAACGACACATAGGCTTCGTAGTAGAAGAGACTAAACCCAAACAATATATTCTTATAAAAAAAATAACAAATCTGGAAAGAGATCAAAATAAGATATTGTACCATCTTTTATGAACAAAACTATTTTAATGTCAAGTACCAATTGCTATAAGAAACTTGACAAAAGAACAATGCATAGATTTCTTAGCAGAAGACACTGAACCAAAATATTATGTTCTTGTAGAAGAAATAACATATGTGAACTGATATCTTTGCAAAATAAAAGATTTTACTACCTTTCAATGAACAAAACTATTTTCTTGACAACATGAACTATGAATTGATGTCTTTGCAAAATAAACATTCCTTTTTTTTGAAGATTATAATTTGGAACTTATCCAAATTGCAAAAATAGAAAAAACATGAAGATGCAGGAATGAATTTTTACTTTAGCACACCCCCTTGCATGTATTCCTTTTTCGAATTAAAATGAATTTTGGATATTACAACATAACACATCTAAATAAATACAAAAAGAAAGGGAAGAATTTAATCAATGAATTCATAACCAGCCAATCACAAAGCTCTAATATTATATTAATAAAATAACATACTTAAAAGGTTAAATTATTAGATGAAAGTTTAAAATTTGTTTTTAGGCTCTAACATGATAGA
This sequence comes from Nepenthes gracilis, assembly GCA_033239525.1. Classification (NCBI taxonomy): domain Eukaryota; kingdom Viridiplantae; phylum Streptophyta; class Magnoliopsida; order Caryophyllales; family Nepenthaceae; genus Nepenthes; species Nepenthes gracilis. The sequence goes on along the minus strand of BSYO01000026.1, from coordinate 7,505,129 downwards.
ACATATCACTACTTGACTAACTAGCCAAGACTGCTCTCAGTACACTACTGTAAGTCCCGAAATCACCTGATTATGTAAATTATAATAAGGAAAATCGAGGTCGAAGGATACAGGAAAATGTTAGGGTTCAAAATCTCAAAAACCACCGACCATTGAAATTAAAATGTGTGGACTTGAAGGCTTCCACCTGTCTAAGGATTGCGGTAAAAATTAATTTTCATAATTACATTGATTATGCTAATTATATTATAAACCCAAAAGCCAGAAATTTATCCCGAGACATAGTAGTGACACGAAAATTTTTTTGATGGACCAGGTCAGCAACCGATTTAATTACAGTTGACAAGAAGGACAGCTCAGCCACCGAAATTTCAACTGAATTAATTTTGGGGTGACAAGAAGCTAGTTTGGTTGCTAAATTTTCAAACGATTAGCAATTGAATCACCTTCAGTTGACAAAGAAACAGCTAGGACAGCAGCTGGACGGCAGGGACAGCAGCAAATTAAAATGATCAGCAACAATATAAGTGGTGGACAGTAAAAAGGGGCAACCCGGCAAGCTGAAAAATCAGCTAGCACCTGCCTGATTCAGCAGCTTCAAACGGCAGCAGCAGCAGTTGGACTTAGTAACAATAGTAGGCAAGACACACACAGTTAACTGGAAAATTTTGAGAGAGCAGCTTACAAGCTGCTTACCTCAGCAGCTGAAGAAGCAGCTTCAGCACAGCAGCAGAGGCAGCTGAAATTCTCAGGAAAAGTGGGTGAAGCAAGCAGCACCACATCACCCTAATCTAGGCCAATGATATATCAACACAAGGCAACATCTTAAGAAGCTAAATTAGTGGATGAATCAGCTGAATGAGGAGCTGAAATTCAGACAGCTCAACCGAAATTCTGGGAACAAATTTAGAGCTGGCAGTAGCATGATTGATTAGTGGTGAGTCAGCTTTATCTTCCCTCAAAATATATTAAGTGTGAAGAAAGAGGGGATAACGAGAGGGAACAAAAGGAAGAACCGGAAAGCAGAAGGGAGTGAACCAAAAAGTAAGAAGTAAAACTGAATTTTTGGGTAACTGTATTTTATATCCTTCCATCAATTGTTGCTGATTTTTGTTAATTCTCTTTAAATATTGTTGCTCCAATACTTCAGTTCCTTCCTGATTTTACCATATTATCATTTTAGAATAGCAAATGCAATGATTGAAATACTGAACCAGCTGGAACACCAGCTTGAACAACAAGTAGCTAAACCAGCAGCTAAAACTCAACTGAACCGGCCACCAACCAGCCACCAAATTGGTCCCAAATCAGTAACCAACTAGCTAAATCCCTTACTAATACTGTAAAAATTCGGCCCATGAAAATGAATTGAACTGGCCAATGAACCGGGTCTCAATTCAGCAACAGAATCAGCCTCGGCATTTATGCTAATGATGGAAATTGCAGCCTATGAAAATAGGCTAAACCAGGCCCTAAATCGGCTGAACCGGCAGCCATATTAACCTAAGTGTTTTGAGATGATTTTAAAGAGTCAACCTGTAAAATTAGGCCAGAATTGGCCTGCGAACCAGGTCCCAAATCAGCACCAGAACCGGCCTCTGCATCTATGCTAATGCTAAACATGGCAGCATAAGAAACTAAATTGAACCAGCTCCTAAATTGGCTAAATCGGCAGCCAAAACAGCAAAGCCCTCATACGCTAAGGCTGAAGTGTTAACTTATAAACCGGCTGCAAAAAATACCCTAAACCGATCACTAAACTGGGCTCCTAAATAGCAACAGGAATTGAACAGCATCCAGATTAAAGCCATAGCCCAAAAATGGAACCTAAATTGGCTGGACCAGCCAAGACAATGATGGAAATCCAATGGTCAAAAATCGGGCAACTCATCAAACGCTCTATCAGGACAATATTAATACAAACTCTACAATCATTGCAAGGAGTAAAATTTGACAACAACTCATTCAAGACGTCCAATGGTTCTACAGATAAAGGATTTCTAATGGATAAATGAGTGCTAGTAAACTTTTCAAAAGTATAATATTTTTTTGGTGGATGAATGACTTGTATACCGAGTGAAGTTATAATATTTTTTTTTGGACAATGAAATAAAAAATATGCATTTCAGTTGAAATTTTAGTATGAAATATAGTTCATCAATCATAGTCTCATACTATAAACAAACTACGATTTTCCACTATTGTGTCCTAAAGGTATCATGTCTCAATTTTTAGAAAAATAATACGTCGTCGTGTTGGTATCATGGCTTATTCGTATTCCATGTCAATGTCCATGCTTCTTGGCTCATATTCACGCACATCTAGCTAGTTGACACTCTAGCCTTAAAGAAAATGTCCATTGGAAATAATAATAAAGTTATTCAAATAGGAAATGAAAAAGGGTGTGCAATTTTGAGTGTTAATTACCCTTAGGAATAATTAGGAAGAGATATCCTGGTCAAAAACTCCCAAGGCAATGGCAAGGAGTGCTGTGAAGCCAATGTTGAAGAATGTCAAATACCAATTGTTGTACGCAACTTGACTAGAGAACGACACATAGGCTTCATAGTAGAAGAGACTAAACCCAAACACTATATTCTTATAAAAGAAATAACATATCTGGACAGAGATCAAAATAAGAGATTGTACCATCTTTTATAAACAAAACTATTTTAATGTCAAGTACCAATTGCTATAGGCAACTTGACAAAAAAACAATGCATAGGCTTCTTAGCAGAAGACACTGAATCAAAACACTATGTTCTTGCAGAAGAAATAACATATGTGGACTGATGTCTTTGCCAAACAACAGATTTTACTACCTTTCATGAACAAAACTGTTTTCTTGATATCACGAACTATGGATCAATGTCTTTGCAAAATAAATATTCCTTTTTTTTGAAGATTACAATTTGGAACTTATCTAAATTGCAAAAATAGAAAAAAAAATGAAGATGCAGGAATGAATTTTTACTCTAGCACACCCCCTTGCATGTATTCCTTTTTCGAATTAAAGTATGGATTAATTATAATATTACAACATAACACGTGTAAATAAATACAAAAAAAAAGGGAAGAATTTAATGAATGAATTCATAACCAGCCAATCACAAAGCTCTAATATTATATTAATAAAGTAACATACCTAAATGGTTAAATTATTAGGTGAAAGTTAACAATTTGTTTTTAGGCTCTAACATGATAGAACATATCACTACTTGACTAACTAGCCTAGACTACTCTCAGTACACTACTGTAAGGCCCGAAATCTCCCGTTTATGTAAATTATAATAAGGGAAATTGAGGTCGAAGGATACAGGAAAATGATAAGGTCCAAAATTTCAAAAACCACCGACCATTGAAATTAAAATGTGCGGACTTGGAGGCTTTCACCGGTCTAAGGATTGCGGTAAGAATTAAGTTTCATAATTACATTGACTATGCTGATTATATTATAAACCCGAAAGCCAGAAATTTATCCTGAGGTTTAATTAAAATTGACAAAAAGGACAGCTCAGCCATCGAAATTTCAACTGAATTAATTTTGTAGTGACAAGAAGCTAGTTTGGTTGCCAAATTTTCAAACGATTAGCAATTGAATCACCTTCAGTTGACAAAGAAACAGCCGGGACAGCAGCTGGATGGCAGGGACAGCAGCAAATTAAAATGATCAGCAACAATATATGTGGTGGACAATAAAAAGGGGAAACCCGGTAAGCTGAAAAATCTGCTAACATCTGCCTGATTCAGCAGCTTCAAACGGCAGCAGCAGCAGTTGGACTTAGTAACAATAGTAGGCACGACACACACAGTTAACTGGAAAATTTTGAGAGAGCAGCTTACAAGCTGCTTACCTCAACAGCTGAAGCAGCAGCTTCAGCACAGCAGCAGAGGCAGCTGAAATTCTCAGGAAAAGTGGGTGAAGCAAGCAGCACCACATCACCCTAATCTAGGCCAATGATTTATCAACACAAGGCAACATCTTAAGAAGCCAAATTAGTGGATGAATCAGCTGAATGTGGAGCTGCAATTCAGACAGCTCAACCGAAATTCTGGGAACAAATTGAGAGCTGGCAGTAGCACGATTAATTAGTGGTGAGTCAGCTTTATCTTCCCTCAAAATATATTAAGTGTGAAGAAAGAGGGGATAACGAGAGGAAACAAAAGGAAGAACCGGAAAGCAGAAGAAAGTGAACCAAAAAGTAAGAAGAAAAACTGAATTTTTGGGCAAGTGTATTTTATATCCTTCCATCAATTGTTGCTGATTTTTGTTAATTCTCTTTAAGTATTGTTGCTCAAATACTTCAGTTCCTTCTTGATTTTACCATATCATCATTTTAGAATAGGAAATAAAATGATTGAAATACTAAACCAGCTGGAACACCAGCTTGAACAACCAGTAGCTAAACCAGCAGCTGAAACTCCACTGAACCGGCCACCAACCAGCCACCAAATCAGTCCCAAATCAGTAACTAACTAGCTAAGCCTCTTACTGATACTGTAAAAATTCGGCCGATGAAAATGGATTGAACGGGCCACTGAACCGGATCTCAATTCAACAACAGAATCAGCCTCAGCATTTATGCTAATGATGGAAATTGCAGCCTATGAAAATAGGCCGATCCAGGCCCTCAATCGGCTGAACCGGCAGCCATATTAACCTAAGTGTTTTGAGATGATGTTAAAGAGTCAACCTGTAAAATTAGGCCAAAATCGGCCTGCGAAGCAGGTCCCAAATCACCACCAAAACCGGCCTCTGCATCCATGCTAATGCTGAACTTGGCCGCCTAAGAAACTGGATTGAACCAGCTCCTAAAATGGCTAAACCGGCAGCCAAACCGGTAAAGCCCTCATATGCTTAGGCTGAAGTGTTAACTTGTGAACCAGCTGCCAAAATTATCCTAAACCGATCACTGAACCGGGCTCCTAAACAGAAATAGTTCTGACTGAACAGCATCCATGCTGATGCGAAAATTGTAGCCCTGAACCAGCCTTAAATTGGCCTCTAAACCGGCTGGACCGGCGAAGCCAAATATACAGCACCTGACAAATCAAAACCGTATAGGACCTCATCAAATAACCGTCCGAATAATATAAATATGACCTACTCTACAATTATTGCAATGGAGTATCCAAATAGGACAACAACTCATCTACGTAAAATATTAAATTCAATGGTCCTCAATACACAGTCTAAAAGTCTACTCTTAGCCAATTTCAAATATCCAAAGTAATACCCACAATAGACCCAATCCAAATAACAGAGAAATACAATTGACACAATCAAACACATAATAGATACCAAACTCACTAGATCGTATGACAGATCACCGGATCTCATCCATCTCCTGTAAAGTATCCCAGTACGCTACAAATCTAAATGGATAAAACACGAAATCGTAAGCTGAAGGCTCAGCAATTATCGTCATATAAATGCATAAAACAGCACATATAAATTAGATGGAGAGTTCATAATCAAATATCAAAAGCAAACAACAAATGCGAATCTGAATTGCCGATATCAAAAGCCTATCATCAAATTTGAAGCAGCATCACATATTAGAAAACGTGGTCCGCACCAAAAACAAATGATCCATAGTCCATATCTCATGTGTATAACCATCGGCTACATTTTAGGCTACATCTATTCGGCGATCTTTTATTATTATGTCAGCTACATTTTAAACCTGCAACTACTCGACCACATTTTATCATCATATCAGCTACATTTTAAGCCTACAACTACTCGACCATCTTTTACTACAAAATCAGCTATATTTTAGGCTTGCTATTCGGCTATTTTTTATTATCATATCGGTTACATTTTAGGCCTAAAACTACTCAACTATCTTTTATTATCATATATCAACCCACTGGGGCCTCAGGCCACTACGGTTCCACAAATTGACCCATTGGGTCTTGGACCACCATAGTCAGACACAAATTGCGAAACCGGGTCACAAACCACCATGGTCCAGCACAAATCAACCCACCGGATCTCGGACCACCACACTCTAGGTTCATCAACCTCGCTCCACTAACAACCTCTCTGCTGACCGAAACCTCTTACCTCGTGAGATTTCGAACCGATCCAATCCAAAGCCGCTACTCCTGCACAATGGCTTCCAGATGCTAGCAAACCCTCCAAGTTCACAAAGCCAACAAAACCTCTAAATCGACCAATAATTTGTACATGCATGTACATAATAAAAATTTGGGGTGCATAAAAATAACCTGTATATAAATAAAATATCCAAAACGCAAGTAAACATCATTAAACACAAAGTTAAACAAAGAATATGGCTTACAAATACTTACCTGGACTTTATACCCAATAGATCAGAAGAAAGGATGCTTTGAGGTATCCAAATCACGCGTTCTCTCTCTTCTGCCGCGTGCATCACTCACGCCTGTGCCCCCCTTTTCTCTCGGCCGTGCTCCTCTCTTCCTCTGCCACGTGCGCCCTTCGTCCACCAACAACTAGCCCGGTACGACGGCGCTAACCATGGCAGCAACTCTGAAGCGGCTTCCGGTGATATCTCCGGCAATACCTACAAGTAGCTCTAATTTCCTCCTTTTCTCCTATTCTCCTTCGACCCATGAATAAGATGTGGAAGGGGAAAATATAAGGGATTGAATTTACAACGTTGGTCCAGATAATAGGTAGTCCACCATCAGGCCACCCTTGCCTCCCCTTAATGCAATTTTACATTAATTTGATAGGTAATCTTTCTAATTCATGCATGCAAAGAGAAAGAGAGATAATAGTGCTTGGCAATGAGAGATTGAAAGCAAAGGCACATATTTCGATATTATAGTTACATTCAAATTATAATATTAGTCTACATAATAAACAGGGATATAAAAATGTCTAATAGATTACATGAACACTACATAGCCACTTATTGGATGGGAACTAAATGCAACAGGCCAACTCACCAACAATTCAACCCATGCTTGATTACTCATTCAGTTAAAATAAAATCTCAAAGCACTAAACAATGGACAAAAGTTTGAAACTAAGATATAACATTATACCATTAAGAACATCATAAACGTAAACTATAAAAGTATAGTTTCAATTTTAAATGTCTATAACCTTCTCTCATGAAGTAATTAGATTTAGGCTATGTTCTATTCTCATACTTACTTTTGCACAACACTTAATTTTCAACACCGAAAGTTCTATCATCTGTATTTTTAGCACTTAGGTATTCTTTGTGTCGCGTCCTCGGATCTTGACTTTGGTATGGACAATGACTCAAAAGTAGAGCGACAAAAATATAAATTTTAAGTAGGAAGAATGGGAGAGAGAGAGAGAGCGACACGTGACGTTTTTATGTGAAAAACCCTCTTCTAAATAAGAGGGAAAAATCATGGGACTTTGAGTTCAAGAACATTTCACTATTTGGATGTGTAAGTACAAAAGTTTGAGAACAAAGTGTATGGTAATCCTCAGGGGTCACTCTTACAAATATAAGTGTTCTCTCTCTCTATGAACTTAAATGCTAGAGCAAAAAGTTTAGATCCTTTGTTAGGTACACAGTGAATACTTATATAGTGGTTGAGTCTTCCTATGTGGAGCAGCCACGTAGAGGTTGCGTGCGCAGTGGATCCTACCACCAGCTCTACAAATCTATCTTACCGTACCAGAAAAATTGTGTGCATGCGGACTGGCTTTGTTAGGTATACAATGAATGCTTATATAGTGGTTGAGTCTTCCTATGTGGAGCAGCCACGTAAAGGCGGCGTGCACAGTGGATCCTGCCATCAACTCTACAAATTCATCTTGCCGTGTCAGAAAGACTGCGTGCATACGGGCTGACTCTGTGAAACATCACTTCTACAGTGATCATGCCTATTCTAGAGGCCATTATTCCTTATGGAGACTGCGTGTTACAGAAAGTGCGTGTGCCTTTACGAACGTTATCCTTCTAAACTGGCATCCTCGGTCGTCCTGAGCTTCCTTTCAGCGCTCGTGCCGTTGGAGACTTCTCAGAGTTCGCGTTCTTGATGAAGACTTTGGCCTTTATCACGTCCGCAGACGTTTAGGGTCATATCCTCAATGCCGTGTTCTCGGGGCTTTATTGGAGACTTTGGTCTCTCACGGAATCCTCAAGCCTTCCAAGCTAAGTCTCTCGGACCAATGCAACTCTTTGGGCCTCTTGGGACGAGGGCCTAGGTCCTCAGGCCTCCAAGTCCAATTTAGCCTCTCAGACCAAATCGACTCATTGGGTCTCTCGGGACGTGGACTTAAGTCCTCAAACCTCTTGAGCTAATTTAGTCTTTTTGGGCCAAATCAGTCTCGTGGGCCTTTTAGAACGTGGGTCCAAGTCCTTGGGCCTCTAGAGCCAATTTAATCCCTTAGGTCAAATCAGCCTCGTGGGCCTCTTCAGATGTACGCTCAATTTTTGGACCTTTTATCTAGGCCTTGGGTATTACTACCCATCACTAGCCCCCCATGCCAAAAGGTTCAAGAATCTCAACCTTTGGTATGTGCGATTGCGGAAATGCCTCGGGCGACTTTGGCATTGATCTGATCTTTCAGAATGTTCCTTTTTGTCCGCGGCTTATCGCTCCTCTTTTCAAGAGTAAGTTTTCCAAGTGTCCCTTTTTTCCGAGTGGCTCGGCCAAAATCCATCTTTTGAAGCGTAAGTAGTCAGTGTCCGAGGAAAGCATCCCAGGGACATTTTGGAATCAATGATCGAACGGGCGTTGGAACTTTCATCTCGGCCAAAATCCATTTGGCGCATTAAAGGCGCACTAACCTGACGCATTAAAGGTGCATTAATTGTGGTCTTAGGAAAGGAAAGGCCATCATTGCCAGCGACCTGTGGAGAGTCGACACGTGGCAAGGCAATTAATAAGGCGCACCTTTTTGAATCCTAAAGCCGTTTAAGTCTTTCCTTCCTTCTCTTTTCTATTTCATTCGAGCCCTCAAAATTTCTAAGTGTTCGAAATTCTCTGCGACTTCCACGCTTTCTTTGGCGATTTCTTTCTTCTTCTTCTTTGCACTTCCAGACTTTTTCATAACTCCTAGGGTAAAAGATATTGCTTCTTCGCTAACTTTGGCAAACCTCGAGGCCATTCAAGCGCGGTACAAGATCCCAAGCTCGATGGACATGGTGATTCCGGACGCCCACGAGAGGGTTTACAGCCCATCTGACGGTTTTATCATTGTTTACAAAGTCCAACTTAAAGGCGGCCTTCGATATCCCATGGCCTTGGAATTCTTTGAGATGATGAGGGACCTCAAAGTCCCCTGTGAGCCACTCAACGCGGCCAAGAAATTTGGTCTCCCTTTGCGTCGAATGGATGCCACAAGATCTTCGATATTGTGGTATTAAAGGTCATCTTGATCATTGAGTACCGTGATTACTCCTCGTTCGAGTTCCTTGCGCCTTGGTTGAAACCCCGATTCCAAAAAGGTGGAAAGACAAAATTTTCTTCCTTGGAAAGCGAGAATTGTGCCATCCCCAACAAGTGAAGGTGTCGGACCATCAATCATGGGGCAATGTGGAACAGGCAAAGAGTAGACTGAGGAAAGGGCGTGGCGAAGGACTTGCCGAACTTCTTTGTTGGCCAATCTTGGTTCCCTTAGTGAGAACAAGAGGACCATTTGGCTAAGGCCTGAGTTCTTGGAGAAGGCTAAGTGGAAGCCTCACCCCGAGGACTCTGGTGCCGCTTCTGCTCCTCCGGGAAAAAAAAAGGTTGAAGAAGAGGCGAAAATCTCTAAGGATCAAGGAGCCATCCAAGCGGCCAATAAAAAGCCGTCAAATGGAGACGTTGGAGCATCCGATAGTAATCATTGAAAGTACCCCCGTTCGTCGAGCGGGCCTAAGGCGCTGAAGGTGTCGGACCATCAATCCCTGTGGAGCCTGTCGAGTAGTCTTCTAAGGTTGTGGGCATGTCCACGAAGCCACCAGTTGCCCCTTCTGCTCTTTACGAGCCCATGCTTGACTTCCCTTTAGTTTTCACTGGAGACGCCTCAGATTGGATGGATAATCCTTCCGAGGACGTCGAGGCGATCCAGGAAGGAGGTCTTGTGAGGCCGAGGTAATTTAGGCCGCGAAGTTGCCCACCGTCGAGACTGCTGAGCTCCCTTACCTTGCAATCCAAATCTTCAGTCCAATTGAGTTCCCGTCTGAGATCCATAAGGAGGTCTTGTTCAAGGACGTCGCTGGGACTTCACGCGCTGCTGAAGTAGATACTGGGGCTGCGGATCACTTTGAAGCGGTTGAGCCCCCAGCCCTCAATTTTGTTGAAATTGTCCCCACGATCGAGGCCAGGGCTGAGGTTTCTGTGGCATAGGAAGTAGCTATTGCGGAGCATGTTGAGTCCAAAGTCCCCAGAGAGGAGAGCCCAGCTAGAAGCTCTCTCACCTCTAAGGTACTTCTCTACTCTTCCTCTGGCTCTCTGTTCACTTCCGTCCGTGCCATAAATGAGGTTTTTTCCTTTGCAGCTTCACAAGCTAGCCGACCATCTTGGTGTTATCATTGGCGATACCACCCAGATTTGCTCTGAATCAGAGACCCTCAGGGCCTCAGGGTAGCACGCCAAGAGTCTGGAGCTTGAGCTTGCTGAAGCCAAAAGTAGAATTTCTTCCCTTGAGAATTCGCTGAGGGTCGGAGAGGAGCAGGCCGCTTCTCTTAAAGATTCTCTAAGGGCTCAAGAGCAACTGAACATCTCTTTCCGAAGAAGGAATCTCCAGCTGGAGGAGCTCAGGACCTCGCAGAAGCCTGAGGATATCAGACCAGCTCTGGAGCGCAAGTACTAGGATGCTATCAAGATGTGCCACTGCAACATGAAGATTTTGGTCCAGAGGTTTCCTACTGGTATGTTCAATCCGAAGAATGTCAGTGTTCAACGCAAGGCTAATCTGATTGGTCTCCCAGGATGAAGTGGGACCCATGACTCTTCTCAACCAGGACCTTCCAGTCAACCTGAACCTTCCGAGCAGCCAGGATTGTTGGACCAGCCAGGGTCCCCAGGATAGTTTTTTACCTTTTCCTTTGCAGTATATTCTTATTGTACATAATACATGAATGAAATCTATCTTTGGTGCAATCTTTCTCTTTTTACTTAGATTGCTTACATGTATGGTTCTTTCTTAGACTTAAGCTCTCATGAAATTTTATCCTTCATGAGTAAAGTGTCCAAACCTTTTGACCATCGTTGGTTGAAGATGCTACCTCTAGGGTCTTTGCATGCTTGCCGTTTTTTAAACCCCCTAAGTTTTTTAAGTTTAGTCTTTTGAGAGCTGCTTGGCGTCGTTGCCATGTTTTTGGGTATGACCTCTTAATGGGACACTCAAATTTAGTCGTGTTTTAGAGTACAACCTCTTAATGGGCCGCTCGGATTTAGTCGAGTTTTAGAGTACAACCTCTTAATGGGTCATTCGGACTTAACCGAGTTTTAGAACAAGTGGAAAGGGTTCTTTCACATGACTTAGAGGCAGCCTAGGTCTTATAGATTGATGAGATGATATGCAAACACTTCGAATGAATGCAAAACAGTTAAGCAAATAAGAATTTTACTCCATTAATATGTTACAAGCATATCAAATTATGCATGTAATCGACTATACTTGTGTGTTACGTACATTTACTGGTCGTATTTCATGAGGTGAACAGCATTCCACGTCCGAGGGACAAGCCTTCTCTCTTGGGTGTGTAACTTGTATGCCCCATTTCGGAGGATGGCTGAGACCAAGAATGGTACCTCCCGATTTTTCCTGGTATTTTGACCGGTATTTTTCCTGGTGGCCTCAATGCTTCTCAGCATTAAGTATCCTACTTCGAACGGGCACGCTTTCAGCCTCTTATTGTAATACTGGCCTACTCTTTGCTGGTAGGCTTCTCAAGGAGGTCAAGATTTTCTCGGAGTCTCTGCACATTATTGCTAGGATCGAAGCTTTCGAATCGAAAGCTGGGCAGTCCGACCTCCATTAGGAGGATTGCCTTGACCCCATAACACAGGTTGAAGGAAGTTTTTTTGTGTGGGCTCCCTTGGTGTTGTCCTGTACGACCATAACACTGAAGGGAAATCTTCGACCCATGAGCACCCGGCATGCTCCAACTTCGTCTTTAGTCCGTACAGTATGGTACAATTGGTGACCTCCACTTGCCTATTGCACTGATGGTATGCAACTAACGTATGCACCAGCCCTATCCTTAGGTTGGTACAATACTTGGTGAACCTCTTCCCAGTGAATTGGGTTTCATTGTCAATCACAATGCATTCTGGGATCCCGAACCAGCACACTATGCTCTTCCGGACGAAGTCTGTCGCGTTTTGCTCGGTAATGCACGCTAATGGCATGACCTCAACACATTTCATGAAACACTCGATTTCGATGATCAATAATTTTCTCTGTCCAGACGCTGTTGGCAACGACCCAAGTATGTCCAGCCCCCATTGCGCAATGGCCAACATGATTGCAGAGCTCTGAGTTCTGTATGCGGTTGGTGAGTGAGGTTACTGTGGACTTGGCAGTTTTCGCATTTCCGTACGAAATCCATGGCGTCATACTTCATGGTTAGCCAGTAGTATTCTTACCTCATCAGTTTGAAGGTGAGGTTCTTGTCCCTAATATGGGATCTACAAACTCCAAGATGTACTTCTCCGATGGGGAAATCAGCCTTTTCTAGAGTAAGGCACCACAAATAGGGGGCAGAGAATCCTCGTCGATAAAACCGGCCATCTATGATATTATACCACCCAACCGTCTTCTTCACCATCTTGGCTTCCTCCGCGTCTTCAGACAATGTCCTGTCGAATAAGTACCTCAAGTAGGAGGTCATTCAATTGCCGACGTCAATATCTGCATCACTTCTAGGTCAGAATCTTCCACATTGGGTTTGCCGAAGACCTCGCACATTCCTCGGGTATATTGCTCTAAGTCTCCTAAGGCTGCTATTTTGGCGAGCTGGTCAGCTTTTCCGTTTTTCTCTCGTAGGATGTGGACAATTTCTACCTTTTCAAAAGTCGAGATTAGTCCGCGGACTTTTGTGAGGTGCTTGAATAGTTGTGGGCTGTTTGCATCGAAGTTTCCTTCAACCTGGTTGACAACTAACTCAGAATCGCTATAGACAACTAGATCCTTGGCCGAGCACTCCTTTGCTAACCGTAGTCCTACAAGTAAGGCTTCGTACTCCTCGGCGTTGTTGGATGCTGGGAACCCGAGAACCATCGAGTACTTTATCTCTGATCCCTCAGGCGTCCTCAACACAACGCCATCTTTACAACCATGCTTCATGGAAGAGTCATCCGCATGCGGAGTCCAAATGGCTAGGTTATGTGATTCTACAGACATCACAAATGTCCGAGGCCTCCAAAGTTGGTATCGTTGTCTCGAGAATAAAGTTTGCCAAGGCTTGGCCTTTAAGGCCGACCCTCAGGCGAAACTCTATGTCGAGCTCTTCTAACTTAATGGCCCACTTGACCAACCGTCCGACCGTTTCTGGCTTCTGCAGAATCACTCTCAAGGGCTGGTCGGTTAGGAGATCACTTTGTGTGCTTGGAAATATGGCTTTAATTTCCGAATGGAATACACGAGCGCTAAAGCCATCTTTTCTGTGTGTGAATACCTTGTCTCAGCGTCAGCCAGGATTTTACTAATATAGTACACGGTCGTTGCCTATCGTACTGTTGTTGAATCAAGGCTGAGCTCAAGGCTGTCTCGGACACTGTAAAGTACAAGTATAACTCCTCACATGGTTGGAGAGAAGTCAAAAGAGGGGGGTTAAGAGGTACCCTCGAGTCCTTGGAAGGCTTCTTCACAGTCGGCCGTCCATTGAAAATAGTTAGTCTTGGTCCCTTATAGGGCCTTGAAAAACAGTAGATACTTATCGGCCGACTTAGCCAAGAAGCGAGACAGTATTACCAGCCTCCTAGTGAGCTTCTGGACTTCCTTCACGGTCCGTGGAAATTTCATGTCAAGAATGGCCTTGATTTTTTCTAGATTTGCTTCGATCCCTCGGCGTGAAACAATGTCACCCAAGAACTTCCCCGATGTCACTCCGAATGAACACTTGGCTGGGTTGAGCTTTATCTGGTGTGTTCTTAAAACATTAAAGGTCTCATCCAAATCTTGGATGTGGTGGTCGGTTATTCTACTTTTGATGAGTATGTCATCCACATAGACCTCTAGATTCTTTCCGATCTGGCCTTCGAACATTTTACTTACGAGCCTCTGATAAGTGGCACCAGTGTTATTGAGTCCGAAGGGTATGACTTCGTAACATTCCTTGGTCCGTCATGAACGATCTATCCTCGTCGTCGAGGCTCATCCTTATTTGATTGTAGCACGAGTATGCGTCTATGAAGCTTAGGAGTTCATGTCCTGACATCGAATCTACAAGTGAATCGATCCTTAACAGAGGAAAGCTATCCTTTGGGCATGCCTTGTTAATGTCTGCAAAGTCCACGCACATCCTCCACTTCCCGTTATTCTTCTTAACCATCACAACATTGGACAACAAGTCTAGATAATACACCTCCGGTATAAACCCAGCGTCCAGAAGCTTCTTGACCTCTTCTCGGATAGCCACTAGCTTTTCCACAGAATAATGTCTCCTTTTTTGCATAACGGGCCTGTGACTAGGATCTAGGCCCAATTTATGGACTATTCCTCCAGTCGGAATCCCTGGCATGTCGCTCGGTACCCAGGCAAAGACATCTAAGTTTTTCTGTAAGAAGTTGATGAGCTAGTCTTGGAAAGGTTGAGGCAGGGAGCTCCCTATCTAGACGAATTTTTCAGGATCTTTCGGATCCAAGAGGATTCGATTGATTGCTTCCCAAGATTCGACTTGTTGCAATGTCATTTCGTCGTGGAAGTCTAAGTCTTCAATGGGCTAAGGAAGGGGCATTTGCGTGACTTTGGACAGATAGTATGCCCATCCAGCAGCTTGATCTCCGAGGACTTTTTCAATCCCGTATGGTGTGGAAAACTTCATCTTTAGATGTGGGATTGAGATTACGGCTCCGAAGGCAGTCAGGCAGTGACGTTTGAGGATAGCGTTGTAGACCGACGAGAGGTCCACTACCAAGAAAGAAAGGGTCTTGGTTGCTATCCTCAGATAGGTCCCTAATGCGACCTCAAGTTGAATGACTTCCTGTACTAATACTGGTTCATTGTCCAGTCCGTAGAGTGGTCCTTCGGTAGCTGTCATCTGGCTTCTTTTGAGTCCTAGTTTAAAAAAGGTATCAAGATAAAGAAAATCTCTAGAATTTTCATTATCAATGAACACTCGTTTCATCTGATAGTTTAATGCTCTATCAAAAACGAGAGCAGTTACAACCAACGGGTCAGAATGGGGGATGTTACATAGGCTATATCTTTGTTTCTAAAACTAATGACCTCATCCCTAGATTCTACCCTAGGCTTCTTCTATTTTGTCGCTGGATCCCCCCGTGGGCCTCTTCCGACAGGGCGAATTGATATCATGTTCACAACTCCCATGGCCACACGGTTCCTCGGATGGTCAGCCTCACTTTCTCCTACTGTTTCGAAAGTTTGTCTGGGTCTTTGAAAAAAAGTATTGAGGTGACCTCTATTGACAAGCTCCTCCATCTCCCTTTGCAGCGTCCTGCAATCCTCAATACTGTGACCTCTGCAATAGTGATAATAGCAGTATTTGGACTAGTCTCCACCTTCAAGATTCTTCAGCGCTTTAGGCCACTTCAAGAACTTTTCATCCTGAATTTGTATCAGGATATTGGTACGTGAGTCGTTCAAAGGAGTCAGGTTTAAAGGCTTATACTCTCTACGAACGTTATGCTCAGACTTCTGCTGCTTCTTGGGTGCCCGGGAGCCTTATGAGTCTTCATACTTCCTCTTTCCTTCTACCGTCCTCAGGGGGAGACTCTCCATCTTAACGGGTCTCTTCGCGTCATTCGCTTCCTTGGCCGTAATATATGCTCTTGCTATGATTTCGGTCTCCCTGAACGTCTGAAGGCCCTTGTGCATGAGGCACATAAAGAAGCTACCCCCTCCAATGCGGACAGGAATGTGGTCAGCTTGATCCCATCAGTCAGCTTGGGAATCTGCCTAGCCTCTGTAAGGAAGCGGGACAGAAAACAATTTAGGCTCTCCCTGGCCCCTTGCTTCACACGAGCAAGGTGCCATAGTTGGTTCTCGATCCTCCAGCTAGAAGCCAGCTGGAAGAAGGTCTCTGCCAACTCTCTGAATGAGCGAATATGATCCGCAGGCAGACTATAGAACCAGATCCTTACGTAACCATTTAGTGTTAAGGGGAAGCACTAGCACATTGTCATCTCATCCAATCCTTAGAAGCTCAGATGCTTACGGAAATGATCCAAATGGTCCATTAGATCAGCAATTCCATCGTATACATCAAGATTTGGCATTTTAAACTTTGGGGGAAGCTGCCTCATCTTGATCTCCCTTGTAAAAGGAGATCTACACGGGTCAGCAACTCCTCCCTCGTTGTCGCCAAAAAGTCGCCGCCAGACCTTCTCGAGCTTCTCCTCTACTTGAGGCGAGGCCGCCATCTTCTTCTCGTTGAGGTAATTCCTCAACTCATAGGGGTCTTGGGCAGCCTGCTTCTTGGGTGCCTAGGAGCCTTATCAGACTTCATGTTTCCTCTTTCCTTCCACCGTCCTCAGGGGGAGACTCTCCACCTGGACAGGTCCCTTTGCGTCGTTCGCTTCCTCAGTCACAATGTATGTTCTCGCTATGATCTCAATCTCGCTGAACGTCTGAGGACCCTTGTGCACAAGGTACTTGAAGAAGCTACCCCTCTCCAACACGGATAGGAATGCGGTCAGCTTAACCCCATCGGTCAGCTTGGGAATCTGCCTAGCCTCTATAAGGAAGCGGGACAGAAAACTCTTCAGGCTCTCCCTAGCCCTTGCTTCACACGAGCAATGTGCCATGATTGCTTCTCGGTTCTCCGGCTAGAAGAGAGCTGGGAGAGGAAGGTCTCTGCCAACTCTCTGAATGAGCGAATGGAATCTGCAAGCAGCCCGTAGAACCAAATCCTCGCGTTACCCTTGAGTGTCATGGGAAAATACTGGCACATTGTCATCTCATCCAAGCCTTAGAGGCTCAGATGCTCAAAAAAGTGATCCAAGTGGTCCATTGGATCAGCAATTCTATCATATATGTCAAGATTTGGCATTTTGAACTTCGAGGGAAGCTACCTCATCCTGATCTCCCTTGTAAAAGGTGATCTACGCAAGTCAGTCTCTTAGACCAATACAGCTCTTTGGGCATCTCAGACCAAATCGGCTCATTAGGCCTCTCGAGATGTAGCCTTGTGGGCTAATTTAGCCTCTTGGGCCAAATCATCCTTGTGGGCATCTTGGGACGTGGGTCTAAGTCGTCGATCCTCTAGAACGAATTTAGTCCACTGGGTCAAATCAGCCTCGTGGGCCTCTTGGGACATGGGCTCAATTTTCGGACCTTTCATCTGGACCCTAGGTATTATTACCCATTACTCTGCCACTTAATTTTTTAGCACTTCAAACTTTTAGCACCAATCTCTGGAAATAAATACACTTCTGATCATTCATATTATCCTTATAAGATATCATGTGAAACCAACTTCTTTACCACCACATCAATTTAAGTGTGAATTTAACCAGTGAGATTGGGATGTTTGCAGTATCCTATTTAAATTCCGTAGAATGACAATTTAATTGAGTATTTTGACTTAAAACTTACCATTATAATTTGAGGAAATTTGGAATGTATAAATACATATCATAACCTAGCACAATCTTCATTTCATGTGCTTGTATTCAACTGACATTTTCCAACAGTAATAGTCTCTCTACAAATGGATACAAATCCACCATTGAAAACATATTATATTTAGAAATATGTCTCAAAAACTTTACAATAGCACAAGAACCATATTTTAACATTCCTAGACGCAATAATGATGAATCTTATATTTTCAGCACCTTAGAAAACCTTTATCAACGGTTTTTTCAACTTGATAACCTTTCAAACGTAAAGTTTAAACAGAAAAGAACACCTCTTAAAAGTTATAAAACTCATCTTTTCCCGCATGTCATAAACTTTTAGCACTTGAAGAGAACAAAACCTTGGTGTTTGATTTTACAATTGTCTATCAAACAAATTATGACTTTGAATTTCAGAATTCAGCTATATAAAAATACTAAGGGCCATTTTGTAAAACTTGTTTAGAATGCAAGAGTGTTATAACACGGATGAAAATATCAAAATTATTATCATTAGCGTCTATATCAGGATCAAACACATAGAACAATACATATAGATAATTGATATATTGTAAAGGAAAAAAAATTAGTAATAAATGTAAGCTAAAAGAAACATATTGGCTGATATATTAAGATATATCATCAATATGACATGTAATATTGATGAGATATTGGAAAATATCAGTAATAGAAACCCAATATTAATACATATCAATTGATATTTTTATCTATGATAGTAAATGTCTGAAAGTTTCAAACTGAAGCACAATCAGGTGTTACTAATATCTTACAAGGCCTAAACAAGAATTGCTAACCTGGTAAGGCAACTCCATCAACCTTCATAAATACTCATCCCTCCTCTGCGGATCAGACTCTGCTTGAATCATATGACCAGCCTGAAAATATGTTGCACTATAATTACATCATAACAAAATTGTTTTGCAACAAAGTAATTATCATAATAAGCAAATAAGACAAATAGATTCATAGAATATGTGAATTTGGTAACGCTCAAGATGAACAACAGTTGTTGGAAGGCCAAGTAAAAGTTCAAAAACAAACGGATCACTTTCTCCAACATGTAAGGCAGCCATTACTACAAATTAATTCTGACAGTAAAGCAATTGAGCACATATTGAAATTGTTTTCTATAGTTTGCAATGATGGTGCCAAGACTAAAAGTTATGTCACAGTCTATTCCAATATGAATTCTATGCATAAAGCAATATTGTTGAACCATACTTACACAATAACAAATTTACACCTGCATTTTTGGACAATTTTAAGAATATGTCATACGCCATATCCTAAAAGATCACAGGATTTAACATTAACTTCCAAGAGTCAACAACAAGATTAAATAATTTATTTCATTTGCAGTTTCACATTTTTATTTCATTATGGATCCCAAAAAAATAATTTCCTTCACAAAACAATGTAACAATAAACATTCTGTCAACACATGCAACAAAACATTAGCCATCGAAATTTATTAATCAGTAGATCAGCCAAAAAATTGCTGAACCCAACCAAAAAAAAGGAGATCACAGCCAAACATAATTAAAGTATATGTTTTGATCAACTGTAGCTTAAATCAATATATAATCTGATAAAGAGCTTATATCCTTCCATTAAGTGGCATTCAGTCTGCGGTAGACTTCTTTTAAAGTTCAGTGAGCTAGACTCTCTTTTGTTATCCTACACGTCTCTTTAGATATTTAAACATGTCTTTGTTAATAGTAGATAAATTCAGTACTTGGAAACATTAAAAATCTATATATCAAAAGGAGATTTGGCATATAATTTTACATTCCATGGATAATTTGACAAGCTTACAGCTTTATACAAATAGAGCCTAAAGGGATGAGGGGGTGCTTTTTTAAAATTTTGAGAAGCACCTTGGGAAACGTTATAATTAATAACTGCTGCGAAAACAACTTCTGAATGTTTTGAAAAAGTTCTGAATTGAAAATTATTATAAAACCCAAAATAACTGAGAGAAAACCTCACTCTGTCTTTTGGAGAACAAACTAATAATTTTTTTACAAAAAATTGTTCCAAATGAATTACCAAATGGACCTTCAAGAAGGTTCATTTTTAGGTTTCCAATAATCTACAAACCTAATCTTGCAAGTAGCCATAATTGTCCATGAACATGTTTGGTATGTCTAATATACTAGAGCACTATCCTCATTGCATCTTTGCAAAATAAAATCCCTTTTAATAGCTAAAGAGTCGAGGTATTGGAAACAAAAGGATGCTCCTCCATGAGAACCAAGAAGTTTAGCAACATTTCTGAACTAACTCACATGCAATAAGGCAAATCAAATGCATCATGCATCTTGACTTGGCCCAAAAACCTCTATTAAATCTAAAAAAAAACTCAGCTGCAATCAACAAGTAATTTACATGCAAGAAGGTAGACAGATGGATATTAACTTTACCAAAAGAACAACTGAACTGGTACTTAGTCTATAATTTACTTGATGCAATTGGTTGTTGATTTTGGAAGGAAGAGAACCATTATATCATTGAGAGTAGCAGCACTATTATAGCAGCTTGTGTCCATACTTCATACTAATAATCAATAAGTTGTATAAAACAAAAACAAGTGATTAGCTCAATCTTTTCATGTTTTATTGTTGTCCATTGGTTGGATTGTAAAATCACTAACTCATATTGCTAGTGTGATGCTACCAGATATGCCTCGGGATTTGTTCTTGTATTGTGTCCCTGACCCTTAGGGAGGAAATTTGTTCCTATAGTCATAAAGCATCTTAAATCATACTGTCAGCGTGATGCTACCAGTTTTGCTCACAATTTGCTGTTATATTATGCTCCTCGCCCTGGGGAGGAAATTTGTTCATGTAGGTCATAAAATATCTTAAACACCACAAAGCAAAGGATTTCAATTGCTCAGTAATATAACCTAAATGAACTAGAAAAAAAACATTTGTCAACAACTCTGTATTGCTACGCTTGAGACACTCTGAATGTAATATCCTCACCACAAAAAAAAAAAAAAATCAACCTGGAAGAAGTACAAACAACAAATTAGTCAAATAAATTTACCCACCAAGCGGGACAAAGTACTAGTATGAACCTCACATAATAATTTTACTAAACAATTATGAAGCAAAATAGAGCAAATTCCAAAAAAAGGACGCAATGCCAACCACTAAATGAGATAACTTAGGACTAATAGTTGTGAGCATCATCAATTGAACCTAAATGGTGGAAAAATACATTCACTAACGAAGCACATGCAGAAGCCATTGAAAAAAATTTTTATAATAGTACATCAAATTTGGCATCATACTCTCACAAGAAGCAATAGTTCTAAATTTCCTAGTAATGACTAGAGCTAAATATGACCTGGACTCCTAGATGTGATTCATGCATGAACACAAACAACTTATTAACAACTATTTTCAGACACTTCCAATGAGCTCTTAAATACCTAAGGTACTATCCAACAACATACCTACCAATCCATCCAAATAACTAATCAAAATATTTTATAAGAATCTGAACACAGAAACCATGCATGCATGTCATAACTAGGCGTATTCACCATCTAAAGCAGCACATGCTAATTTCAAACTTGTATTCGTACAAAATCTATCAACTTTCGATTAAATGAAGAATTTGAAAATTTTCAGTGTTGTTAGGATATAACAATTAACATGTCGTGATGGGTAACAAAGGAATCCATATCAAACCCAACTAAAATTTCATATTATAGATACCTACATAATGGTACTAGCAACTACAACCTTGTTATCTTTTTCCCTTTGTGATCTCACATAGGTTCAACAAGTCGCAAATAAGCATCACCAAAAACCTACCCTCCTAAAAAAAAAAGTACTTAGTCAAATTAACAAATAGAAATATAAAATGAGGAACCAATTTTCTTAAGGGTAGAAAGCTGAACAATTGGCATCAACAATCATCGAAGAGGGAAAAGGAAAATGGTTCCAACATCAAACATACCAAAATCAAAAGAACACAAAGGAATACGTCCAATGACAGATAGGAAAATACCTGCTTTTCTGCCATGGATCCAGATAGAGACCCTGTCTCCCAGCACAAGGTATTCAAATAGTTCCATGACCAATCCTCACCATTCAGCTGCTTGCTTAATTTTTTTAGCATCTATATCACAAAAGAAAGAGAGCAAATCCAGTTAAAACCCCACCTAGACAATACACTCTTGTCTTGCCTCTGCCCACCTCCTCACCCCTTCCCAAGGCGGTTGGGGAGACAAGCAATACAGATTCAGACTCTTTTAATATTCAAAAAGTAACACCAACATTTAGTCTCAACTTTTATTCCAAGTGCATGCATATATAGACAGGAAATGGTGCATAACATATTGTGAGAACAACAACCAAACAGAAAACATAAAAACACACCTGATTTTCAGTGTCATCATAGTCAAGGTGCGTCATGTAGACAAGTGTTTCCCACATGATCTGAAAGAAAGAGCTGCATCAACCACTGAAGCCAATAGAAGAAAAATTGACATATATAAATCCCGAAATTTTGAACTGCCATTGTGCACCATTCATTTATATCCAATGGTCACAATTGGACTCCATGCATGAAAATCAATAAGACTGTGACTATCAAATCACTTTGGTCAAACCTCAAGCCTGCAAATATTTGAACAGTCTGCAACATCTGAGCATTGTAGCTCATGTACTTGTACTCACAGATCAATAGGAGCCAGGTTAAACCACCTTCAAATATTTAAATCAACAGCAAGTCCACTTCTGATTCACTGATTCGGTGCAAATTTAGCTCATCTGGATGAAATTTTGAACAATCAAATGTCGAATTGATAAGACAATATTTCCCAAGACAACAATACCAACATCACATCTCAACATAACAAAATCAAGAAAATCAGTTCTGGGAAAAACTTTTTCACAACAAAAACTGCTCACACTTTTCATACGAGCAGAGTTAACCACAAAAGTAACAAAATCTGTGATGAGTATTTACTACAACTGTCATTATAGAGAAGGCACCACATCGTGAAGGAAAGACAAACATAAACTCCCTGGAGATGTGAATGTTTTAAATCAAATCAATGAAAAAAGTGAAGTGAAAGCAAATATTGCTAAGATTAAATGTCTGAAACCCTAATTATGAAATATCCTGCAGTATGAAAATTACTACAATGTGAAAGAAATACAAACATTCTTTTTGGAGACGTGAATTATTTTCACCGAATCAATGAAAAAGAGAATTGAATTAAAAAAATATTGCCATAATCGATTCACTGGAACCGTAATTCACAAATAACCAGTAAAAAAAAAAAAATTTCAACCACCGAGTTTTCTGACACAACCGCATTGTAGGAAACGGAGGGGAACGATGAATAAACCGCAACCCTAACAAAACCAATAATGAAGATTTGTTGTCTGAAAACGGATAATAATATAACCGATCATTGGATCCCTAGATTCAAAATATCCAGCATCAAAAAATCAATCACGATGTCAACTTTAAAATACACAATAAAGAATGCAAACCTGAATGAATGGAATCGACAGAAACTCAATAAATTGAAGTTCCAGAAATTTTTCTTGTGCTTCAACTAAACTGACTTTACGTCCACAGTATGATTGATCATCTCAGTTGAGTTAGAAGATGAGAGGGACAAATCATTTGCTTCCAGGCTGCATCGATGCGCGATGGGCAATGTTAAGAGATAAATCGCCACACTCACGGCGAGAGCGAGAGCGAGTGCGAGTGCGACTGCCCGCAAGAACAGGCAAATAAGTAGAAATGAAACGCGCTCTCTCATAACGGTCAGAAATTTCCTCGTCAAAAGAATTTCCCAATCAATTAATGTCAATGATTCTGAAAATCTTAATATTTTTGGAATTTTTCTTGGGTTTGTTCGATAAGTAATTTTTAAAAATTTGACTTTTTAAAGATATTTATCTGATTATTTATTTGACTATATTACTGTAAATATAAAAATAATACTTATTTATTTATGACTTATTTATTGATGACTTTTTTCATAAATAGTTTTATTTTTTTAATAATAATGCCCCTAGTATCAAGAGTAAATTATTTATAAATTTTAGGAGTGTAATATTACTTATTCATACAAATATTATTCTCTAATTTTTTTCTATTTATTAAAAATATATCATTAATATTAGATTATATTAATAGGCAGAAAAATACTAATACAAAAAAAAAAAAACTAAAATTGATATTATTGTGGGGTTGGTTGTGTAATAATTTCAGGAATAGGGTTTCTACTTTCTATATTTCTTGTATCATGAGAATACGTAGATGGGTGTCTAGTATTTTTGATAATCTAGAAGATTCATAATCATTTCTAGGATTTTTAGTATAGTTTTCCAGATTTACTGATCTTCTAGATTTAGAATTATTTCTATAATTTTCATAATCAGAAATAATTGATGGACGTCTTGTATGATTATAACTTAATGATATAGGTAAATAATTTTGACTAAAATTTAAAATAATATTTCCTTTCGGTGTTTTTGTAATATTGGTAAATTCTCTTCTCGTTATATGTCTAGCGGGTTGAGGAAGATTCACTTGCCAGTCTTGTGGTAAAGTGATTTCATCACATTTTAATAATTTTGGAATAAAAGTAGCAGCATGTTCTACTTCTACTTGTAAAACAATTGTCTCACTAGGAGGAGACTGAATGAGATATTTTGATTAAATTGACTAGTGAGTAATTTAAAATAAATTCTGTAGAGGATTAACAATCCTCTTCAGTTTTCCTGATGTGCTAAGCCAGGAAGATGAATATTAAGAACTAACATATTAAATATAGTTGGGTCATTAAGATCAGCTGAAAAGTTAGGTGCATAATTAAAATAAATTGGTCCGTTACATAGATTAGATTGAACGATTGCTAACAGAGAATATTTATATTTTAATAACATTTGATCTCTTAAACATAATAAAACTGGTGTATTAATTCCTAATTTGATTAAGGGTTTAATTGCTATCTGAATTACGCCATAATAAATATAATTATAACCTTGTTGTTTAAATTTTTCAATAGACAATGATGATAATAATTTTATTTCTTTATATTTGTTTTTTATTGAAAGCGTTTGTTCATGATCCATAATGGCTAAAGCAGTTTTAAAATCAAAAGTGCATATCTGATAGATTTCTTCCATGTGTTGTGTGGGCAAAGTCCAAGCCTGATAATTCTGACCATTATTCCGTATACTCAGTGCTTCTCTCGTGTTCGTTGTTGTACTGTGATTCGAATTACTACCCCTGATAATTTGTTTTAGTTTTGAAGCAATTTCAAATTTTTCTACAAATGATGTATACAACTTAATTTTCTACAGATGAAGTATAAACTAGATTTCCTACAGATGATGCACAATCGTTCTTGCAAACTTAAAGAAACAAAAACACCCCCGACAAAGACTGCCATTTTATCATCATAGCGGGACTTACAAACATCGGTTCACAGGCTTAACATTCCCTAACGTTTCCAAAGTTATCATGCAGGTGATTATGCCTTAGACAAATGTAGAAAATCGAGCATACGCCTTACACAAGTGTAGAAAAATAGCAAATATGTCTTATACCATGCAGGAAAAAATGAGCGTGGCTCTGATACCAATTATGTTTGCAAGATCGTATTTCAAAACATTTAAGTGCAAACAACATATAAACTAGAGAAGAACATAGAGTTATACCAGAAATAAGGCTGAATTATCTGCTGAATTTTGATTGAATAAGTTGATTACATAGTCTGAGTATTGATACAACGAAGGAAGTTTGAACAAAGAAAGAAAATAAAAATTCACAGGGAAAGAAAATAAGAAAGGCTTGGAGAGATTTGCTCTAGAAGGAGGCTTCTCTGCTTTCTTCGTTCTCTTTGCTCTGTCTTCAATTGAGACGAACTGGGCTTTAAATAGAACTTTTGAAATGTCTGGGGCCGTTGATTTGTTGAAATAATTGAGTAGCATCTGAGCCGTTGATATTTCGTCACATAATTACCAGGAATCAAGTTCATTTTGCGTCATGTCACCATAATTGCATAGTATCTTTGTTGAAATGATCAGAAACGGCTTCTGAAGATGTCGGTTCAGTCAGTTTGTTTTTGGTCATTTCAATGAATAGTGTCTACATAGTGCTGCATAGTAAAACTTTTTGAAAAGTTTCTGACAACTTTTGACGTTCTATTTTTGAATCATATAATTGCTGCGACATATCTGGGATGCATAATGGGGCTTTGTCTGCTCCTTTGCATAATTGAGGGTTGTAGTTTTTTTTTTAACAACGGAACGTACAGGTAAACGAAAAAATATCAACACGTGAGGCACAGAATAGTGGTGTATCCCATGGGCCGAATAAATGATGTGGGCCAAGACATTGGGCTGGTGTTTGTTTTAATAAATTATATCGATAGAGATAATGGGCTGTGGTGAAGATTAGCCAGTGTCCATTGCTAATAATAGCTCCAGTAAGGATTGGATGGGCTTCTTGTAGAATAAGGTTTTGAACGGGTCTGTCTAAAATTTGAATCCAGAAAGGCCGTCTTAAGATCCAGATAACAATGTTTTGTTGTGGCGTAATTTCTATAAGCGCAATAGTAGGTGTCTTCGTAGAATGTGTCTGCCATTTATAGATGTAAAGGTCATAACTACTCCACTCTGAAGAGATCTGAGGCAGTTGAATATTCCAGGCAGTACTTTCTATTAATTTGAGAACAAGAATACTGGGCTCTGCGTTAAAATGATCACATAGAAAATATAACTCATGTGATGGTAAGAAGACGTAGATATCTTGTCATTATAATTGCATATTTTCTTTGTAGAAATGATCAGAAGAGGCTTCTGCGTTTGTCGGTTCTGCAGTTTATTTTCGGTCACATTGATGCATAGTGTTGCATAGTATCTGCATAGTGCTGCATAGTGTCTGTATAGTAAAACTTTTTTGAAAAGTTTTTTAAAACTTTTCAAAACTTTTTAACTTTTGCTGTTTTCAGTTGTAGGAGTTTGGCAGGTTGTACGTTGCATATAATAGAGGATTGTCTGCTCCTTTGCACAAGTAATTGAAGATTTTTTTTTACAATGGAATAGACTAATTTGTTTAGAGTCCTATCTGTCCTTCAGATCTCATCCGTTTGTCAGAAATATCCTTTGTCCAGTAGTAGGTATCTTCAGAATGTTTAGTAATTTGGCCTTGGCTGTTGATGTTAAAATGATGTAATTCGATGCTGCTTCTTGGTTTGCTTATGCTGCCACAAATTTTGATGATCTTTGGTACCTGCAATGTAACACAAATGTTAGCAATCTATTCAGAGACTGAATGGATCTTGGGCGTATCCAACTACGTATGGCGGTCGTGGACTAGCTATTCGTGACGGTGATTGTGTAGATGAATCTGAAGCTGGATCGTTATCTGAGATGTCTGCCCATTGGGTCTTAAAGTCTTGAGCTTGCTTTGTGAGTTGTTAATGCATTTGAGTCATCTGAACCATCATTAGATCTAATTGGGCCTGCTGGGCTTCCATTTGCTTCTTAGCTTGAGTCGATCGTCCAGATCGTTTGGAGGAAACAGATAAAGTTGGAGATCTAACACCTTGAAAACTTCTTGATTTGGGTCTTGAAGCACTAGGTTCAACTGGGATTGCTATAATATAATGCGTTGGTGTAGTTGGTACGATTTTTGAGATAATTTTTATTGTTTGGGCTAAAGCTTGATTCTTTTTATAGTCAGCATCGATCTGAGTAAAATCTATCATGATATGATCAAACGTATCTCACCATTTGATTCTGAATTCTCAAACAATAGAGAGTGGAATATCTTGAATAGCCAGTGGTAGATCTTCATAGTGTTGATGACACGTGAAATACCATGACATAATCCAGGAAACTTCATAATCAATATGGAAATAAATTATTCTATGTGGTAAGAATATATCATTGTATAATTCTTCATAATGCATCCTTGCATTATTAACATTACTTGGATAAAGGACTGGTAGGGAACCGAAGTAAATCCACCATTCTGTAAACCATATTGGTAATAATTTTGGACAGGTTTTGTCGAATCGAATAAACCAGGAATGAGTATATGATCAAAGATAAAAAGCATTATACCAGGCGTCTTTGTAATCTTGGTAATTGTATCCTTTTGGTTGATAATGAACGGAAAAAGGTTTAATTTTTCAAGTGTTAAGTCCAATGTCTTGGGAAAGTTTGACATGTTTAATTTTGATAATGGAAAAGGTAATAGAGTTGTCTCGAGGATTGCAGTGATGTTTGATTTTAATAGAACCTGAATCAATTAAAATTAATTCATAGTACTGTTGGGTTTTAAAAATATCCGCAATTTGATATAGACAATTAGGATAAAATATTTTATTTGTCAAAGTAATGAGGTCATTAAGTAATGGTTTTTGATAGTAGGAGGTAAAAGCAACATGAAGTTTGAGTGGTTTGGTGATATACTGGTTATCATTTGAAGTAAGACTTGGTTGAGTAGATGAGGAAGTGGGCGTGACAATTTCCTTGAAAGTAAGTGGTGGAAAGTCACGTAATGTTGCAAATCTGTTGGAGGTTGGGATAATCTATGGTTTAGCCATTGCATAGTCATGGACGGATTGTTTGGGTGTTTGTTTGGCTGGAGTATAAGGAGATGAAGTGTCATTCTCTTTTCCTTTAAAAGACATGGCTTCCTGTAAAAATTCTTTTATTAAAATATCTAAAATATGTGCTTCAATAAATTCTTCAATGTCAAAGCGTGTTTGCCATCGTACTGAAATAAAATCCTTTATATCTTTTCGTAAAACAATATGAATGTTTTGATAAACAAGATGCGTTTTGGCTTTTTGATATGCAAAAAGTTCTTTTATTTATATATGCAAAATACTTGAATGAATGTAATGATGAAGGTAATGGTAATGCTCTAGAGACCGCGTACCTAGAGATAGGAAACTTAGTAGTAACCGTATTATGTTGTATGTCTTCATTAGCATCTGTTTTTTCTCTATATACTTCTGATTGTAGAATTAGTTCTAAGTTTTTAATATCAAGTTCTTGGTTAAGATCTTTATTACCCTTATGTATTACTTTTAATGGTTTAATTTTAGTATGTTTGTAATTTAACTTTGTTGTTGGCTTAAGTTGTAAGATAAAAGGTTTTCGAAAATCTTTCTTATTTAAATATTTTTGGAAGTGAAACTTTTCGGGTATTGGATTCGAATATTTAGTAATACTTGAAATTTGAGGATATTTTAAATATTTATTTAAATATTTAATTAATTTTAGAAATAACTTAGGTTTACTTTGTTGGTTGTTTATTTGATTTATTATCTGTTGAGCTAAAATTTGTTTTTTATAATTTTGTTTTTTTACTATTATGCCAAGATCTTAATTTTATACATTGTTTAAAAATATTTATTTTTCTTTATTCTTTATTTTAGTAAGCTTTTGATATAATTGACTTTTATTTTGATTAAGCAGTTGTTGTATTTTCTTAACATGATTTAATGAATCTTTTTGTGATTGTTTTCCTTTTTCTATTTTTGTGTCATGAAATAATTGTATTAAATTTTTATTATTTGATTCATTGTAAATTTGTTGATTCAATAATTGGTTGTCCTTACTATACAATTGGTTTAACATTTGTTCAGTTATTTGTAATTGATTTGAGATCTCTACTTTCTTTTTAAAAATATGAGTTATATATTTCTGTCTTACTAATTTATATCTCTGTTTTGCTAATTCTTTTTGAAAAATAAAATAATATTGTATAAATGAATTAACTAATTTGTTATCGGCTAATATGTCATTAAATTTTACATTATAATAATTCTGATGATTGCCTTGAATTTCTATGATATTTCTAGGAGATATATGATAATCAACTGTCCATGTCGGAATTAACTGAAAATATTTATTCTTTATGAGAATAAGTTATTGGTATTTTGCTAACCTTAGGTTATTATGATTATTTTGTTTAATTTCTAATTTTGTAGTTGGATAAACTAAAGTAGGTGTTGAACATATTGGTTTTAGTAAGTCTTTTTGTGAAAAGATAAAATAATTAGTGATAACAGAAGTGTATAATTTGATATCAGAAAAGACATTGTTAAATTTTATAATATATGTATTCTGACAATTTTCATCATATAATTTTGTAAGAGTTAGTTGATAATAATTTTGATCTAGACATAAAGAAAGTGTTAATTCATTATAATTAGGTTGTTTAGGATTTTTAACAATTTTCTTTAATTGGAATATTTTGATTAAGGTCTAATTCTATTGATAACTTAGACTTAGATTTTTGTTTTAATTTACATTGTTTAGACTTGTGTCCAAATTCTTTACATTTTCAGCATTTGGTTTTTAATAATTTAGTTTGGTTTTGTTTAGGTGGATCAAGTGTTTTTATAGATGGACATGGTATTAAAGATTTTTCTTTAATTTTTTCTTTATCATTTGAAACTTGTGAAAAAGATTCTTTATCATTGATTTGTGGTTCAAAAAATAAAGAAGGTGATTTGGTTATGGTATTTTTGAAAGAAATAATTTCTTGTTTGCTATTGTCTATAGAAGTTTCTATTTGTTGATTTATTATTTTATTATTTTGACTTATTTTACTTGGACAAGTAGATAACGTGTTTATAGTTGAGTTTTTTCTTATTTTTAAATTATTTATTTTTAAAGTTAATTTATCTAAAAGTGCTTTTGTTTGTTGTGCAGATGGGGATAATGTAACACGTTTAACAAGTGGTGAATTGTATGCTTCAATTTGATCTATAATTGATAAAGTTTTTGTTGGTCTTGATTTAGGATGAAGTAAAGTTTCTAGATATTACTTTATTAAATATTTTTATATTTAATTAATAATAAATAGCATAATAAATATTTTAACACTTTATAAAATTAAAAAATTAATATAATTCTCGTGATTTTAAAAACTGTTTAAATCTATTATTATAAATAAGAGTTAGCATAAAATATATTCTTTTTATAATATTAATATTAAAAAACAATTTTAGTTGTAAAAAAAGTATCATATAGAAGTATTAATTAGTATTTTTAAAAAAACACAAATGATAGATATAGTTCTATTATGGTTATTAGTTTGAATGTAATCAAAATTTAAATTAATTATTATTTTTATTTTCAAGTGGCCCATAAACCCACCATTCATAGCTGAAAAGTCTTATTGATTTCTCACTTAGACATATACTATAATCATTAAATACATTATTTTCAAAATAATTAATTTTTTGAAGTATCACACAAACTATAAATTACATAATTATTATTTAGTTTATATATATATATATATATATATATATATGTATGTATGCATGTATGTGTACATATATTTGTAGATTTTAAAAGATGTCAATTTATTTTTAGTATATATAATTTATAAGAATTTATAAATATTAATATTTTATTTTTATCTTTTAGTATTATTTTTTTATTTTAACATTTTTGTTTATGTTATATTAATTCATATATAAGTTATTACTTCATAGTTTAATATTATAATTCATAAAGTATTTGTAATATAATAGCCATCTTATAACATTTTTCTTTTAGTTTTAGAAAAATATTTCTATCACAAGTGCAACAGATATATTCCTCCATTTTAACAACTATATAACAATTTTATGTATCATATCATCATTTTTATATCTTTATTCTTGAATTGTGAATATCAAATGATGAAAATTTATTAGTTTTAAAAATATCTTAATTATTAATTTTAATTTATTTATTATTTTGTCTAAAATTACTAAAACTAAACTATGTATATTTGATTTTGATGCAACCAAATGGTAGAATATTTTCTTAAACTAATAATGTATAGTTTAAACTTATTAGGATTTACTGAATCAATCTAGAAGATTATTTTTTTATAAAAATAAAAAGTAATTCATTAATAAACATTTAAAATATATCTATCTATAAATAATTATTAAACTTAAAGAATAGAAAACAAAACAACGTGATAGGGGAGGGGATAATAACTAACAACTTATTATTTAATAATTAAAAATAATAAATAGCATCATTAATAATAATAATGATGGTAGTTGGTGGTTTTAATGAGGCAATTAAATGAGAATGAGTCTCAAAATTCCTTAATTTTGGTTGATGGCAGCCATGCATGGATCAAAGTGAAGCTTTAAAGCTTTTTAAATTAATATTTTCAACGCTTTATCATAACATATTTTATATTTATTAATATAATTTTTTTAAAAATTTGATATTTTAATCCAATGTGCTAAATTTATTTTTAAATCTCATCGACTTTCATCAATTTGTATAATATTATTTATAAATAATATATATAATGAAATTTGAATATCATTTTATAATTTAACCATAACTAAAATTAATGATATATTACTTGTTATCCCACAACAATATTACAATTGGATGCAAAAGGATTTTCATATTTTACTAGTGTTTTAGTAGATGATTTCACAAAAAATTTTATTTATTATTTTTTTAATAATTGACTATAAAAATTAAAATGTAATTAATTTATTTTTGAATGAAATATTCAACGAATAATATTGTGCGTTAAAATATCATAATAATAAGAAAATGTCATGCATGAATACTTCTTTCTACAATCTACTTTTTTTTAAAAAAATAATATATTTACCATAAATTTGGAACCAATTTATCCAAAAAGTGAAGATATAATATTTTTTTTCTATTTTTATGATAAAAATTTATATTATCTAATTTATTTTATTATTTCTATGATGAAGAATATATATTATTTGTTATTTATTTTATAGTTATTATTTTAAAATTTATGTTTCTTTAAAAATAAAAATTAAATAAAAATAGAAAAAAATATTGATCGCATACAAATTATAAGCCTAGTAAAATGGCTTAAAAAATTAAAATTTATAATTATGTAAAAGTATACAAATAAATTTAATATTTTATAATTTATGTATGGTGAGGGATTAATTATAACGACCCGAGCTCGGATCCCCGAACCCGACCCGGACCGTCACGGTAAAAATTTTAAATTATCCAAAATCATTAATTACGTGTCATCAAACAACTTTAATGAATTCTATAATATCATTTAAAACACAATCCATAGTCATCATAAATACATCATCATATAAATATCCATAATAATGACAAATAACTTTAATAAATAACCTCAATGTCAAAAATATCAATCCTCAAAGAGAAATCTAATAAAAGTTAAACAGTAACTAAACTACTAAGATCTTAAGTCTCTATCCGGAAAGTTTCAATCTCTGAGATTACCTCTGCTTGGATTCTACTCACGTGATCTCTTCTATCATGGTGTCAACCTATCTATTCTAGAGCTAAGAAAAAACTTAAGGGTGAGTCAAAGCCCATCAAGTGATAATAATAAAAAATGGTATACAACAATAACAACCTCGGATACCAACTATAAAGTCTCAACATCACCCTAACCATCTAATATATTCGAGCAAATTACAACACATCGTAAATACGACTCTAGGCAAAATAGGTCCCACAAGACACGCACAATAAACAACGGTAATCCCCTAGAATCCGATAACACGAATAAGTGAAAATTTCCTGATCCGAATGTTAGCGTGAACGACCTAAACATCAACAACAATAACAAAATGGATTACACTGAATCCGGATAGCGTAAAATCTGACACATAGATTCTACCGAATATAACTCGTGGATTCCACTGAATTTCAAACTTATGAGGTATCAACAATGACATAACATCACAATGAATCTCCTTGGACCTTATTCTGCTACTGTGAACTAAAGGCCGCGTATTTACGTCCCCAACGGCTGGGTAAGTACAACGAAGTTATCCATGGTAACCAACTACTCCTACAATCCTTCCATAGACTATACCCATAGTATGCCGATACCACCCGTGATACCCCTCGCCAGATGATATCCCAGATATCATCTCCAACGATGGTCACATGGTTATAAGCATCCCCCACAATAAACAACATACATTATTATCACTATGATACGAAAATCAGTATCGGATAAGTGTAGACCACGCTAAGGTATCGTAGCCTCCCATTCGACTAGATACCTTAGAATTTTCATACGCTTTCCTTAACCTTGACCGTAGAAAACCAATAATTCAAATACTCACACAACCGAGTATAACACAAAGAAAGCCTTGCAATATCAATGATAGGAATATCATTTGGTGCTAACACGGACCGTACTCACGCCATCAAATCTAACACAAAGGAGCGTATCTCAGAACGTTCAACGGAGATACATGGATCGAGATATGATCGGCTCAATTACTTCACTATTTTTTCATTTTATTCCGGAGCGATGCCTATGACTAAGGCGACCGATATTTTTATTTCAAATTACATCCCCAATTAATTTTACAAGGCTTCAACAAATTAATTGGTAACATTTATTTCATTATACAATCAGTATCACTCCGAACACAGGCTAATACACCTTTATAGATGCAATATACACAAATTGTAAATATCTTCTATACTCTTTACCATCTTTATTCTCATACATACACATATAACAACACATTAACATATATATATATATATATGTATGTATGTATATATCTATATATCCAAATACATCACTACATATATATATATACATACATATACCTATATAGATATATACATACATATATATATATATATATATACACATAAATCCACACATATACACAAACATATACCAACACTCCACACACCTACCCTCACCAACCGGCCCAGCCCACGGCCCAACACCACACACAGCACTCACCAGCCCATCACGCACACACAGCTTCTGCTGCGCTCCATACACACACTACTCACGCAGAGCAACAACAATACATACACGCAACGTCACACACTCAGCAGCTTCTGCTGCTGTTTCCCTCACACCAACACACACACACGACGCCGCACACACACACCAATATGCACACACAGCAGCAACTTTCTGTTTCCCATACCACACACACACACACACAGCAGCTCAGCTGCTTCCCACTCACCAACAATACGCGCACAGCACACCCTACTTCTAACACACATACACACCAATTCCAGTCATTCACTCATACGGAGCACGACCAAAAACATCCCAAATATTATCAACCCTTCACCACCAATTCTTGACAGAAACAGGGTACGAAGCTCCCTGTTTTCTCACCCAATTTTTTGAACCGGCCACAAACAAATTAACATATGCTCCCTTATCAATTTCTCAACGAACACACACCATCCAATTTACACATCAAAATTGATGGAATTAGAGAGAGAGATTGACAGATTCAAATCGGCTTCGAATTGAAACAACACACAGCCAAGAAATACAAAGGATGAGAGGGATTCATGAGGATTTATCTGTGATTTGAAATA
Source organism: Nepenthes gracilis (assembly GCA_033239525.1). Classification (NCBI taxonomy): domain Eukaryota; kingdom Viridiplantae; phylum Streptophyta; class Magnoliopsida; order Caryophyllales; family Nepenthaceae; genus Nepenthes; species Nepenthes gracilis. Next base: position 7,470,015 of record BSYO01000026.1, on the reverse strand, counting down.
AAAATGACATCAGAGGTTCACTTGCCTCAATCCTTGCTTTTCTTTCGGCAACGGCGGCAACTCCACGAATCGACGACGGCGACTTCGACGGTAGCGGCAGCGGCGAAGAACAACGACGACAGTTAGGGTTTTGTTCTCCCACTACCTTCCTCAACTTCTCCTTAAATAACAAAAGGAAAATCGACTATTTCCTTCCTCATTGCCGCAAATCTCGCTCGCCATTACTCTTTTCTTTCTTTTTCTTTTCCTCCTCTTCCTCCTTCATTCTTCTCCTCCTTCGTTCGTTTTCCTCCTCTCTCTCTCCCCCCATTTTCCTCTTTTCTTATTTTGTTTTGTTTTTATTATTATTATTATTTATTAATTAATATATTTATTATTATTATAATATTTATTATCATTATTATTATTATTACTATTATTATTATTTATTAATACATTTATTATTATCATTATTTATTATTATTATTATTATTATCATTATTATTATTTATTAGTATATTTTTTTAATATATTTATTTATCTCTCTTTAAAATATTTATTATTTAGTTAGTTATCTAATTACCTTTGTTTAAGACATTAACCTAAATTTTTAATATTTTATTTATTCATTTATATATATATATATTTCGTCAACGAATAATTAATTTATTATTTAATCTAAATTTTAATTAACGGTCTAAATATTCAGACCCAATTCATTAATCTATCTAATTTATTAGGCCTAAATGTCAGTCTAATTATAAGATTTTAAGCCTAAAAGTAATTACGAATAATTATTGAAACAAACTTATAAATATATTTTTTTAAAATTTAGGATATTACAACATTTCCCCCTTAAAAGATTTTTGTCCTCAAAAATAAAATTAAAATTATTCGGGATGTTACAATCTTTTCCATTTAAAAGATTTTCATCCTTAGAAATTAACACATTTAATGCCTAATGCCCGCAAGTCCAGGTTATTGATGGCTTGTGCTATGAGCTGAGCTACTCCGTATAAGTGCAATCATAAGTTTCGCAGGAGTCTCCCGAACTCGCATTTTGTATTCATGACAATCTTGAAAATTAGAAAACTTAGAACCCTATTTATACTAATACTCTGGCCTGACAGTTTTTTCATGATCTAGAATATCCCAGACCCTAAACCAAAAATATATTATACATTTCACGACTCAGAATCACCGATGGTCTGGTAAGTCCTCAAGGATGTCCTCAAGGATGTGCAAGATTCTCCTCGACCTAGAATAATCATAAATATGTTAAGTCCTCGAGCCACTTAGCAAGTCACCACTTCAAATACCAAGCCTTGTAAGTTCTCTAAAATACATACCATTCTCTACTCCGACTTGATTTATTAGAATTACATCTAAATCTTCAAACCTCATCGTTTAATATCCTCAAACATTATCAACTTAAATTCTCAAATATTCACACAGAACCTTAATTCTCTGATACCATTAGTTGTAACGACTTAAACTCGGATCCCCGAACCCAACTCGGACCGTCACGGTGAAAATCTTAAGTTATCCAAAATTATCAATTACGCGTTATCAAACAACTTTAATGAATTTTATAATATCATTTAAGACACAATTCATGATCATCATAAATGTATCATCACATAAATATTCATAATAATGACAAATAACTTCAATAAATGACCTCAATGTTAAAAATATCAATCATCATAGAAAAATCTAATAAAAGTTGAACAGTAATTAAACTACCACGATCTTAAGTTTATATCTAGAAAACCCCAATCTCTGAGATCACCTCTGCCTGGAGTCTACTCACGCGATCTCTTCTATCATTGTGTCAATCAGTTTACTCTGGAGCCAAGAAAAACATAACGATGAGCCAAAATCCAATAAGTGATAATAATAAAAAATGGTATACAATAATAACAATCTCGGATACCAACTACAAAGTCTCAACATCACTCTAACCATCTACTATATCCGAGCAAATTACAACACGTCGTAAATACGACACTAGGCAAAATAGGTCCCATAAGACCCGCACATCCAAAAATAACAAGAGTACCAATAAATAATGATAATCCCCTGGAATCCAATAACACGAATAAGTGGGGATTCCCTGGTCCGAATGTCAGTGTGAACGACCTGAACATCAACAACAATAACAAAATGGATTCCACTGAATCCGGATAGTGTAAAATTTGACACAGATTCTACCGAATATAACTCGTGGATTCCACCGAATCCCAAACTCATGAGGTATCAATAATGATATAACATCACAATGAATCTCTTGGACCTTATTTCTGTCACCGTGAACTAAAGGCCGTGTATTTACTCCCCCAACGGCTAGGTAAGTATAATAAAGTTATCCATAGTATCCAACTGCCCCTACAGTCCTCCCAGAGACTGTACCTGTAGCATGCCGATACCACCTGTGATACCTCTCGCCAGATGATATCCCAGATATGATCTTCTACGATGGTCACATGGTTATAAGCATTCCCCACAATAAACAACATACCTCATTATCATAATGATATGAAAATCAGTATCGGATGAGTGTAGACCACGCTAAGGTATCGTAGTCTCCCATTCGACTAGATACTTTAGTGTTTTCATACGCTTTCCTTAACCATGATTGTAGGAAATCAATAATTTAAATACTCGCACAACCGAGTATAGCACAAAAAAAGCTTTACAATATCAATGATAGGAACATCGTTCGGCGCTGATACGGACTGTACTCACGCCATCACATTTAACGCAAAGGAGCGTATCTCAGAACGTTCAATGGAGATACATGGATCGAGATATGACCGGCTCAATTACTTCACTATTTTTTTATTTTATTCCGGAGCGATGCCTACGACTAAGGCCAACGATATTTTTATTTCAAATTTCATCCCCAATTAATTTTACAAGGTTTTAACAAATTAATTGGCAATATTTATTTCTTTATACAATCAATATCACTCCGAACATAGGCCAATACACCTTTATACATGCAATATACACAAACTGTAAATATCCTCTATACTCTTTATCATCTTTATTCTCATACATACACATATAGCCACACATTAATATATATATATATATATATATATATATGTATATATATATATATATACATACATACATATATATATATACACATAAATCCACACGTATACACACACATATACCAACACTCCACACACTTACCCTCACTAAACGGCCCATCCCACGGCCCAACACCACACACACTCAGACTCACGGCCCATCACGCACACACCGCCTGGCTGCGCTCTCCACACACATTGCTCACGCAGCAACGGCAACACACACACGCAAGCGTCACACACTCAGCAGCCTTCGCTGCTGTTTTCCCTCACACCAACACACACACACGGCGCCGCACACACACACCAATATGCACACACAAAGAAGAACTTTTTTTGCTTTCCCATACCACACACACACACGTGCACTCAGTGCTTCCCCACTCACCAACACGCGCACAAAGACACCCTACTTCTAACACACATACACACCAATTCCAGTCATTCACTCATACGGAGCACGACCAAAAAAACATCCCAAATATTATCAACCCTTCACCACCAATTCTTGTGAAACAGTGGTACGAAGCTCCCCTTTTTTCACCCAAATTTTTGAACGGCCACAAACAAATTAACATATGCTCCCTTATCAATTTCTCAACGAACACACACCATCCAATTTACACATCAAAATTGATGGAATTAGAGAGAGAGATTGATGATTCAAATCGGCGAATTGAAACAACACACGACCAAGAAATACAAAGGATGAGAGGGATTCATAAGGATTTATCTCGTGATTTGAAATGGAAACAACATCGAGGTTCACTTGCCTCAATCCTTGCTTTGCTTCCGGCAAGCGCAACTCCACGAATCGACGGCGATTGACTTGTAATAGCGGCAATAAGAAAGAACAACGGCGACAGTTAGGGTTTTGTTCTCCCGCTACCTTCCTCAACTTCTCCTTAAATAACGAAAGGGAAATCGACTCTTTCCTTCCTCATTGCCGCAAATCTCGCTCGCCGTTCCTCTTTTCTTTCTTTTTCTTTCCCTCCTCTTCCTCCTTCCTTCTTCTCCTCCTTCGTTCATTTCCCTCCACTCTCTCTCTCCCCATTTTTTTCTTTTCCTTTTCTGTTTATTATTATTAATTAATTAATTAATATATTTATTATTATAATTTATTATTATTATTATTTTATCGTTATTATTATTTATTAATATATTTATTATCATTATTATTATTTATTATTATTAATATTTATTAATATTATTTTTATCATTATTATTATTTATTAGTATATTTTTTTAATATATATATATATTTATTTATTTCTCTTTAAAATATTTATTATTTAGTTAGTTATCTAATTACCTCTATTTAAGACCTTAACCTAAATTTTTAATATTTTTTATTAATATATATATATATATATATATATATATATATTTCGTCAATAAATAATTAATTTACTATTTAATCTTAATTTTATTTAACGGTCCCAATAATCATGCTCAATCCATTAATCTATTTAATTTATTAGGCCTAAATGTCAGTCCAATTATAAGATTTTAAGTCTAAAAGTAATTACAAATAATTATTGAAACTAACTTATAAAAATATATATATTTTTAATTTGGGATATTACATTAATGGTCTCCTTTGCATTGCAATTTTTAGATCATGGGAACTAACGGTTCATATTTTAGAGTTTTAAAATGTATGGAACTATTTTTGTATATATATAATTTTAAAATATTAAATTATCTCTATGTTAATAAATCATCAAAAATAACATCTTTTAATACTTTTTATTTTTTTAAAATATTTATTTAACATTTTCAAAAGCATTAAGACCCCATTTAATTGTTAGAATTTGATCGGTACACCAAAAATGGGCTGGCTCCACAAAAGTCAAAGGCCTAAGACGACAGTCAACACTCTAACGGCCCAATTAGAAAACGGGCCCAAGAGCTAAAAAGCCCAGGGCGCGTCGGGCGGCCAACTCCCAAACAGACGGTCAACTCAAGCGTTGATCGTCTGCCTTACGCGCATTGGGCCCAAGGAGGCTCTTCTATAGTAATGGGCCTGGCTCACTCAGGCCCATGGCCCATCTGGCGGCTGACGACAGATATCCTTCATAAGGGCGGTTAACACGCACGCAGACGGTCAACTCGAGTATTGACCATTTGCGTTTTGCACGTTGGGCCCCAAGAAGCCTTTCAACAGTAACGGGCCTGACCCGTTTAGGCCCACTAATCATTAAAAGGTCAACAACGATTCTCCAAGGATATTCCACGATCTCAACAGGCACCAAAAGGGACATTAGCAATATTGGCGCGCTTCAAAGAAGAAAAGCGCCGGATCTTCTCAATTCCTTATCAACCAAGACACTCCAACGTAATATGCCTCAGGAGAAAAGAAACCAACTTGAAAAGTTATGGCCGCCTCACAAGGAAATAATCTCGATCAGCATGGCAACTTACATCAGCTCCAGAGGGCAAGCTAGCCAGCAAATCAGGAAGGCAATCACTCTTTCCAAAGAAGGAGGATCGTCCTCTCAGCTACAAAAAGAAACCCTTGACCCACCATCAAGGGCACGCTTTCTTCCATACTTTTAATCGCATACGCTTTCTAGGACGATTCTGATCGAGGCTTTCATTGAGTGCTCTGGGAAATCGGCCTTGACTGACACCTTCATCCTCCAAAAAATCCTAAGGCAACAAGCGGACCTTCACGGCCGTTTACTGCCTTCCCACCTTCCAGATTCAAGAAGACCTCACGTCTCTCTTACATCTGGATCAAACACTCAAACTCTCTTTCTCTATTTCCAGTTTCTCCCTTTTGAAGACTGTTTTACTGACTTGAGCGTCGGGATATTTTCGGTGGGACAACTTCCCGCCGAACACGCAGACCTATTGTTCTGTTTAGTGGTGTGCAGGATCCAACTCAGGGAACGGAGCCGGAGCCAAGACAGCGGAATCATCCGAATCTGTTCGAAATTCGGATCCAGAGACGCATCATAGGCGCCGTCTGTGGGAAACGCGACAAAAAGTTTAGCGTCTCCCCTCAATCTCTTACGCAAAACAAACACAGCCAATACTTGTTCTCCAGTCAACACGACAACTAGAGATATCACCTTCCATGGCGACGACCCCTCATCGGGTAGCCATGCTAACAGGTGATTGACGTCAAATGTGCTAGTGCCCAGCGCTTAGAAGAGCACCCTCTTCTTAACCGTCTGCACCCATTAGAAGATGTAACATTGGGGCTTCGCCGATCAGCTTTCAAGCGATCTGAGGAAGCCAGCATCCTCAGAGGATCAATTGGCCTGACGGCCTCAGGGCCCAGGCAGCCCCCAGTACCTATTTCATCAGCCCGACGACCTCGGTATTTGAGAGTTCCGAGAGATAGGGCCCACTCCCAGAGAAGTGATCGATCCAGTTCCAATAAGCCATGCCAAATGGACCAGACTGGGCAGCAAAGCTTCCCTCAAAACTTAAGCTTCGCTTTCGTCCTTCGCTCTTCAACTAAAAAGAGCGTCTTGGAGCCCTATTGAACGCGAAAGCTCTCCGGCACTCCGTCTCTCATTCAGCCGGCCTGTAGTAATTTTTCGGACTGGAGGAGCTCTCCGGCATTCCAATTAGATTGAGGAGTATTTCGGCTCTCTAGGCAGTCACCTTCTTTGCCAGATCTTCTTCGGCTTAACCTTCACCACGTGGCATTGCTCCGATCAGTAGGTTGATCCCGCTGCAACCTGTTGTACGGCAGTAGGCCCAGTAAAAGTTATGTCAAAACATGCAACGGGGGCTCAATTTTCTCGACCCGCCACCCATTGCCGCGATGGAAAATATCATCCAAACCAAGACCGCAATGGTCCGGTCACCCGAGGCAAGATTCGGTGACAATAGGACCCAAACCATTGGCCAATAGGCTACCGAAACGGTAACAGTACACTACCCAACCAATTCACGGCAAAGGACCAAATCCCACGGGGCACAGGGGCCATAGGCCAAGTCGCCTACCAAAGCGCTCCAATGACTCTCCGAAGCAGTGCACGCCAGCCGTGTGCTCAGGGCGGTGAGCCCATTATATGAACACCGCTCATGTACCAACGATGATTCCACACTGAATCCAAGTAAGTCAACTATATACATGCATGTAGGAACACTTTGTACGTTGTGTTTCTTGTATCACTGCATGGTAGATTTCTTTTTCTTTCTTTTCCATATGTATATATATATATCGTTTGCCTTGCGGAGTTTACCCGACCTAGATCGCCCCTAAGTCGGGAGGGTCTTCACCTCTCGTTAAACCCCGGTCATCCGGTGGCCCGGGAGGGTCAAACCCCGGTCATCCGGGTGGTCCAAGCGATTTGAAACCCTCGGTCATCCGTGGTGGTCGAAGCGATCTCAAACCCCGGTCATCCAGTGGCCCATGAGCGATCTCCGAAACACCGGTCATCCGGGTGGCCCATGAGCGGTCTTAAACCCTAGTCATCTAGGTGGCCCATGAGCGGTCTAAAACCCTGGTCATCCTGGTGGCCCATGAGCGGTCTCGAAACCTTGGCCATCCAAGTGGCCCGAGAAGCGGTCTAAAAACCTTAGTGGGGCAAGTATGGCACACACGACGACCTCCTCTCGGGAGCAAGAACGTCCGGTCAACGGCGGTCGAAGGGAGAAACATTTCTTCTCAATATTGGCAGCCCAAGTCTTCACTTGCAGGCGCCACCAGTGGGTTAATACAACCGCCGCCCGACTTAAGGATCTTATTCCTTCTGGGCAACCCGCCCAACTGTGTCAGGCGCTCCACGCAGTAACCTTCTCAACGAAAGGGTATCGTGATCAAACAGTAACGAGAAGCGTTCCTTCTCTAACGCTGACTGCCCAAGTTTCCACTTGGTCAGCATCGCAAGGATGGTTAACGCAACCACCTGCCAAGCCTAGGAACTCAGCTCCTTAGGCAACCAAGCAACGGTCACCGGCCCACCGGTTGGTCGACCAATGCAATGATTTACACAAACACAAAAAGCAATAAAGACAGTGGGCACCGATTTGAAAAGAATTTCCATTTTATTGCTCATAAAGTGTATTACAATTTACCCAAAGTCCAAAACAGCAAAAGAAAAACAAAAGGCTATAGGGGCGGCGGACCACCCTAGCTGTCTCGGGGCTCTCCCACCAGGTCTTCCTTACGTTGCGCTGCGTGGTTACTCTGATTGATAAGTTCAATTGGGAAGCTACGATTGACTAACCGTGCAACGCGCTGTCCAATGTTGAGCCCCTCTAACAGCCGGGCGTGCAGTGCTCCTCCGATCTCCTGGAGGCTGATCCGAGTGGCCAACTCGTTCTCTGAGGCTGCAGCCCTGTCGGCAAGGCGCTTATTGTTCGCTTTGAGTCGATCCTCCTCCTCCTTCAAGCGAGCAACCTCGGCCTTCAGTTCAGCGTTCTCTGCCTCCATGTCCGCCATGACAGCCTCAAGAGCAGCGGTCTGCTCACGGAACTCCCCTCCTGAGGCGGTCAGCTTGGCCTCCAGCCAGACAATCTCAGCCTCCCAATCCGCAATGATGCGATCGCATTGCTCCACTTCCTGGGAGACATCTGAGATTAACCTTCTTTATTGCACAAGACAAAAGCAAAGTATGAGTTACAAACACAAGGAAGAAAGAAATACAAGGGAGCTATTACAGAAGTCATACCTCATAAGTCTTTCTGAAGGGCCTCGCAGGACCGGACTCTAGGCCTGGTCCAGCTGGCGGTGGAATGGGAGATGACGAGTCAAGAGCATCCCCTCGCGCCAAGCACGCCGCTGCTTCATCCAAAATATGGTCTAGAAACTCATCATCAATGCTAGCATGGCGGGCTCCTCCCTTATGCCCTCTGGGAGGCCCGAAAGGTGCTTCCTTCTCCGGGGCCTTTGGAACGGCGGGCCGGTGGATCGGCTCCGTCGACGGCTCCACAATAAAAACGCGTGAACCCTCGGGGCGGCCGCGAGCAGCTCCTCCGCAGATTCCATCTAGGGCGCACTGGAACCACCTTCGCCGCGCAGCTGGGCCGAGATGACTCCCGCGGCCTCCACCAGCCTATCCTCGACGGACTTCCCCACTCCCAGAATCTTTGCCGAATCCGCCGCAAATTCCGGCAGCCACAAGGTCAATCTGCGACGAAGATGATGAGGGCGTACCAATTACCCTCTCAGTAGCTTCCTCCGTGGCCCTTGGGTGAAGGCGGCCCCCATTTAACCTTCTTGGTCTCCGCCCGGGAAACCAAAAAGTCCCTCTTGAACTCGTTGGGGTTAAGCCGTATGGCCTTGGCCAACCAGGCATAGGAGGCACTCTCCGTCGAGGACAGCGTACCAAGGTACGCCTTCGGAACCTGGCTTTAGACCCTCGCAATAGGCCATTTCTCTCCCACTTTCACAAAGAAGAACCGATTTTTCCAATTCTTCAGCGAATCATGAATGACCGTGTTAATTTTTATTACCGTACGGGGACTGAGTAAAATCTACTCCGCCCCCTGGGTCACTTTAAATACAACTTTAACGCAAGACATCATAAATTTCTAGCCAAGCTTCCAGAAAAAAATACATAAAGTGCAAAGGTACCTCACCGCGTTGGCATGGAGCTGACCGATGGGTACTCGTAGAGCCGCCACGATTGACTCCAGCTCCTCCGGCAAAGGCGACGAAGGCCGCTCCTCAGATAGGCCTCATAGACAGTAATGTGCCCCTCCGGTGGGGAAAAAGCTTTGTCGTCCTTACCCGGAACCCTCCAGGCCATCTCTTTGGGAATATTAAATTCAACACACAGTGCCTTAACATCGTTTTCTCTCAAGACGGACGGAAAGTCTGCGACTGGAGCCATAATCGAGTGGAAGCTAGGGTTTCTTGTAGAAGAGTTCGTCTGAGAAACGAGAATGAAGAAGACGACGGTTTGAAGGCGTAATTGATTTCAAAATACGGAAAGGAAACTTAAGCGCCAAGCATACAAATGACGCCGTCAGTCCTGCCATGCGTCACCTCCTCACTTGACCTCGCAAAAGGACGGGTCTCTGGCGCAGAAATCCCTCATTAATGACGCTGTTAGGATCGCCACGTGTCGCCTCCCTACTTGACCCTGCAAGAGGACGGATCTCTGGCGCATTAATGGCCAGGATCTCCGCCCAACCAATGGGAGACACGTGTTGCTTTCTGCCCTATAAACCGGCCAAAAGCTGGCAGAAAGGGTTCCCAGAATTGGCCAAGACGGTTAACAATTCTGGTACTCCGAAATTGACCAAAACGGTCAACAATTCTGGTACTTTAGAATTAACCAAAACGGTCAACAATTCTGGTACTCCGGAGTTGACCAAAACAGTCAACAATCCTGGTACTCCGGAGTTGACCCAGACGGTCAACAATCCTGGTACTTCGGAGTTGACTAAGACGGTCAACAATTCTGATCAAACTCTCATTCATGCTTTTTATGAATTCCCACGAGATCCTCAAAGTAAGAAAAGGCATCCCATCATGAACATACTAGAGGTCAGACTTCTGGCCACCAACATGGGGGGCTAGTGATGGGTACACCAAAAATGGGCTGGCCCCACAAAATTCAAATGCCCAAGATGACTTTTTTTTTGTAAGTAAGTATTTTGGATTAATGGGAGAAAAATAGTACAAAAAATATGTTTATCTCCAAGTATTTTGACTTGAAGATAAAACAAAATACGCTAGGGCATACCCTGAGCGGACAGCACATCTGAATATATAAAATGGCCTCTAGGAGGACAACGTTTACCGAAAACGACAAAATATGACATTTCCATCATAAACAAAACAGAACACAGCATGCATTAGCTGACGCACAAAATCGGCTTCGCACAGTGGCACGGCAAGGCACGACAAGGAAGCTCTCACTGTGTTAGCTCCGAGACCAGCAGCACCACGCAATGCACCTCCACGCAAGCCGAATGGCCCAGTCTCAACGCCGCAAAGATATAGCTCCACAAAGAAGTGGCATCAACCACTTCATATAAATGCAAGACACCAAACAGCACCCCCTTCCTCAGCGTCAATCATCCCCGGCTATGCATCCGCGGGGTAAGGAGGAGACCCACACCTAATGGCTATTGCAGAATGGCCCTACGAATTGAATGCAAAGCAGAGCCATTCAGGCTCACATCATAACATTGGGCATCAACACTGCCCACAACACTATCACCAAATGCCAGAATCACTTTAGGCATCAACAAGCAGGAGGAAACCCCCACCGCATCAGGATCAATTGCACCCAATAATGCCACGCCAGGTTCCCCCAGTCCAATCAAGAGGAAGAAACAAGAAGCTCGAGCCTCATCAAAGCCAGCATCATCAAACAAATGACACCGACATCCTTCAACATCTTCAAAGACGTTAGCGCAGTACGAGAACATCAAACGAAGAGGTCCTCAAAGATAAATTGGAGGAGCAAATTGGCGAGGGAGACCAACCACCAAAACATACACAAAGATCAAAAGGATTTCCAGCATCAAACCAAGCCACTCCCATCTTTTCATCAATCCAAAAGTATAACACCCAATCCAGAGCGGAATCGGGCTCCTCAATTGACCAACAGAAAGGATACACGAGGCGAGAGATGCTAAAAAGACCGGGCTTTAGTCGGTTCACCAAACAAATCCAAATGAGCGCAACTAGCTTTAGGTTTGAACAACTGCTCCCAAAAAGGGACGCAGCAGAAACCCCAAGCACCAACCCACGGCTTCTACAAAGAAAGCCGGAGATGTGGGGCTCGGCCTTGGACGGACAGAGCAAAGAGCGCATCCATATTGGAAGAAGCAACCCCAAATAAACGAGACTTGAGGATGAGAAGAGAAGGAAACCAAAAGGGCCCCAGATAGTAGGTGAGAACCAATCGACAAAAGCCTCGACAGTTGCGATTTTGGAATCGGCAGGGACCCCAGTCAGCTCGAGCCCGAACCGCTACTCTAGGGCAACCGGCAGGAACCTCCATCACAGCCTGAATCAGCAAAAGCCGGCCTCACTACCGCATCCGAGGATTCAGATGCCGTCGATGAAAGCTGAAACAGAGGTTCATAAGAGAGAATGTGGAGACGGGACTCGGAGGCCACGTGCGTAAAAACAGCCGGGAGGCCGGCCATGGCCGACCAAAGACGGAAGCAACCGGGCGAGCAACCGGGAGACGGCCGAGGGCCGGCCGCACCGCCCCGCCTGCAGGAGGAGTGCCCCGAGGACGCTTTCAAACCCCAAAATCGAGAAACGAAATTTGAAAATGTAGAGAGAAGCAGAGTCAGGCGTAAATTTTTAAAGGCCCAAGATGACGGTCAATACTCTAATGGCCCAATTGGAAAATGGGCCCAAGATTTGAAAAGCCCAGGGCGGTCAACGCTGGCGTTGACCATTCGGCGGCCAACTCCCAAACAGACGGTCAACTCAAGCGTTGACCGTCTGCCTTACGCGTATTGGGCCCAAAGAGGCTCTTCTACAGTAATGGGCCTGGCTTACTCAGGCCCATGGCCCATCTGGCGGTTGACGACGGATATCCTTCATAAGGGTGGCCAACACGCACGCAGACGGTCAACTCGAGCATTGACCGTCCGCATTTTGCATGTTGGGTCTCAAGAAGCCTTTCAACAGTAACGGGCCTGACCCGTTTAGGCCCACCAATCATTAAAAGGCCAACAACGATTCTCCAAGGATATTCCACGATCTCAACAGGCACCAAAAGGGACACTAGCAATATTGGCGCGCTTCAAAGAAGGAAAGCGCTGGATCTTCCCAATTCCTTGCCAACCAAGGCACTCCAACGATAATATGCTGAGGAGGAAAGAAACCAACTTGGAAAGTTGTTGGCCGCCTCACAAGGAAACAATCTCGATCAGCATGGCAACTGGCATCAGCTCTAGAGGGCAAGCCAGCCAGCAAATCAGGAAGGCAATCACTCTTTCCAAAGAAGGAGGATCGACCTCTCAGCTACAAAAAGAAATCCTTGACCTACCATCAAGGGCACGCTTTCTTCCATACTTTCAATCACATACGCTTTCTAGGATGATTCTGATCGAGGCTTTCATTGAGTGCTCTGGGAAATCGGCCTTGACTGCCACCTTCATCCTCCAAAAAACCCTAAGGCAACAAGCGGACCCTCACGACCGTTTACTGCCTTCCCACCTTCCTGATTCAAGAAGACCTCACGTCTCTCTTACATCTAGATCAAACACTCAAACTCTCTCTCTCTATTTCCAGTTTCTTCCTTTTGAAGACTGTTTTACTGACTTGAGCGTCGGAGTGTTTTCGATGGGATAACTTCCCGCGGAACACGCTGACCTCTTGTTCTGTTTAGTGGTATGTAGGATCCAACTCAGGGAACGGAACCGGAGGCAAGACAGGGGAATTATCCGAATCTATTCGAAGTTCGGATCCAGAGACGCATCAGAATTTAAATTTTGTCTAATTATAACTTTAATGTTTGACATCAGATAAAATTAAAATTAAAATTTTATATCATAATTTCTTAAAAATGAAAAATAAGATAGAATTTTTTACATATAATTTTGAGAAAGAAAGTAAAAAAAACTATAATTTTGAGGTTGAGATTATATGTCAACTTGGTATGATAATGTCAAATAAGGTTAGACTTATTCGATAAATATTTTTAATTGTTTAGATTGAATGAAAGTAAATTGATAATAATTTTATTTATAATTTACTTTTTAAAAGCTTATAAAAAGTATTATTTAGAAATTTAAAAGTTAATTTAATTTTAATGAAGGTTAACATTAATTTTTATATTTTTATATCTACTTATTTATTATTATTATTTTTAATAATTTTTATTGAAGTTTTATAAATAAATTATGTATTTTAATTATATAAGTTTTAATCTTTAACAAAAAAATTTAAAATAAAAACAAGTAAATTGATCGTATGGAATTTTTATTTTGTTAATCTATTCAACTAATTAAAGGAATATGAAAAAGAAGAGTAAAATTAAATTTTTTAAATGGTTGAGATATATATGTGTATTTATTTATTTATTTAAAAAAAAGAGAAAAATAAAAAAAGAAAAAAAAGAAGTTTTTTGCAATCTTTTGAGTGTGTTCAAGACTTGATATTTTCGGTTCAAGAACCAATGTACATTCTATCTGCAAAATGTTTGAGTCACTAAATTGCAACTTTTAAATTTTATACCCCTCTATTTTTTTTAATCTTTTTGATACCATATTGGTAACGTTTAGTAATCTGATAGTTTCTTTTGATTTGCCATTCAAGATTTGATCTTCTTGATTTTCCTATTGACATGGCTATCTGAATAGATAATAGACTCTAGATACACAGATGGGCTAGCTCAGATCGGCTTATTCACACCCAAAAAAAAAAAAAAAAAAACCATGTAACACACCTCAATATTCACACGCATAAGTGAACAAAGCATCTCTTGCAATTTTCCAATAGCATTCACAGCTTATGGAAGTTTTCTAATTTTGTTTAGAAGGCAACCTATAACTCCCAGTAATAAGATATACCTAATAAAATTATCAAGGATAGCTCTCACAAAAACAATGAATAGAAATGTAACTACACTCCTCCCATAGAATGGACCATAATGAGCACTTTTTTTTTTTTTTTTTTTTGCGTTAAAATTTACATAAAAGGACAATTATGCAAGTGTTTGCATCACCATCATCCCATCAGGCATAGGTGAGGAGATTAAATTGCTCCTAAAAAGTGATTTTATTTCAAACTAATAGTAGATACAAGCGGTACCGACAACTTTGCTTTAGTCCATGCTTTCACATAATTCACTTCTTGCTTATATAAATGAAAATTCTGCCAAATTTTTTATAGTAGCACGTTCTCTTAAAATAAAGGCAAATAGGATAAAGCTATAAAATTAGTATCGGGATCAGAAGTTTTAAACTGTACCAAAAAAAATTACCGAAAGTATTTATGAAAATTCATACACCTTGTACAAAATAGTGTTAACATTAGAAGAAAATCATCATTTTGAACTTTTAAAGGAGTACATTAACTAGATCTTACTCGAACTAGTTGAGTCAGACTAATAACCAAATCCAATAAAAGTTTACCTGATCCAAGAAATAGGGAACATTGCTTATGCAGTATATAAAAGGAAAACAAAAATGGAAGTAATAGTCCTTATACCTAATTTAGTACAAGTAATTTTTTTCTGTTTTTCCTTTTTTTTTTTATAGATTTGGGTTTACTTAAGTAGACCATTTAGTTTTAGGATTTGCTTTACAAATTAGTACAATAATTATTTCAGTCTTATTATAATATTATGATGATACTATTTGGTGAGCTTTTTATAATTCAAGATTTCAATATAGTATTTATCTGATACTTATTAGTCATATTTTTATTTTGAAAAAATAAAATTTAGCTTCCCCTCAATCAAATGCGAAAAAAAAATAAATGTAACTTTTAATTAGGTGATTAACTTTCTTTGTCAACAGATTGTAGTGAATATCAGAGGTGATGAAATTATAGCTTAACATTTTCAACCGCTGAGCTGTCAGTGATTGTAGTGAACTTTTAATTTAGTGATCAACTTTCTGTATCAATAGACTGCAATGAACATTTGAGGCAATGAAATTATAGCTTAACCTTCTTAATCGCTGAGTTGCCAATCACTGTAGTAAACTTTTAATTAGGTGATTAATTTTCTATGTCAACAAACTATAGTGAACATTAGAAGCGATAAAATTATAGCTCAACCTTCTTAGCCGCTGAGCTGTTAGCCTACCACCATTGAATTGTGCCGTCCAAAGACCAATGCAAGCAATATAGTTGGCTTACCATCACATTAATGAAATTCTTCCCCGTTGAAATCACAAATCACCTACCCCACCACACCCCTAATAAATAGCACCACAGCCAACTAGACAAGCATTTGCAATCAACTCCATTAGACTGCATGCCTCACAGTGAAGCTTCCAATTACTGCTTGCACAACTGAACCCACCAGACCAGTTCTCACAAGCCAAAAAAGAAAAAAAAATCCCCCATGTCAAGCCACTCTAAGCTTTTAGGTTCAACCTTGAAAGCAGAAATCCTCTATTTTGACCAAACTAACATTAGAAACCTATCTGAAGTTGCTATGACTCCCTCTAGCTATTCAAACTGAAAGGAACTTTTCATTCCAAAATACAATAAAGTTTTAACCCCTGA
This sequence comes from Nepenthes gracilis, assembly GCA_033239525.1. Taxonomy (NCBI): domain Eukaryota; kingdom Viridiplantae; phylum Streptophyta; class Magnoliopsida; order Caryophyllales; family Nepenthaceae; genus Nepenthes; species Nepenthes gracilis. The sequence continues at coordinate 7,453,812 of BSYO01000026.1, read as the reverse complement.
TAAATTAGCAAAAGTAGTATAAAAATAAATATTCAATATACGTAAAGAATATTTAATTCTAAATGATATAAATAACATTAAGTATAAAGAGTAAAGTAATAAATAGTAATAAAATGGAGACAATTTTTGACGATGAAGAGAAAACTCGATAACTGCGGCTATCAGTAAAAAAAAACCCCGGACTTCAATGACCATGGAAGATATCTACTATGAAAATCAACTTATAAATCGGGTGGTACAGATGCAATAACCTATCCGATTTATTACTATCTTGTAATCCATACCAAGAAATCCCTTGGATTTGATCGCGACAATAGAGCCGGATACCTTTCGATTTTCAAGTCAGTATTTTCTCACAAACCGCTTGAAGTACCAAAAATCACCAGAACTTCTTTTTCATACTACCAACGTCGCCAACAAAGGTAAATGGGTAAGAAGTGGTACAATGGTAAATTAAAAGTGGTAAGAAAACCCTTGCCACAAGAGTACAAGAATGTAGTTTAGGTTTTATTAAATGGAGTAAGGTTAAAATATGAAAATTTTATTTGTTCTCAAAATGGGCGTTCCAAAATGCATAAACAAGAGTTAGGACAAATGAAATAAGGGCGAAATTTATAATGAGGTTTGAAAAACACGTTTAAAAATATGACCGATGTCGCGGCGCTCAAATGCAGCTTGAGTGTGTAGCAGGTGCCTAGGGTTTCAAGAGAGTGAGTGTCGAGTGGGGGTTTATTGGATACAGCACTCGAGCACGGATTGAGCATGCCTCCAGCTCAGCTTCTCGAGAAGCTCTCAAGCGAGATTCCAGCATGCCTTTACGACTCTGTGAGCAATGACGATCCTTGAATGGAAATCTGATGAATAGCTTCTAAACATATGAAAATGCACAACGAATGACCAAACGAGTAACTCGACACGGTCATGAAATATGCCAATACAAAATACGAATAACAATTTCTCTCTTAAATAATTCCATGACAAAACCCCATACAAAAGAAGAAAATAAAATACAAGATAATCACGGGTTCAGACATTACTAAGATAGAACCCGTGTAACACCCTGAATAATTTTAATTTTATTATTTAGTTGGGATAATTATCTTTAATAATTTTAGACATAAAATTTTATAATTCAGGTTGAAAATATAAGCTTGAAGTATATAAATCGTTGAATTGGGTTTAGATATTTGAGCTTAATAAATTAGAGTATTTGAATTAAGGGATTTAGGAATAAATATTTGGACCACTAAATTAAATTTAGATTAATAATAATAATAATAATAATAATAATAATAATAATAATAATAATAATAATAATAATAATAATAATAATAATAATAATAATCGAGCGAAGAAAAGAAAGAAAAGTAAAGAAAAAGAAAAAATGAAAAAAAAGAAAGAAAAGGAAGAAGAAAGGGAGGAAGAGAAGAAGACGGAAAGGAGGAGAGAGAGAGAGAGGACGGCGTGATCCAAAGACAAAGGAGGCGGATACCCCAAATGGAAACTTAGCAAACCCTAAATTGACACCCTTCATTATTTAAGGAAGACATTAGAGGGGGGAGGAGGAAGTAACCGCCGTCGTTACCCTAGTCGTAAGCTGATGCCGTCACTGCCGCTACTAACCGTCGTTGTGAGTTGGGTAGAAGTCACCGTTTCTGCCGTTGAAGTTGCCGTCGTTGGTTGGTGTTGCCATCATTGTTGATTCTACCGCCGCCATCATTGTCGGATGAAGAACTCAGAATCGAGGCAAGTAACAATCCAAATTTCTGCAAGTAAACTTTCTCCATCACAAAATTAATCCGTCCTTTATTCTTGTTAGTGCCTAATTCTTTGATTTTATAACCAATTTGGTGGGTAATGGGTGAAATCGAGGGTACAGAGTTGTGGGAAAACTGAACTCAGAGTTTCTGCTCGGTGAGGATTCGACTGACTCTTTTGAATCAATGATATATTGGGACTTTGTAAATTATCTAATTGAACCATGAAATAACGATTTTGCATGTTGTACCCCGATTTTTGGAGATTTTGGTATCGTTGTGGAAATAGAGCATCACGCTCTGTTTCCCGTTTTTCCAGCTGGGTTTAGAGACTAGTAGTGGTCAGAGAACTTGGACCCATTAGTTACAAGTAAATCCTTCCCTTTTTATTTTTAGATATTGATTGTATGCCTTGATGTGATGATTTGTGCTAATTGTTCCAATTCAGTGGTGAATCAAAAAGTAGGGAAAAATAGAGCATCAGCTCTGGACGGTGGAGGGGGAGTTGTTTCAGGGGCTTAGGATGAACTGAAATGCAATAGTTGATGGATTTATGTTAGAAAATTTATTGATTTACTTGTTGAATTAAGAAAGCTCGGACTTTACTTTTCATATGTGAGAATCGGGATACACTCGAAGGGAACAGAGCCTGGTGCTCTGTGTGTAGGTTCGGTGATGAAGATGGTAAGAAGTGGAAGGGTAACGCAGGTGTGTGCTGAGTGCAACGTGGGTGCTGCTGAACAATGTGTGTGTGTGTCTAGGAGCGTATGTGTTGGTGTGTGCGTTGTGTGTGTGCGTGAAGGACGCAACAGGCGTGGTGCTGTTTGTGAGCTACTGGCAGCGTTGCTGCTCTATGTGTGTGTATGTATACATATATATATATATAATTGTATATATAATTATACATGTATATATATTGGAAGTATATACATAATTATATATGGGATGGTTCATATTTATATTGATGTATATTGATAATAGAAAATATTTATATGGAATTATGCAAATATGCTGGTATGCTTGAAATAATGTTGAACGGTTACGTGATTATTCTCATACCTCGTTGACAAAATCTGGTAAAAATATTCTTCACGTTAACTGTAATATCCAAATATTTTTATCTGATTTAATTGGGTTTATTTATTTTTAGGATAATTTGAATGTGAGAAAAATTAATTAAATATTATAAAATTTTAAAAAATATTTAAAATTATTGGGCCGACACCTAAAGTGCGCCCATATATCGATTCAGATTTTAAAATTTAAAAAAGAATGGATATATATATATATAATATAATAATAATGACAATGTAATAATAATAATAATAATAATGATAATAACGTAATATATAATAATAATAATAATAATAATAATAATAATAATAATAATAATAATAATAATAATAATAATAATAACAACGTTTAATAACATTAATAGAAGCAATAGGAAAAAGGAGGAAGGGGGGCCTCGACGAGGGTTTTGGCGGAGGAAGAAAGAGAGAGAGAGAGGACAAGAGCGGCGCAGGCGGAGGCGGTGCACAGGCCAATGGTGACAGCGATGGTCGTGGGTGGTGGTAGTCGGCTAGCGGTGGCGTGGAGCAACGGTAGCAGCCGCAGGAAGCCAGCGAAGGAGGAGAACCGCATGAAGGAGAATAGGGAGAAATGGAAGCCTTCGAGTCCGATTCCGGCTTCGAACCAGTTTGAGAAATCATAGAGCACGTCGAGGCAAGGACATCCATACCTTTTTCTTCCGTTTTTGTTGATTTTCGTTCAACTCCCTTCGGATACTATTATCCCGATACTCGATCCATATATATTTCTGAGATGACCATAACCTAATTATCCATATATGTGAATTTCGTTGTTTGATTCATTGTCTTCGCACCATTTTGCACGTCCAAAGCCCCTCACCCATGCACATGGACTGTTCATGCACAATCGGGTGGATTCTAGCCCTCGATTTTTGGGGCTTTTGTATAAATTGAGACTAGAATACCATTACCCGCACCCTAGGTAGGTTAATTTATCAATTGGGTGCCCGATTTGGTGGAATTATGTGAATTCTTGTTTGAGAAATCCTGACCCTGCGCCCGGGTGGTTTCGAGCTTCGATTTTTGGGGCTTTTGATTTATTTGGGAGTAGAATATGATTATGCATGACTTGGTTAAGTTAATTAACCGATTGGGCATCCAAATTTGTGGAATTTGGTGGAATTTCATTCACGAAACCCATAACCCGTGCCCGGACTTCGTTTGGGTTTTAATTTGGGGGGTTTCCTTGGGCAAGCCTCGACATAGAACGGGGAGGAGAGGGGAAAGAGAAGGAAAGGGGAAAATCTTCTATTCAACTCCGATCAGAGTAAGGATAACGGTTGATCGAGCTCAGACAAGTGTATTTCGGATGTTATTTATCATTTTTTACGGGTTTTAATATCTCAAATATTGTATTTAAGCTTTAAATCTATGATTCTATATGTTTATTACAAATAATGCCAATTTCTCCTGATTAATTGGACAGATTTCATGTTTACTCATATATACTGCAATATTTAGCTTCGATTTCATGTAAATATATGTATTTGGTGTTCGTTTATCGTCCGGACTGTTTGGCAAAACCCTAAGCACAAAAATGAAGGGATTTAATGGTTTCAATCCAAAATTTCTAATATGTAAAAGTTAATCTATAACGAGATACTATCCATGATTTGATTTATGTCTGAAAAATTTATACGAATTTATACTATTAAATTATTGAGAATTTCTGAAGTAAATCAGAAGGGTTACGAACTGTATTAATAAATTACTGTGTATGTCTGAAACATACTGAAGGGTTACGATGAAACCCTAACTGACTTCCGAACTTTAATTAGTTTTCAGTTAAGAAATAGGAAGAAAACTGTTTCTGAATCCTGTTAATTAAACCCGGGATTGATATATAATCAAGTTATGTTCTCCGATATATTTTAGAACGTTATGGTGGTAATTGAGTATAACTCTATCCATGGAGTTATACGTGGTCCGTTCTTTCTCAGGACGTTAATTTAGAGGGTAGTTTTCTGTTTCTAGCCCACCTTCGGGAGGCATTTCTGTTCATATCCCACGAGAAGAGATCTTTCTGTTCTATTTTTGACCTTAGATTGTGTGGAGTGAATACAATCTATCCTCAATTATTGGCCCATCTGCTAGTAGGGTCTACTGGTTGGGTCCTATACTGATAGAGAAAGAAGATTTCTAGATTTTCATAGATTTAATATCGGTTTCTAATCTTTGAGTTTCGCTATACTATTTTACGATTTTCAAAACTTGATTTTACTGGTTTATACTTTATCTGTTTTCTTGCTATTTTCTACTACTGTCATGATGGAATACATATATATTTCTATGCATCTGCATTCATCTTCATCTGCCTAACTGTTCTGCATAATGAAAGCATGAATTTTGATTATTGAGACTTATTCACATGAATTCTTCTGTTCTTCTAATATTATCGTGGTTTTCTATCTTAATGAATATATGTTCTACATGAAAGCATTATGCTCTACATGTTTTGATACATTGTTAGATTTCGGCTCACTATTTATAATTTTTCTCCTCCAGATAAAGCTATAGAGACGATATTGGATGATCAGGCCTAACTAGAAATTAGTAAGGAAGATTTTGGAGCCTCGGTGAAGTCTCAAAGATTATCTTAAAATATATTCGGTAAAGTATATATAAGCAATTGTTGCATATTCTGTAAACTATTAGAAGTATATTTATACTTTCGTAGGTTTCTGTTAAAGATATAGATGCTTCCACTATATGTTTGTTGGATTCTGTAAAGGTCGGAGATGGCATCTTCTATATGTTTTTAATTGAGTGGATAGGATTATATTTGAGCAAGGGATGAAAATGATAAATTGGTGGTCCCATGTATGCGTGTTGTAGGTTAAAATGTGGTATTCGAATAGTTGTGTGTTTGTACAGGTTATAATATACACACTTTATTATTATGGTATATAGTAATATTATTAGTGTGGTATATATGTGTTTGAATCCACCACCTATTAATATAAAGAATTCCAATATTTGATGATGAACAGAGAGTATGAAAATATCAATCAAGATCAAAATGTTGATTTGTTGGAGTGGTTTGAATACAGAGTAAGTAAATTTTTATGTATTTTGTATGGTTTGATACGATTTATTAATACTTACTAAATGTTAATCTTATTAATGTCTTTTAATACTTATTGTGTTCAATAGATTACAGAATTGATAAACAAATGGAATAAAAGAGCAAACAAATATATTTTATATTTGGCACATGCTCTAATTAGAAGAGTGACTTATTATTCATTATATATAGTCAATGGATACCGATTTTACACAGAAAGTTTAGCAAGAAAGCGTAAAATACAAGATAGTGAAGAGGTGGTGAAGGGTAATTTACATAGTGGGAAAATGGACTATTTTGGATTATTAAGAGAGATTATTGAATTAGAGTATAATGGTGGAAATACAATAGTGCTTTTTTGTTATGATTGGTATGACATATATGATATGAAAAAAAGTATTAAGAAGGAACCAAATAGGTTTACAACAATAAATATCACTCAATTTTTACAAATTGATGAGCCTTATGTTTTAGCATGCCAAGTTGAATAAGTTTATTACGTGATAGACCATACAGATTTGAATTGGCGAGTTGTTATAGGGTCAATACTATATAACTTTTATGATATTCCTGTTAGTGAAGAGATGAATGATCTCTACGAAACATATGTGGATAATAATGAGCCAACTTTAGAAACAAATTTGAATTATGTGGTAGAGTTAAGTGATATATCGGTGCCTTTAGTGAAAACTGATATTGAGCCAGAGATTGTAGATATGAATTATACTGGTAGATTTAAAGATGTGTATAAGTCTAGTAATGAAGAAGATGAGTCATTGATGTGGTGATTGTTTACGATTACAATTATATAAGGTATATATTTATTATGTGTTACTATTTTGTTTTTCATTATTATAATACTGGTTAATTACAAATCAATTGATTATATGTTAACAAGTTGTAGAAGGTGTTAAACTACCGGTGCTTTCAATTTCAGCCTGTCTAGGCAACTGGATGTTTCTTCTTATTTGAAGAGAAGAATATAAAAACTATGTGCTTCCAATTCTGTGCTACATTTACATAAAAATATAAAAACTATAAAGTATTATCTTTCTCACTGTATCCTACTCTAACCAACCCCTAATTATTCTAAAATATCTCCCTAAAATGGTTCCCTCTATGATCTCCCATACCCTCCACAACAACTTTTCTTTTTTCTTTTTTTTTTTTAATTTCTATTGATTCTGTCTTTCTTTCCTTTTTTTTTTCTTTATTTTCTTCTCTCCATTTTTTTTAATCTCTTCCTTTTTTAATCATTCTAAAATCTTCTCCTCTCTGATCTCCTATACGCTGCACAGAGGCTGTTGGCTCTTGCTCTAGTCATTTTTACTTTCTTGAGATGCAATATTTGAGATTTAGATATTGTATTTGCCTACATTGTGGGAATGTCTTATGAAGATGATATCTGATCTGATGGTCTTGACCCGATATACGAGGAATCAATGGAGCTCCATCACTTTAAAATTATTTATTAAATCGCAACTTAAAAATGAATAGCCCAAATTAAGAGAAGAAGTTCTAAGGTATTTCCTTTTGCCTATCAGTTGCATCCTTTGTTTGCTTTCTTGTTCATATTTTCCCCAGTTGCTATCTTGATTTGAATTAGAATGGGAATATGAGAGACATCTGTGAGTTTCATACTTGTTGCTTGTTTGACTAATTATTTTTCATGTGGCTACTCCTAATATTCTTCTTTGTATGACTGAATTGTTCTTTCCCCAGGAAAATGACTTTATACTCTGCAATGATCTTGACATTAGACAGATCATTTTCCAATCTGAATATGGTAGATAATGTAGTAAAAGGATGTTGCTGACTGAATTATCAAAAGCTTAACGGGCATAAACATCTATACTCACTAGGGGAAAAATATTGCGTCAAATCAAGTTCGAATTTTTACAATCGTATCTAAGCCACTAGTCTAAATGGATAATGTAATATTCTGAATATTTCTATTTGATTTAATTGGATTTATTTATTTATTTGTTAGAGTAATTTGAGAGTGACAAAACTTAATTAAATATTATAAAATTTTGAAAGATATTTAAATTTATTGGGTACCACTGAAAGTTTACCCGTTCGGTCACCCGAATACCGATTTGAGTTTCGGGATTAAAAAAACAAATTAATATATATATATATATATATATAAAGAATAATTATACTATTAATATTATTATTAATAATAACAAAAAAAAAAGAAAAGAAAAGGGGGAAGCGGAATTAGAAAGGGAACACGGGAGGCAGAACAAAAGGAAAGAAGAGAGAGAGGCTTTGGGTAGAGAGAGAGAGAGGGAGGGAGAAGAGAGAGAAAAGGGCAAATGGGGGTTCTCAGGTTCGATTTATGATTGGAGCTAGTTGTAAAAGTTATAGATCGGGTCGAGGCAAGTACTCTTATACCTTTTTTATCTCCTCTTTGATTTTTATTAGTTTTTTATCGGGTAGTATCATTCTGATACTCATCCAAATTATGAAAAATATATGACTTATGATTAGTACCTAAATTTTTTATGGTTTAATACCCAAATTCCCCTTCCGATTGGCTCGGTTTGGCTTCGCCAAACCATAACCCACGCCCCAGCTCAGGATTCCCCCTTTTTTCTTGATTATATGTTTATTGATCCAAAATTATAAATTATCATATCCTAATTATGCATATACCTTGGCCGGGTATACTATTTCACAAGTATCGATCCCTTCGCGACGTCCAGAAGCTCTAAAACGGCCCTGTTACTGTTCACTTGAGAATAAATGAGAATTTTGCATGCTTCCACCCCACCTAACTGTTATGAAATTTATATCTAATTGTATATGACTAATTCTAAGCCTCAGGAATATATGTTTATGCTCCGTTTGTAAAGGAAATGCATCATAGAGGCCCCCAAAGTGATAATTTCCTAATATGATATGGAATTTTAATCCTTCCTATGTATTATATTGTCCGTGTAATCGAATTGACTTGTAAAAAGATTTAAATCTGAAGGAAAGATAATAATCGTATATGTAATCGAAGGGAAGTCCACAATGTGATATGTAATCGAATAGTTCTCTCGGATGGAGATATTATGAATTGAGTTGGAGTCGATCTTTCCTCGAATGAATAAAAAGTCATGAAACTAAGACCATGGAATTGTGCTACAAAGGAAATACCCCTTTGCCTGCCATTAGCATTATAGTAGAGACTCGAGGATTACTTTGGCCGTATATTATAGCGGGTAATATTATTGACAAGCCTTAGGATATTACTTGAAAAGAACGATAATTGCCTCTAGATTGCGGGAGGTTAGGGTAGCATTTTATTAGCCCTGTATCACTGGGTGATAGGCATACCGCTATGCCATGTCGTGTTTGGTCTTTTCTAGGCAAAAGTTTGTCATTGAACGTTAAGTACATCGTTCAGCCTTAGATTATGAGGGGCATCATGATTTTGAGGCTCTGGGCCTAAAAACATAATAAATAGGAGGTAATTAATTTAATAATTATTAATACTAGGTCTATTGTACATAAAAGTATATGTATCGAGAATTAAATGGAGCGGAAATCAGGTTGCGAACTGCTTTCAGTAGAGCTGCGCCTATTGTGTGCTCGAGCCTGGGCTCAAGCATATGAAGGCAGTTGCGCAGCGCTCGCTGCACGCCTTTGCGCGCTTGAGCATGAGCCGGCAGTGAGGCTGCGCTCGCCTGGCGCTCGGGCGCCCGACGACTTTAAATACACAACCTACTTCATGTTTTCGCATTTCCCACACAATGAAACCCTGGAGAGAGAGAGAGCACTGAACTAGAGAGAGAGGAGGAGATAGAGGTTGAGGAGTCCGAATCCGTCCGAGAGCTAGTTATAAAGATTATAGTATGTGTCAAGGCAAGTGTTATCATATTTACTACTCATTCTCTTTCGATTGTTACTCATTTTTTATTGGGTATTTTCATCTCGATACCCACCGAAACCATGAAATACATGTTACCCATGTCTAATGTTCAAGAAATATGTAGTTTATTGCTTGATTTACTTACCGATTAGTCCGGTTGGGTTTCGCCAAACCCTAACCCACACGAAATTTGGACTTTCCATTTTCTCCACCATATTTTGATAAATTCACCTCAAAATATGAGTCACCACATCTCATTTATGCATATATATCGGCTGGACGATTGATCTCACAAGTTTCGACCCGTTCGTGGTGTCCGGATCCTCTAAATGGACACTGTTACTGTTCACACGAAAATTAATGGAAACGTTTGCATGCTTACACCCATTTAATGCTTATAAAATTTATGTCTAATTATTCATGTTAAATTGTAAACCTCGAAAATATATATTTGTGCACCGGAGGTAAGGAAATGTATTTCGAAGGATCCTAAAGTGACATTTGCCCATCGGAAGTAAGAAATTTCAAACTCTCTTGTGGAATTAAATTGAATCGTTGAAAGGTAAAGAAAGATGAGAACCAAGCAAGCAATCGGAGAAAAAATCCACAATGTATGCATGATAGAACTGATCTTCTGGTTGGACATAATGTGAAGAAAATGGAATGTGGTGGATCATCCCTCAAGGAAAGACTAAATCTTGAAACTAAGACCATGCACTAATATTTATTAGGGGGTGCCCTCTAATTTGCCACGTACATCACAGTGGGAACCCAAGGAATATTCCGGCCGCTCATGAGGACGGGTGATATTCATGTTACGCCTTAGGACACTACATGAAAGAACGAAGATTGCCTTGGTCCCGGGGGATATGGGGTGAATTGTGATGGCCGAGTACTACAGGTCTAAAATGTAGCCGATGGTCGAGTGCTGCAAGCCTAAAATATAGTCGGTGCTTTAGAGTGTGTAGCAAACACATTTCTTTCCTTATTTTCTCATATCGTTGGTTAATATAACCTACTGGCCCTAGTCTGCAAAGATTAATGAAAACAATGAAAATGTATAAAATATAATTAGTGTAAACATGTGACCCAGGTGATCCCAAATGTCCCATTTCCTCTCATGTTTCTATTTTGTTGCAAGTGTACATCTTCCGCCATCCTAAATATAATTAGTTGTATACTCACACTTACTATCTCTTCTTTTAGATGAGAACGCACTGATACCTGATGAGACTAAGTAGGCCATAGAAGCATAATAAGCAGCTGATATCGCGTGCAAAGTTTGAAACTAGGACTTAGCAAGATCATATGTATCAGACGAGAGTTTTGTTCTATTTTTGAAAATTGTATAAATATGTCCCATGATTACGTTTATGTGGATGGACAAAGGTTTTATTTCCGCTTTATATTTTGGTTGTCATGCTTCCGTGGGTTTTTCTTATTGTGGACGTGGTTGGGGTTCCTAGTTGGCATCCTTCCTGACCGGTGTTGTATTAGAGTTATAATATTGGTGCCACCCCTATTGTCATGGCGTTTAGATCCTGTGTAGTATGATAAATTATAAATTGTGTTGTTGTCGCTGTGGGATTTGTTATTGATTATTATACTGGGTTGATTTCAGGTGTTTATATTTTGATAAACGTCTGATTTACAAACAGAACTTTACCCAATTTTCTATAGAAATCTTATTTTATTATTATTGGGCTTAAGTTATGTGTTTATTGACGAATGTTATTTAAATAAAATAACCCAATCCGTCACAGTTGGTGTCAGAGAATGGATGCCTTAGAATTGATTTGAATTTATGCGGAAGCCTATGATAGTATAGGTTAAGGACGAACGAGTGCATGTAGGAATAAAAATGACCAAGTTAGGATAGCTAACTTAAGTACTCTCGTTTAGGATGTTTTCCTTAATTACATCTACGTCAGCGTATCTTGTAATGCCGTCGCAAGGGTTTGATATTTGACCTAACCCGTAATTGTTTCTCTTTTAGTGGTGAATTTTAAAGTTGACTATGCCGCCCAGACGTTGAAGTTCACAAAGGGATGATCCACAACGAGATCGGGAGGCAGAGTATTTAAATTTGTTGGGGCGTCTTACAAACATCTTTGAGAATATGAAGCAGCAACATCTTGCCCCTATTCCTACACCGGCTCCCATCTAGGCTCCTATCGATTCGGGGCCATCCGCTTACGATCACTTTGTTCAGGAGCGAGTGCCTGAGGAGGCAAACATGTGGCTAAAAAGTTTGAATAGGGTATTTGCAATGATAAGATGCCCTGAGGAGGATCAGGTGTTGTTTACATCTTACCGGCTGGAAGGTGAGGTGCACCATTGGTGGCAAATGAAAAAAAGAACACTGGGTGTTTCGAAGGCCGAGATTACCTGAAAAATGTTTGAGGATGCATTCTTAGAGAAATATTTTCCGTCTAGCCTCCATGTTCAGAAGGAGGAGGATTCTTCAGATTGAGTCAGGGAAACCGGACTATGGTGGAGTATGACACCAAGTTTTCAGAGTTGCCACGATTTGCTCCTTATATGGTTGAAGACGAGGAAAGGAAGACCAGAAAGTTCTTACTAGGCTCGCAGGACAACATCCACAAGTAGCTGGCGACTATTAAGTTGACCACTTATGCTGATGTACTAGATCGAGCTTCGATCTATGAATAGGAACATGTTAAAGAAGAATTTTTCAAGAAGAGGTCGCCAAGTAAGAGTGGGGCAAGTGCTAGCTCTGGGACTAGCTCGGGGAGTACATACAAGAAGTTCAAGTAGCTGGTTTCTGAACAAAGGAGTGGCCAGATCTCGTTGTCTTCTCAAGCTTTGGTGGGTTCGTGTAAGCATTGTGGGGGGACGCATGAGGGTAGACCTTGTCCCAAGATGATAGCTGCTTACTTCACTTGTGGCCAGGTGGGGCATAAAGCCAAAGATTGCCCTAAATCATTAAGGGTCCAAGTTCCGAAGCCGGTAGTGCGGGGTTAAGCTTTTGCAGTGTCTGCTAGTGAGACTAGAGTATCAGATAAGGTGGTGGAAGGTATACTTCCTATTTGTGGTATTTCTTACTCAGTACTTTTTGATTATGGGTCTACACACTCATTTATTTCTCCTCGACTGGCTTGTCATAGTACACCCTCTCCCATAACCCTTGATTTTTCTTTGGTCATATCTACGCCCACGGGGTCCTCTATTGTTACCGATATATCCTACCCAGAGTGTATTGTGGAGGTGAATGGGCTTTCTCTAGTTGTTGATCTGATTCTACTAGATATGTGTGACTTTGATGTTATTTTGGGTATGGATTGGCTATCCAAGTACCACGCTACCATTGATTGTTTCCACAAAAGGGTGGATTTTGCTATTCCAGAATATGAACCTTTTCAAGTTTAGGGAGTTCGTAGAGTGGAGCCGTCTAGTTTCATTTCTGCTCTGCAGGTTCGCCATTTATTGAGAAGTAGGAGTGAAGCCTTTTTGGCTTATGTCAGTGTGGTGGAGAGTCAGGAGTTGTCCATAAAAGACATTCCGGTGGTGTGCGAATTTGAAGACGTGTTCCCTGACAAGTTTTTTTTGCCACTACGCCGTGAGATCAAGTTTGGGATTGATCTTGTGTTGCGATCGACACACATATCAAAAGTCCCCTACCGTATGGCCCCTGCTGAGCTGAAGGAGATGAAACAGCAGTTATAGGACTTGCTCAATACGGATTTGATTAGACCCAGTGTTTTGCTATGGGACACTTCGGTCCTATTTGTCAAAAAGAAGGTGGGGCCTTGAGACTATGTATAAACTATCGTGAGTTGAATAAGATCACAATCAAGAACAAGTATCTGTTGCCACAGATCGATGACCTCTTTGACCAGTTACAGGGGTCCCGAGTGTATTCTAAAATTGATCTTCAGTCGGGATACCATCAACTTCGCATTAAGCAGGAGGATGTGGCAAAGATGGCTCTCCGAACGAGATATGGTCACTACAAGTTCCTTGTGATGCCGTTCGGGTTGACTAATGCACCAACCGTGTTTATAGATTTGATGAACCGGGTCTTCCAGCCGTATTTGGATAAGTTTGTTGTGGTTTTCATTGATGATATTCTGGTCTATTCCAAGGAATGCGCCGAGCACGAGGGGCACTTGAGAATCGTGCTACAGACTCTTCGAGAGTATCAGTTGTTCGCAAAGTTAAAGAAATGCGAGTTTTGTCTCGATAAGGTAGTATTCTTAGGCCATGTAATTTATGATGGAAGCGTCTTAGTAGACCCACAGAAAATCGAAGTGGTGATTAATTAGAGTCAACCTATGACTGTGTTAGAGGTCCGAAGCTTTTTGGGGATGGCCGATTATTATCGTCGTTTCATGGATAATTTTTCTTGGATAGCCTATGTGACGACCCGAGTTCTAGAACATAATAATTGGGATATAATTGACTTAATAATGATTAAGGGTTAGGTATAGAATGTAAGAAAATTGAGTTCGGAAGTAGAAAGAGGAAGTTGGGCCCTGTAAGGTATTGGGTTCCAAGATACGGTTAACATGGGTGGTGGGGTTCAAGATTTTTAAATATGGTAATTAGGAGGTAATTAAGTTAGGATAGGTGAATAAGGTCAAGGGGTACGGGTGGAATCAGATCGAAAAGTCTAAAGATTCGAAATTGGTAAATAGGGAATTGAAGTTGTAAACTGAGAAACATTAATTCGTAGATAAGATTTTGGGCTTTAAATTGTGATAATCATAGCCTATTAAGATTATATAATCAAAATTAGGGTCTAAGGATGTGAAAAATTGAATTTGAAGGGTCAAAACAGGTTTGGGACCGCAAAAAAACAAAGTAGGCTTGCTGCGGGCTCGATGCAAGCCTGACCCGCGCCCGAGTTGAGCTCGAGTGCCAACGTGGCGCAAATAATAGACAGTCTCGCTCACTGTGCACCTAGACGGCGCTCAAGGCTTATCGTTGGCAAGGCGGTGCACCTAGGTGGTGCTCATGCAGCCGTCTACCTAAAAAAGGGCGTGCACATTTTCTTGGGGCATTTTCTGGACGATTCCAGAGAGAAAGGAAGAGGGAGAGAGGGAAGAGGAAGAGAGAGAAGGAGGAGATCGAAACCGCGGAGTCCGAATCCGTCCGAGAGCTCGTTGAAAAAGTTGGAGTACATGTCGAGGCAAGTGTTTTCATAATCACTACTCGTTCTCTTTTGATTGTTACTCGTTTTTTATCAGGTATTTTTGTTTCGATACCCACCCTAAATGTGAAAATCATGGAACCCAAGATTAATGATCAATGAATATGTAGTTATTTGTCTAAAATGTTGTCCGATTCATCCGGTTGGGTTCCGCCAAACCCTAACCCACGCACGAATTGGGGTTTTCATTTTTCCCACCGTATTTTGTTAAATTGACCTCAAAATGTGAATCACTACATCCCAATCATGTATATATATCGATCGGACATCCGATCTCACAAGCATCAACCCGTTTGCGGTGTCCGAAGTTCTAAATGCCCATTGTTACTGTTCACCCGAGATGAAATGGGAAATTTGTATGCTTCTACCACCGTATTATGTTAAATTGTCCACAAAATATGAATCACCATGTGCCAATTATGCATATATATATCGACGGACGTTTGATTTCACAAGAATCGACCCGTTCGCGGCATCCAGGAGCTCGAAATGTACCCTGACACTGTTCACCCAAGATGAATGTATGAATTCGCATGATTTACATCCATTTAATTATTCTAAAATTTATGTCTAAATGCTCATGCTACATTGTAAGCCTTGAAAATAAGAAATGGTGTTCCAATTGTGAAGAATTGTGCTTCAGAGGATCTCTAAGGTGAATTGGTATGTTGATGTAAGAAATTTTGCTATCCTCCATATATTTAATGTCCAAGCACATGAAATATGTAGTCAAAAGATTTAAGTCCAAAAGAAAGATATGAATCGTACAAGTAAATGGAGGGAAATCCATGAAGTACGATATGAAGGATTTGATCTCTCGGATGGAGATATGTGATGGGAACGTGATCTCCCGATTGGAGAATGTAAATAGAATATGGTGGATCCTCCCTCAAGGAAAGACTAAATCTTGAAACTAGGATAATGGATTTATGTTCATTGGATGGTGCCATCTGGTTTGCCACGTACATCACGGTGGGAATCCAAGAAATACTCCAGCCGCTCATAGGGGTGGGTGATGTTCATAG
Organism: Nepenthes gracilis; assembly: GCA_033239525.1. Taxonomy (NCBI): domain Eukaryota; kingdom Viridiplantae; phylum Streptophyta; class Magnoliopsida; order Caryophyllales; family Nepenthaceae; genus Nepenthes; species Nepenthes gracilis. Next base: position 7,437,837 of record BSYO01000026.1, on the reverse strand, counting down.
TACGCCTTAGGACACTATTGTAGAAGAACAAAGATTGCCCTGGTCCCTGGGGGACATGGGGTCAATTGTGATGGCCGAGTGCTGCAAGCCTAAAATGTAGCCAGTGCTTTGGAATGTATAGCGAGCACATTTCTTTCCTCATTCTCTCGCATCGTTGGCTAGTATGACTTACCGGCCCTGGTCCGCAAAGATTAATAAAAATAATGAGAATGTATAAAATGTAATTAATGTAAACATGTGACCTAGGCGATCCCAGATGTCCCCTTTCCTCTCACGTTTCTATTTCATTGAAAGTGTATGTCTTTCCCCATCCATTTATCATTTTCATTGTTTGTCTGCATGTTGTAGTGATGTATGATTACATATAATGAGTTGTATACTTACACTTGCTGTCTCTCTTTTCATATGAGAATGCTTTGATGCCCAACGTGACTGAGTAGGCAGTAGGAGCTTGATAGGCAGCTAATTTCAAGTGCGGAATTTGAGGAGGTAGTTGTTTATTATGTATGAAACAGGAACTTGTAATTAATTTTGAGTACTCAGAGAATTTATATTCTGTGTCTTCTGTGATGATGATTTTATTGTGGATGCTTGTATGGTCATTTTTCGCTGTGTATATGGTTATTATGCTTTCGTAGGTTTTTCTTATTGTGGTGATGATGGGTTTTTCCTTAGCTGGCATCCTTTTTAGCCGATATTATACCTGAGTCATAATGTCAATGCTACCTGTGGAACCCTACTCATTTTTCTTACAAACGGAACTCTACTCATTTTTCTGCAGAAATATTATATTATTATTATTAAGCTTAAATTATGTGTTTATTGACGGAGGTTATTTTAGAAAAATAACCCGATCCGTTACAGTTGGTATTAGATATAAGAGATGCTTTAAGTTTGATCAGAATCGTATGTGGAAGCCCAATTTAGAGTAATATAGATTGAATAAAGTAGTTGAAGGCATAGGATGAATAAGATAGGTCGAGTGGTCCTAGTTGCTTTAGTTTACGTGGCTTAGGCTGAGAATAAGCCTGAATTAGTAGCTAGAAGTGGTTGCTAGGATGCGGAATCCTAAGTTAGTACCTTGGTCAAAATGAGTTGGTTAACTTAGACTAGTCTTAAGCTAAAATTTAGTGGGCAAGTGGGGTAGTCTAGCTTTTACTATCCCAGTTTGTGTTTAAGTGGTGACCTAACCTGTATTGTTTTTGTCCCAGGAAGGATATCTATTGCCGATCGGACCATTTGGGCGAGAGGGTCGAGACATGATAGTGGTCGACCATATGATGGAGAGATCGAGCATCTAAATCTGTTGAATGATTTAGTGAGACTTGAAAGTCCTAGAAGGGCTTATCCGGATGAGAACCATGGGATGGGATGTTGAAGGAGAATACGATAAGAATTGACTTGGGTTGACATTGGTCCGAAGACTAGGATTAGGAATGCTTGGATAACATAATAAATGGGATGGACAATGTGAAATCTTGGGCTCGAGATCAAGATGACTCAAACTCGATTCTGGTATTTGTAAATCTGAGAATGGTGAATTGTGATCGGTATAATAACGATCAAGTGTTTGAATTCTAAGTGACTTGAATTCTGTGGAAGTTGAGACGTAGATCATAAGTATTAAAATGGTGTTTGTGGTAGCCTAATGCTCGGGAAGATAAGAGATATTGTAGGATATCTGCGTGGGTGTTCTTTTATCAATAGGTATTCTTCCTGACGAGTTTTAGGAGCATGTTTCTGATTGCAGTCAGTTCGATCGTAGAATTGAGGATTGTCCTTATCCATAGGTCAAGAAAGACAAAGGTCTAGTATTTTGAATCGAGATTCTAAGGTATTAACACAAGTGTTGCTTGTCATGATAAAAGGTAAGGCTCTTGGGTTTGATGTTATAGCCTAGTGTCGTTTTGGGAATTTTGAGCCTATGTTTTCATTGCGTTTTTAAGTTATGTGTAATTGAAGAATCTAGGCTTTGCAATAGCAGCATAGAGATCTACGACATTTTGGGTCCATAGATATGATTGGTTGGATTAATCTGAACCATTTTGTGGTGCGAATCTTGATGTGCATTAAGGATAATTTGGTCAGTAAGTCATCGAGTTGATATAATTGGGTTGATAAGTACATTATGTTTTACAATCGAATTGTACAATTTTGGGTATGAACCTGAGTTAGTTAAGGTATCAATAAATTATTATCATTTTACATATAGGTCGTGTTTCGAGGGATCTATGCTAGGTTTGTCTAATAATGAGGCCCCACTTAGAAGTTATCTCGTGGTCACTAAGAGGCTTTGGTTGCATAAACATTTGAGGATGTTTCTTAAGGGAAAAGATTAGATTGGTTAATCTTAGATCGGTAGATTAAGACTGTCGATATCCACATCGATCTTTAAGGACCTTATAGTTGAATGTTTGATCTTTTGTAAGGGATTGAAAATTTCTAAGATCGATCTATGCCATAGCGTGGTTGATTTTGGATAATTGAGAATTGTGTCCGTAGCAGCAATTGAAATAAGATGTGGCCGTTGCAAGTTCTGGTAATGCTGTTGGGTTGTAGACTCATTGGAATATCTATGAATTATATGGGTTGGATCTTTCGGCTGAAGAAAATAAGCTGAGCCAGTCATTGAACTAGATTCTTGAAGAGCAAGATGTCTTGCTTAATTATATTAGAATGCAGTTGGAAATCAGCCTCTAAACGGGACCAATCTAGACCCCAAATGAGCTGAACTGGCAGCTATGATTACTTAATTTTCTTGTGGTGATGTTCAAGTATCATCCTGTAAAAATTAGTCCCAAACCGGTCATAAATCGGCCCCCAAAACGGGAATAGAAACTATCTGCATCAGGACATTACTGATGCAGAATCTGCAGTTACAATTTTGACCCAAACTGACTATAATTTCAACTGAACGGGCCATGAACCAAACAAATACTTAAACATAAGTCTCTTAGCTGTAATTGGACTCGTCGAACCGATCAAGAACCGGTCTTGAATTGGCTATAAAACTAACAAAGACAGAACTAGTCCCTTACTTCCCTGCTGTTGCTGATGGTGGCAGCTTGGGAAAGATTAGTTGAACCTGACCCAAATTGGTTGAACCACCAGCCGGCCCAACTTTGGTATCATGTACTAAGGTTGACCTACCTACAAGTAAACCGGCCACCCAAAGCGCTTTGAAATAGGTGCTGAACTGGACCCCTAAAATGCGCTAAAATTGGTCCAATACCCTGAAAACTGATTCTACTAGTCCAAGAAAATGGATTGAACCGGCCTTGAATCGATGAAACCAAAAGTCGACTCAGCCAAGTTATCAAGTCCTAAAGTCAAACTGTCAACCCACAAATCGGCGTCAGAAAATACCTTGAAAAGAATTGAACTGGGCCCCTAAATATGTGCTAGAGTCGGGTGACAACATCCATGTTGATGCTAGAATTTGGGCTACTGAACCGGCCCACTTTCTATTCCCAAACAATTGAACTGGCACCCAAATTAAACAAAATATTATGAGAAAATGTTAAGGTATCAATCGGTGAAAATATATCCCAAACCATCCACCGAACCGAGCCTTAAACAAGCGAATGGACCGGAACTATATGTAGAATTGGTTCATCTAAATTGGTTCACAAGTGATGAAAATTAATAGCAAAAATAAGTATTGACCAACCCTTGAACCAGCCATTCAATTGGCCACAAATCGATAACTGACACCCTGAATAATTGTGCTAAGAAATCAACCCGAATTGGCTCCAAACTAACTACCAAACCGACAACCAATCAGCTGAATATATCATATGTTAAATATATATTTTTTAACATATGTAAAAGATTAAAGTTAAAGCTACGAAATTGGAAAAATATATCGATTTCTATTACAATTTACAGTTTGTTTATAATTATTGCATTTTGTAATTGTATGTTCAATATGTATGAAAAAGTATATAGAGGTTTTGTAAGTTTCATTTGAATAAGTTTTGTGTCCTGAAATGGAGAAAATTAAGGTAAAAGAATTGTGAATAATGTAAAAGTTTTCATTTAAAATTTTGAGCATGGGTTAAGAAACTGAATTAATAAATCATTTTCAATGGATAATATTTTCTATCAGACCTTAGGATATTATAATAAAAACTCGAGGATTGCCCCTCGGTCGTGGGGGTACTTTTAGCATCATATTTGTTATTTGGCCTCGTATATTGGGTTAAAAGTATACTGCTCACCATGGAGTTTTGAATTGTATGAGTTTGTACCTTAGATTGTGTGAAAACATACACAATCATTTTCTTGATTGACCACTCCATTAGGTGGTAAGGTCTACTCGTCCTAATCCCTATAGATAAATGATAAAATAACAAATGATAATTAAGAATCAGAAAATAAAAGTTAAAGAAGTCAGAAGCTCGTACATGTTCCTATTCTTTTCATTTATATGTTTATTTTAAGTATAAATATACATGTCTTCACTTTCATTTGTACATTACTGAATATTTGACTCACTCACTTACTATTTTTCTAACATCTCAGATGCTCAGATAGAAGGTACAAGTTAGTATCTGGTGATCAGAATTGAAGTCAGAAGGTGATTAGGTCAAATGGTGATATAATTTAAATTTGATATCATATTGTAGCATCTTGTAATGGATAAATTGATGTTAGAAAGTCATGCACACCATCTTGTAATATATATATATGCAATCATTTGATTGTGCTTCCGTAATTTTTATAGTTATTATTTATACTTCCGTAAATTTTTATGGTTATGACTTTTGGTTTCTAGTAACATCTCTAAAGAATCCGACGCCATATTCTAGTCATACGGAATTAGTGCCACTTAATATGGCATCATATGGATTAAGTGTATAAAGGTTATGTATTTTATGGACTTATATGTAATATGACGTTTTATTAAATGTATATGAGGACGTGAGACATCACAGGTGCTATTATAAAAAAGAGATGCTTTAGGATTTATCGTTCTTATGCGTAAGTTTAGATTAAGTTCACCTAGGTTGGACCATTAAGATAGAGTTAGGACTAATTAGTTGTATTGAAGAATTAGTTATGGCTTTAGGATAAGTAGTTGATAAGACATTTTGATCTAATCAAAATTTAGAATATTTCTACTGATAAGATTGTGAGAATGGCAGACAGGTGAAAAAGTCCACTATTTTGGTTGTGGAAGGTATAATTTTTAAATTTTGGCATTCAGCGTGTGCATTATTTGGGATTTAGAGTCTATGTATTCCGTTATAACTTATTTGTTAATCTAAGGATTAAACCTTATGTTAGTAGTAATAATACTTATGGGATCCTTTAGTTATAAAAATTATGTACCGTGGGTGTTTGGTTGGGATCAATAAATATGATTAAGGATTTTTATGACATATAGAACGCTGATGTGACATTAAGGGTAATTAGGTAACAAGACAATATAGACTGGTTAGTATAAATAATCCAATTTAAGTTACAAATTTCAATTACAACGAAGGCAAGTCGAATGAGAGGTGATAAAAATTAGTGCTGAGTTATTTGGGGTACGTGATCACATCGGGAAGTTCCTAAAATTATAAAAGATGTTCTAGTTATGTGAAATATTCGATGATGTTTCTAAGAAAGGATTACCAAGATTATTTCCTGTATCAATAACTTGAAATTGTTATTGAGGTTATATTGGGATTAGTACTGATTTTAGGAATCACATATTAAATTAAGAAAGGTAATCATATTATGAAATGTTTCAATACTTTGAGATGTACAATAAAATCCTCTGTGAATTGTTGAATTGAAACATCTATGAGGAAAAGAAATTTCAGTTTGGAGAGCAAAGGATGGATTGGGGTTAAAGGTCATGGGTTTACTTGAGGTTTTCAATAAGTTAGAAATATGAATTATTAATTAGTTTTGCTCCGAATTGTTGAACCATTATGATATTTCTATACTTAGATTAACGTGTCCTCAATCAATGAGAAATTACTTTATAATAGGATTTGATTTAGAATTTTGAGGACCTCAACTTAGAAAATTAGACGACTCCTCCAACAACAATATTTAAAAAAAAAAAAAAATCTTTCGATTAAAAATTATTATGAAAATAAAAGAATAAATTTGAGAAAAATCTTACTATCTACTTAAGGATGAAGATTAGAATAAATGTGCATAAATTTCAAGGATGAAATTTTTATGAAGGAGGGATTGTAATATTCGAGGTCTTCCGATCGAGCAAATCATAATTAATCAAGGTCAAATGACGAAGAAAAATTTAGATTGAAGGCTTCGACATCCAAAAATCGCTCAAATTAAAATACGTGAATTTGAAGACTTCTACCGGTTTAAGGGTTTTGAATCGAGATATACTATGCTAACTAGGTTATAAATGAAGGGACATGATGCAGTGTCCGGCCGAGCAGCAAGTAGGATTAAGCACACAGTAAAGAGAGAGAAAAAAGAAGAGAAAGAGAAGGCCTAATCTTTTACGTGGAAAACCCTTGTGAATAACGGAAAAACCACGAGGCTCCAATCCATAAAAAGAATTGCACTATGTGAGAATTTAGTTACACAAGCTACCGGCTATACAAACCCTAAGAGCTGAAGAAGAAGAATAATAGAGCTTTGAGAATGCACACACTCAATTCTCTCTATTACACTTTACTCTTCTCTCGCACTGTGTTTTTGCAATTACTCACACACACACTTGCCCTCTTCTATCTACACACAGACACAAAACACACACATATATGTGCATTGGCTGATGAGAGTGACGGCCATGCCAACGTGGAGTACACATGTATAGGTAGTCATCGCAGCCTACAACTCTGCAACAGCTTTGTAGATTGTTGTGCCCTGTAGAAACGGCTTACCACTCTGCGAAGACTGCGCGCATATTCCCACAAATCTTGCATGCTTAAAAGATCTTTTGAGCTGGCCTCAACGTATGCTTTCTTCAAGCAAGTCCTCGAACCTTAGCCGCTGACAAAGTCCTTGGCCTTATACTGTATAAAGTTCTCGGACCTATACTGCATAAGTCCTCAGACAGTGATGACACTGTCCATTTCAAGAGTCCTCGGACAAAAAGCTCATAAGTCTACAGACTACATCTGTGCAAAAAGTCCGTGACCTTTTTCCCACAAGGGAGTGACCCCAACAATAAACTCGGAAGCCAGAGATTTACCACGGGGTATAACAGTAGCCCAAAAAATCCAATGGACCCGATTAGTAATTGATTCAAATATGGTTAATAAAAGGACACATCGGCCACCAAATCTCTACCTGATTAGTAACCAAATTAGGTCGGCTGCTTAAATATATCACAAATTAAATTAATGAAGTAAAATTAAGGTACTCCAACACACAAACACACACAATAGCATGCCGCATCACCCGAGCAGCCCAAATATAAGCTGAATTCAGCAAGGCAAGGTTCACGGCAGCAATATTACACCAAAAATCAGAATTTTTCCAACCAATATACATATGATAGTACTCTACTTTCCCAATATGTAATAGAAAAATTAGTACACACACCAACACATGGTCGCCCCTCTATTTAAGCAGAAATTCCAAGAATTCGGCATGGCTTCAGGCAACAGCAGAATATCTACAAATTCAACCAAATTTCAATATTATTCAGCTGCCACCTTGACCCCACCTTAGCTAAAATAAATAAATAAATAATAATACCAGCAAGAAGAGAAAAAATCAATGCACGGCAGTTCACGCTTCTAGAACGTTGATGATTTAGCAAGGCCACACACACCACACGGCAGCTAAGACTGCTGAAATTGCAGGTTTACACGGCTGCTCATTTGGCTGCTTTCCACCGTTGCTAAAACAGCTCCACGGCAGCAGCAGTTAGCTCAATTTGAAGTAACATAAAAGCAGCCACAACTGGCTATCTCGGTTGCTGAAGTAGCTACCATCCAAGGCTACTGAAGCAAAGATCACCACGGCAGCTGAATACAAAAATTCAGCTAGGGAGAGGAAAAGTTCTTGTAATGACCCGAACTCTCGAGACATGATAATTAGGAGAAAGATGGACTCCGTGGGGGTATCGGTTCCCAAAATATGATAAAAGGTGAGTAATTAATTTAAAATAGGTGAATTAAGGTCAAGGGGTATGGGAGGAATCGGATCGAAAAGCCCAAAGATCTGAGATTGGTAAATCAGGAATCGAAGTTGTAAACCGAGAAACCTTAATTCGTAAATAAGATTTCGGATTTTAAATTATGATAATCTTGGCCTATTAAGGTTATATAATCAAAATTAGGGTCAAAGGATGTGAGGAATTGGATTAGAAGGGTCGAAACGGGTCTGGGATGGCGAAAACGCAATGTTTTCGTGCTACAGGCTCGATGTGCTCCTGACGAGCGCCAGACTAGTGCCCGATCAGTGCTCGAGTACCGATCAGGCACCATTTTACGAATGTGACGCTCGAAGATCGCCCGAGGCGAGGCAGGAGCGAGGGAGGTTATGAGAAGTGCGCTCGAGTGCTTAAGCGCAGTACCTGAAGGGCGCTCGACTAGCGCCCGAGACGCTGCCGTGTCCAAGAGGGAACACTCTCGAGCACTGCTCAAGCCCTCTAACTGCATATAAAAAGGCCGCGTGCGTTTCTTCAGCCATATTTCGGCCTCCTGCGAGAGAGAAGAGGGAAAGGGAAGAGAAGAGGAGGAATCCGGCTGTTTCACTCCGATTCGGGTAAAAATAACCGTAGATCGGGCTCAGGACAAGTGTACTCCGACTTTGTTTACCGTTTTTGTAGTGTTTTAATATCTCTGTAATGGTATTTATTCTTTAAAAACATGTTTATCCATGTTCTGTATAAATAAAGCTTGTTTCTGTAAATTAATCGGAAATATTTCATATTTACATGTATATACTGCAATATCTGACAACGATTTCGCGAAAATACACATGTTAAGTGTCTGTTTATTGTCCGATAATTTCAACCAAACCCTAGGTACGAAAATGGTAGGTTTTAGTGATTTTTACTCAAAATTTTTGTTGTATAAAAGTTAATCTGTACTGAAGTAAAGCTCCTAGTGTAATCTATTTCTGAAAATTTTACACAGACTTATACTGATGAATCACTGTGGGTTTCTGAAGTAAAACTGAAGGGTTTTAAGCTAATACTGTACATTTTGAAGCGAAACTGAAGGGTTTCAAACTGTTACCACATATTCTGAACTAAATTGAAGAGTTATTGTGAAATTCTAACTGATTTTTGAAATTGAAAAGGGTTTTCAGTTAAGAAATAAGAAAAAATTATTCTTGATACTGATAATTAGAACCCAGGATGGCATACGGTCTAATAAGGTCCTCTGGCATGTCTTATGACATTACGACAGTAATTGAGGATAACTATATCCATAGAGTTATATGTGGTCCACCATCCTCGGGGCATTATATAGGGAGGATACTGTTCTGGATCCCACGGAAGGGATCGATCCCACGAGAAGGGATCTACTGTTACTGTTTTTAGCCTTAGATTGTGTGGAGTAAATACAATCTATCTTCGATTATTCGCCGTCTCGGCTAGAAGGGTACACTATTGGATCCTTGGGATATTTAACTAGAGTTTTCTGATGAAAGCACTGAAATTTGGAACTGCTTTATGAAACTGTTGCATGTTTAAATAGAATCATGCTTTGCTCCTATTTTTATGAACTGTTTCTATTCTTCTTTTTAATTTTAATGTATTTTTCTGTCCTAACATGACTTATGTTTTTTCAAGATCTATTTATATGAAAATTATGTTTTTCTTTATGATTATTGTACGTGTTTCTACTCAACTGCATTTATGTTCTGATAATGTCTCCGTATTACTGGTTTATCGCATTTATGCCTAAATTGTAACTTTAACTGCCTTACTGTATTATATTCTGCATGAGAGTATAATGTTCTACATGTTTTAGTACATTGTTGGGTTTTGGCTCACTATTTTATTTTTTTTTCTCCAGATAAGGGTATAGAGAAGATACTAGAGGACCATGTGTAGTTAGAAATTAGCAAGGAAGGTTCTGGAGCCTTAACGAAGTCTTGAAGATTTCATTTAAAGCATTTTGGGAGATCTGATAGTTCTTTATGTGCTATTGAGTTTTGTAAAGATAATTATGTATAAATGACTGTAGTAGTTCTGCAAACTATTAAAAACTGTATTTATGCTTCCACAGATTATATCTTGGACATAGATACTTCCACTATATATTTTTTGATTTCTTTATAGGTCCTAGACGACATCTCTTGTCTGAATTCTGGTATAGTTAATAAGGTTGTTAAATTAAGGCCATGGATGGTACTTGTGATCCTGTGAATACGTGTTGTAGAAAAACTATAGTATTGGGATAGTTGTGTGTTTGCATTGATCCTGCTTTTGTATTATGGTCAAGATTTTGAAGTCTGGATATTATGTATGCTTTGTACTGATGTAAATAAGCAGGTTGCATATTTGGTTTTTTGTCCAGTTTTAGATAGAACTCTACCAAAATTTTTGTAGAAAGTATTGATGTAAATTTTATGATTTCTATCATGAATCTGTCTGACGAAGGATCCTATAGGGTTTAGGATCCGTTCCATCACAAATGGTATCAGAGAAATGAGATGCTTTAGAAATGATCTGAATCGTATGTGGAAGCTTAGAAAATGATCTTGACTGACTGAATAAAAAGGTATAAGCATAGGATGAACTAAGTCTTAGGTATTCTAGTTTGTCTAAGTTGAAAATTTACTTGAACTAGGACTTAGTGATTAGGTTAAATCGATATTGAAAGTAGGCTAGACCTAGGCCGATCAATGTAGGTTTAAGGATTCAGGTTGAATTATTCTGTGTTATGGCAAGATAAAGTTATTTGAATTAGATGGAATGTTTAGGTTATGGCCCTAAAGATTTAATTTAAAATGCATTGGTTCTAACCCTTCCTCTAAGCTGATTACTGAAGATTAGGGATTGAAAAGAAGTGTTTGAGATAATGCTTTACTTGGGGTAATTTGACCACATGATAGAGGATTTCCTATGTCCTCTCGGGTCAGATAAAGAGGAAGTCCGGTACCTGACACTGAGGTTTTACAGTGTTAAGTATAGATGGCATATTAGGCCATACTTGGAGAGTTACAAAGTGAATGAGGAAATTAAAGGAAACTGTTAAAGGAAAATATTTACCTATCTTATTTTTTGACCGCCAAATAGAGGTGTTGTTGAGGTTGTAACGAGATTGGTAATAATCTTTAGGATTCAAATAGCGTCGATGAAGACATTTGGCAAACTTTGAAATAATTAGAAGTTAATGATTCGATGATCGGAGGTTTCTGAGATTGAGGTATCCATAAGATAGGTGAAAGAATCACTACAAACTGGTCTTGTTGTCGGGACAAGTACGGTTATGAAAGCCTGAAAGGAGAACCCTTGTGATTTTGCTTGAGGTTGTTTGGAATAAAGAAACCTTCTGGGTTTTTAGCTCGATATTGTGAAAATTTG